>OZ020189.1:123696318-124127306 GCA_963971165.1 Philopedon plagiatum | reverse complement strand
ATATTGCTGCATTTCCGCCAAATCAATTTGCCACAAATCTCGATATCCTTTTATGACTGTACGTCTTCTAACAAAATTTTTCCTTGCTGTCCTATGTAATTCATTTACGACTTTAATTTTTTCTCGGCTAGGATCCATATTATAAGGTTCCACGTCTTATCAGACACTGAGGATGGCAACTACGTGCAAAACTTAATATATTATTCCTTCTTCTCGAAGCTCTTCCATAATTGACATAATCTCATTATCATGTCCGGTATGTCCAGCTACTTTTGACCCCCACAATAATCGTAATCTATCCACTAACTCCTTAGGTTTATTCCAATAAACATATTCAGATGATTTCGACGATAGGCGCTTTTTTGCTGGTAGTTGGATTTTGTTGTCGCCTTTTTTTCTTCCTACACCACCACCACCCAGTTTGGTTCCCATAATTAGCGGTTTTATGATTCGTAAATATTTTCTCCATCGGGTTTCCCTTAAACCACGTTTCTTGTCATAACCGTCGTAGGCCGCATCCGTCAATTTCAAAATGGTTTGGTATTTTCGAAGTACATCTAGACTAATTTCGTCTTCATTATCTAAGCATGCTGGATTTTTTAGAAAAATCAAATCGTAAAGCTCAGCCGTTCCATCGAATTCAGCAATGTTTGTTTTGTTCTTGTATAACACCATCTTTCCGTTTGTTAGAAAACGAACCACCAAGTTGCCAATATATTTTGTTGATTTATTGTCTTTTTTACCAAAGCGTACACCATACACGGTATCATAACGGGACGGTTCGAATTTTAATCCATTTAAATAATCTTGAATAGTTTTTGCGGCTGAACTGCTACCACTTGATGTGTGTGGTGATGTGTAAGATGATGTTATCGTTGATGGGGAAGGGGTTTCGAACAGTGACTCACGATTTCCACGTTTTGGTGTAGGAATTTGTGTTTTTTGCGAAATCGGTGTAGATGTTTCAAAATCCGCTTCTGTTGGATGTTCTTCAAACATTTTCGCCATTCCCACCGAGCTGCTGCTGCTACTCCGACTTTGTGGTTTAGTCGTAGTACTTGATTTTTTAGTTGCGTACTGTTGCTGCTGCTGCTTTACGGCTTTAGATATAGATTCTAGTGGTTTAGAAACTGGTTCATAAAACTTTTCCAAATCATGTTCATTCTGCACTTTAGCTGCTTTAATTTGTTTAAATTTTTTTCTAACCGCATTTGTAGTTTCCAGTAGCTTTCGTTTTAATTCGATTTCTTCATTCATGATGCTTTCAAAGCACCGTTCAACGATGAAATGATTATCCAAGTTATTATTATAGGAATATATAACTATCGAATCCCTTGCGGTATCTGCCCGAATTTACATCACTGTCCTTGTCAATAACTAAAAAACCATATTTATTATCCCAACATTTAGCACACATCTCTTGAAATTGTGTAAACGTCAGGTCGGGTGAAACGTGATCGGAAAATATATGTTTCATATTCATCTCATCTTGTTTAAACATAATAATGAAGTTGGCATTATCCCGGACGAGCTGCTTAGGAACACGAGAATACGTTTGCGCCAAGTAAAAGGCATCCACATTTTTGTGACGTCCCATGCTAAAATACGATCTTATAACGTCCTGTTTCTCACACATAACGTCATCAAAAATAAATATTGAATTAGGTTTAGCATCTGACGGTTCCACAATGTTATTTGCGTCGCTAAAAGCGTAGTAGCCAAGACCTTTGATTGGTGATAAAATTTTCTTTAAATATTCATATTTCGGTTGATAGAGCGACTTTGAGTAGATATAAACATTTTCGAAACGCAGTCCCGAGGGGTGAGTAAGCAGCGAAATCATAACATTTGTTTTTCCACAGTTTGAAGGTCCTATTAATAATCCACGAATAGATGACGGTAGCAAAGGACCATGTCTTTTAAATAATTTTTGTTCTAGTCCAGATCCGACCTTTACATCGAGATTATCGACGGGAAGTTTTTGTTTAAGATTGACGACACGCATCTTAACAAAATCTATATTTTATACTGAACTTTCACGTAAACTATCATTCAGATGTCGCTCGTCAGACGAAGTAGACGGTCTCGTTTATCAAGTAAGACTGGAAGCGGTATTGTTAATTCAGTAATTAATAGGCTACCGTTTGAGTTACACATTCCCGGCTATCAGTATTGCGGGCCCGGGACGAAAGTAGTAAAACGTGTGGCAAGAGGAGATCAAGGAATTAATTCTTTGGATGTCGCATGCAAAAAACACGATTTAGCCTATTTGCGTAATAGTGAAAATTTAAGTGCTCGCCACCAAGCAGATCAGGAACTCGAGCAAAGCGCGTGGAAAAGAGTAAAATCTAAAGTTAGCCTATTTGCGTAATAGTGAAAATTTAAGTGCTCGCCACCAAGCAGATCAGGAACTCGAGCAAAGCGCGTGGAAAAGAGTAAAATCTAAAGACTCTAGCGCTGGTGAAAAAGCTGCAGCTTGGTTGGTAACCAACATTATGAAAGCGAAACAACGTTTTGGTATGGGTGTATCATCATCATCAAAATCGAGAAAAGCATCCACTAGAGGTAAACGTCGCTTCCAGCGCCGCCGCCGCCACACTAAAGGTAAAGGCGTTGGTAAACATAAGCGACTACACAAAGTAGCTTTTGGATCATCTATTAGACGACCCGTTCGATCAGAATTGTTAAAAGCTGGTGGGAAAAAACTTGTCGAGAAAAATATCATGAAAGCATCGAAAATAGCTGCAGTAGCTGCACGTAAATCCCTAAGAATAGCCGGTGGCAAACGAAAAATTCGCACGCCTAGAATCATTCCAATTCCGAAGACTGGGGGGATATTACCGTTAATACCAATATTTGCAGGACTATCGGCCTTAGGTTCATTAGCAGGTGGTGCAGCAGGCATCGTGCGTGCCGTAAAAGCAGTAAAAAAGTCGACTGCAGAAAAAATAGGTACCGGCTTACATCTAAGTTCAAGAGGAAATGGATTATACTTGAAACCATATCGCACAGGTTTGGGATTATATATAAACAACGGCAAAAATAAGAAATCAAAAAACTAATAGAATCCCTACCTCAAAGACCACTATCCAATATTGATATAGAAAAGTACGCCTTAAAAATGAAAATACCACACTTTCGAGGCGTATATATGAGAGATTCATTACCTGTACGCGGTCCCAAACGTTATGAGGCCGCCATTATAAATTTGGATAGTATGTCGGGTGTAGGGACTCATTGGGTAGCATATAGAAAAAGCAATTCTGATGTAACATACTACGATAGTTTCGGTGATTTACCCCCACCTATGGAATTGGTACGATATCTGCAGATGGGTTCCGAAGCGACGAAGAAAATTTACTATACATACGACCGTCAACAAGAATTCGGAACAGTCTGGTGTGGACATTTGTGTTTGAAGTTTCTTTTACAATCGTAAAAAGTATGTCTTTGACACCCCAAATGGAACGTGACAACTACACCAAAATGTTGCTATCACTTAAAGCATATCGTGAAGTCGGAGGATTACAAAAAATGACTGCCGAACAGTTAGAAAATACGCCCAAAGAAGTGTTGATCGCATTAGCTCCAAATGAAATAGCACTAGTTTGGGATAGGTTACCTAATCACCTAAAAAGTGACGTCGATATATTGAAATATCAATACTGTTTCGAACATTATAATAGCAATAATTCAGATTCGGACGAGGGCGATGGACCGATACCAAAAAAAATATTTTGTTGTTATTGCAAAATTAACGATGTGAATATAAAGGCAGAAAACAGTTTAAAAACGTCCAAAGGAATAAAGCAACGCTTCAGCTTAAATCCATTTAACTGTTGCAAACAGCAATAAAATAGCTACACAAATAGTTTCGTGGTCAGTCATGTCTTACACATTCACTCTAACAGGACATACAAGTGTCTTAAGTGCGGATTTTTACCCACCCATCGAGTTAAATACAACAGACAAATATGGAGTTGCACTGCTGGGATTTTACACATATAATTCGATTTTTAATATCGACGAAAGCAATAATTCATTCAGCCATTTGAAAACAGCGATACCAA
The DNA here is from genome assembly GCA_963971165.1 of Philopedon plagiatum. Taxonomy (NCBI): domain Eukaryota; kingdom Metazoa; phylum Arthropoda; class Insecta; order Coleoptera; family Curculionidae; genus Philopedon; species Philopedon plagiatum. The sequence continues at coordinate 124,123,236 of OZ020189.1, read as the reverse complement.
AGTATGTAAGGATTCCACCAGGAGCTTACGAAATTAATGAAATAGCAAAAGCCATGTACACCGCTTTAAAAGAGTCATGCAATGAAGTTGGTACCGATTTATTTTCATTAACAGCCAATAATAATACGTTAAAATGTGAGCTAAAGTCAAAATATAGCATCGATTTTCGAGGTAGCAATAGTATCGGCAAAGTGCTCGGATTTGGCTCTGTGCTGCTGCAAGGTGGACAACGACACGAATCAAGTACCATCGTGGACATAATGAAAGTGCGCATCGTACGTGTGGATTGTAATATAATTTCCGGAGCATACCTGAATTCTCTGGAAAGTCATACGTTATTTGAATTTGATATTGACGTCGAACCCGGTTACAAAATCTCTAAAGAACCGCAAAATAATATTTATATGCCGATAATGCCGGATGGTCGTCAGTTTATCGACAACATTACTCTACGCATCTTGGACGATAGCGGTGATTTGATCGATTTTCGAGGTGAGAAAATAATAGTTAAACTAGAGTTGAAAAAAATCGTATAATGGGTTTTTGCTTTAACCGTCAACTGCATAAGCTGTCAACAATTCAAGATTCAGTTAAACGACATAAAAGTAAGCAGACAACACAGTCAAGGTTCATTCGCAAGTCAGACGGACGATCGAAAACACATCCGCACAGCAATCGCCAGCTCTCCGCGAAAGATTGCAAATTTCTACAATCGATCGGTTTGAAAGTGAGAAAAATTAGAAAATGATGGCCGCTAGCAGTGACAAAATCGAAGTTTTTACCGAACCCATTTTTGATAACTCCATTATTAGTTTTCAAGAACACACATATAAACCTTACGGTTCTCCAACATTCCGCAATTCCGATGAAATTCGTATACCTGTACACTTTCAAGATATCATTTTGGATATATCGGATAGTTACATTTACATCGAAGGAACATTTAAACCCAAAGATGTTAGTAAAAAATGTTATCTATCAAATAATGCCATCGCCTTTCTATTCGACGAATGTCGTTATGAAATGGGAGGGGAGCAAGTTGCCGTCGTTCGGAAACCCGGAATTACCACAACGATGAAAACTATGGTGTCATTGGGTGCCGCACAAAATAGAGCTCTCATGGCATGCGGATGGGGTCTAGACGAAGCAAATCAAGGGATACTAGATTCCACAAGTAACATGTTCTCCGGCAAGCTTCCTCTAAAATATCTCATGGGTTTCGCAGAGGATTATTCAAAGGGTATTTTTAACGTCAAGCAAGAGTTGATTTTAATTATCGCCCGCACTTTCAACAATTGCTATATCGGCGAAGTAGATGCAGACATTTCAATTGAAAAAATTGAATGGAAAATTCGTCACATTATTCCAGACGATCGACAGAAGTTAAAGATATTATCACGCATGAATAAAGGTGGCAGTAACGCAAACGTTCCAATGGCTTACCGTAAATGGGATCTTTACGAGCTACCTTCTTTGAGAGAAACATCGTCAGACGTTTGGGCCTTAAGAACTAGCACGAGTCTCGAAAAACCGAGATATTTGATTATCGGTTTTCAACCAACTAGCTCGTCCGACAACAGAGCAAAAGATAGCACACAATTTACAACGGCCGATATAAGTGATATTAGGCTCTATCTGAACTCTGCCGTATTTCCGTACGAAAGATGGAATTTAGATTTTTCAAAGAAACTGTATGCCGCAGCCTATTATAATTATGAGAATTTTCAAGCTAGCTACTACCAGCGAGAACTGAGCGATCCTATGATGAGTTTTGCCGACTATCTGAAAAATCCGTTATTCGTAATCGATTGCAGTCACCAACCAGAAGCCGTGAGGACGTCCACAGTGGACGTGAAATTGGAGTTTGAAACACGCAAAAGTAAATTTCCTAAAGACATTAAAGTGTACGCGTTAGTTATTCACGATGCATTTTTTAGCTACAATATACTTAATGGTTCTGTTACTAACAAATCAATACATTAGTTTGAAGTTATGTAATTCTCCAATTCTCCAAATTATATATTTTTACATATTTAAAATAAACTTATAAAGGACATATTTGCGTTTTATTTTTACTATTGCCTTATTTTAATAGTTCAAATGTGGGGCTTTGGTAAATAAGGTTATGAGGCGAAAAATAGAGAGAAATTTAGGAGAGGGGTGGGGAAAAGAAAGTATATAAGACGGGATTTAGAAAATTAAATTCACTCGAAGCCACAATGTCGTCAAGCTCGGATAATGGTTATTCTAGTGACGACGAGCAGGCAGTCGCACCAAATGTGCAACATAGGCTCGTACGCAGACCGCGTAGGCTTAGACCTAGGTATTGCATCATGCAATCCTACGTCTCATGGGGGTCTAGAGATTTGTGTATGAACTGCTACACGAGAGGATTTGGAGCTGCGATTATGGATGTTCATTTCGTCACAACCCATTTTACAGTGGGTTCGCGAGGTGATCAAAGGCGGAACCACTCGAGGTGTGCTTTGTGTAGGGAGAGACTGTTTACCGTCGTTCATCAGCAGTCTTGCCTTATTTGCAATAGAATGTAAATTCTATTACAAATAAAGCTCCTCATACGACAACCCTGCCTGTCCCCTGACAAAATCAGTCCTTTTCAGGACTACAGAATATTTGATCGTAGTTTGTAGTTAAACACTATGTTTCCTAAGGAAGATATTTCTCGAAGGAAAAATTGTGTTAGTTTGGGTGAGAGATGCATTATGTGTTTAAATCATACATAGATGGCGAGAGAAAGAGCATTTGCAAGATTTAGCTTGTAGTTTTTATGTATTATAAGAACGCATATGCCTCTAGTTATTCAAAGTGACATAACTTTCTATCAAGAAACATATTTTAAACAATAAATTCACTCTGGGTTGATACGCTCAAAAAGATACATCTGAATTTGTGTCGTTTCACATAGAACGTTGGCAAACCTGCTCTTAAGTATGACAAAAACAGACGTATCCTTTCAGTGTAACAAAATATTTCTAACAAGAAATCTATTCTATAGGAAATATTTTGTTACTCTGAAAGGATATGTTACAACTGTTTAGCCCCACTCTCACCCCCACTCTCACCCCCCACCATCCTAAATGCTTTTAAAAGCGGGAGCAGCCATCACAATTTTCATTTCTCAACCATCCATGAAGTGGGACAGGCTGATGTTAAGGACGACAAGGGAGTCCAAAATAAGCGAGTTTTGGGAGGCTTGGCGTTTAAAAAACGCGAATAAGCCAACGGCTATCGTACAGCCGATCCCAAGACCGCAACCACCACCGGAGCCGGCTCCAACAGAGCCCGTGGAAGTGGTGGAAGGACCACAGATGCTGCTGGGTCCTGAAGAAAGGGCGGCTCTGTTAGAAGAGCTCACGGAGCGTCGCCGGAGCCGTCGCAGCACTCGGCTGGAGGTGCGAAGACGGCGAGCTGCACCGCGATCGGTGCAGATCGCGAGAGGGGAACAACCACTCTAGGTTTCCCTCTCCAACCCACCGTGAAAACGGCCCTTTTCAGGGCCACAAAAGATTTGATCGTAGTTTAGATATTCTTAGTCACTTTGTGTTTGACACTGAATCGGTGAAAAATGCAAAGATGACCAAGGATGACATTTTCAGGACGTTTAAAAATAGACGTTGGCATTTTTGCATAACTCTTTTCGATAATTTACCTAGAAGTGTCTAAAACTTATTTTAAGTTAAAGGTCCAAGATCCGTTAAAATTGTTATTTTTCTAACTTAAAAATTGTATCCATTTAGTTATTTCCGAGACGTATATTTTTGGAACTAAAAATCGATATTTGTCGACCCACTAAGATTTTTATTTTTGTATATTTTTAACAAAAAAAGCAACCACATTAACCCTTATATAACAAAAATATTTTTATTTCGGATCAAAGCAATGACAACAAGCACATAACTTGTGGGTTTGCTCAGGTTTGCTTGGGTTTGTTTAGCCAATACAAATAATAAGAATTTTGTTATTAATATTATTATTATTTGATAGTTCAAGGACATTTCAGAACATTTGACATAAAACTTTTTATGATCAAAATGATCAGACTAATCAAAATTTCAAGAATTATGGGGTTTGATTGGGTTTGCTCATGAATAACGGGAGAAGTGTAGCTCAGATCGAAAAAAGTTATAGGAAAATATTTTAGAGTAAACTTTTTGTGATTGGAAATGACTTTTCAATATTTAATTTGGAAAAATTGAAAAAGACATTTTTCAGATTTCTAATTAATTCAAAGGGGTAGTATAGGGAAGCTGTGGGGAATAGGGCGAAGGCATGAGGGATGGGTGGCATAATCGTTTTTAAATAAGACCCGAGTGATTTGAGTCATTAAAAGTAATAAGAGGTCGGTCAAAAAAAGACCTAGGGAGTAGGTATGTATTTTAGGGAAAACAGGGAACTATGAAAAGATAGTCAGGTCCAAACTAATGTGAATTGTACAACTTGACTGTTATTCCGGGGTTCGGGGGCGAGGCCCCCAAACCTAGGCGCTAGCTGCGTAGCAGCGTCGTTAGGTCGCGAAGCGACCTAACCTCCGCGCCGCCCCCGCCCCCCCGGCCGCCCCCACCGCCCACCCGCTGGCCCGCCTCCGTTGCGCAAAAGCCAAACGGGGTCCAGGGGCGGTAGCCCCTGGCGGGGGTTTGGGGGCGGAGCCCCCGATCTGGGGGGGGCCCGGGGGGGCACGAAGTGGCCACCCCGGGATTTTTCGAGGTTTTTGGGGGTCTTTGGGGGTCTTTGGTGCAATTTTAGACCTTCCAAAACTGAATTTTATATATTTCTTTTTCTTATATCTTTGCACGTAAAACACCCTTCAGCGTTTAAGTTTGTCATCTCCTAAGGGTTCTATCATATCTTGGTAGTCGTCATAGAATCGCACCATCATCCCCTCCTGTATTTTTAGCAAGGGTGGGGGAAGCTGAGGTCTTTAAAAGCAGCTCGAGTCGACTGCTTACTTCATTACATTCGCTCATCTCAACATGGCATCATCAGATGATGATGGATACTTAAGCGATGATACTCCTAGGAATTTGGATAATTGGGCACTTAGACAGAGGAAAGTTTTCCCCGTCCGATCCCGCCGGGTGTGCAAGATCTTAAACCTGGTGAAGGTGGGTGATGACGGCTGGTGTATTGGCTGCTATGCCGACTTGGAAAACAAGTCGGCTGGTGACCAATTCTTCAGTGGTCATGTAACCCAAGATTTCGGTAGTCGCGCGCACATACCGAACTGTAAAGGTTGTGGAGTAGCTCTTGGTACTCTACAACATAAGAGTGCGTGCCTTATTTGTAATCGAGCCTGATTACAAATAAGATTTTATCCCTTGAAAAACGGTCCTTTTCAGGGCCACAGAATGTTTCATCGTAGTTTTAGTTACCTAATGCCATAGTACATGTGGTGTTAGGTAGAAAATTATATAAGTCCAGTCGGATCGACTATAATTTTCCTTGCAAAATCCGTCCTTTTCAGGATGACAGGATATTTTGATCTTACTTGTATTTATCTAATGCCACGGCATCTGTACAGGATATTTTGATCTTACTTGTATTTATCTAATGCCACGGCATCTGTGACATTAGATAGAAATTATGTAAGTCCAGACGGATCGAGCATAAGTTTCTTTGTCGGTCACATTTCCACAACACAATTACACCATTTTTGAGAACTAAAAGCAGTTTTCGACAGTGAAGTCCGCCAGTATCATTTTTGGATGGAGGGCATTTGTATAATAAACTCTAGTTTGTTGGCGGTGGAAAGGTGGGGATGGAGTGGTGGAGGGGGTAGATTATCTCTATTTAAACGGTTACGAGCGGGTCACAGAATCACTTCATTTTTAAATCTTAAAGTACGAAGATATAACTATGGATTTCGAAAGACCATTGAGTCGCGGTTCATCGGTTTTTAGCGATGATACCGTTGACATGAATGATGTCGATATGGATGACCTACTCTTGGACATCGAACGACTTCTAGACATCGAGGCAGAAGATATGTTTAATGCCTGGGAAGATGAGCGGGCGGTCGAAGAAGCAGATGTGGGTCTGGAATTGCCAAACATGGATTGGCAAAATGGGGAGTTGTCGGCTGAAGACATGGAGCCAGACTCCAGCACTGATTGGGTGCCACCACCGCCGCCGGAAGGTCATGACGGTCCGGCCGATTCATCCACTTGGTGGATCACGGACCATCAGGATGATGATGGTCCAGCTGATTCCACCAACTGATCCCGGAACCATGCCCTCCCCGACCTACCCCGACAAAATCAGCCCTTTTCAGGGCTACAAAATATTTGATCGTAGTTTGTAGTTGATTCATGTCACATCCCAAGTAACATGATATTTCTCAAGAATTAATTTCTTTTGGAAAATATTGTGTTACTCTATAAAGACATGTACGTTCTTACCATACGTTAGAACTAGCTAAATTTCTAGTAAGTTCTCGTGAAAATGCCGAGAGTTTGGTCTATTATCTTACTTGCAGTAAAATTCACATTTTATTACAAATAAGATGCATGTTCTCAGGCATTGTAACGGGTAGCCTCTCTTCACAGACATAACACTTTATCGCATACTTAAGTTGTGTGCATCTAATGATTACACACCTAAAGTTACGGCCCTACATTTTTTCGTCTATTCTTTTTTCTATTTTGCATTTTTATTTTATTTTGTGTAACTTTCGCATACTTATTTTAGAAATAAAAAATATTGTTTCATTTAACTTTTTATTATCATATATACAAAAACATTTTATTTTACTTATATATACAACACTATTACAAAAATAACTTAACTCTATATTTACAATAAAATTCTAAAATTAATTATATGGAAAATTGTCCAATAACTTAAGTCTTTTTCTACACACTTCCCCTTCACTTTTACACTGTTCAATTTTCGCCTGCAGTTCCTTAATCTGTCTCTCGTATTGCGCCACATCACTATCGTTCTTTTTTAGTTCATCAACTAGTTTTTGCCTCGCACTAAAAGCCACGGAGAAGGCACACTTCTGGCTTGGAGAAAACTCTTCCATCCAGTCCGGTATCGGCACTTCTGCAGAAGAAGCAGCAGCAGGTTGACGGGGTTGACTAACCGCCTCGAATAGCCGCTTGCACCGCTTCTTTAATGGTTTGCGGCACATTCCACGCCCAACTATTGGCGATATCGGCGCACTCGCGATCGGCGATTTTTCGTCAGCGTCGGCCACCAACACAATCGGAGGCATGGACTTCGGCGGCTCGGGCGTTGTCGAGTTTGGGCCTTCATTAATGACGACGACCGGTGACAGAGGCTTCGGTGGTTGTGACGTCTCCAAAAAATCGGGGTATTGAACTGGCACTGTTGGTCGCTTGAACACGAATTTCTTCTTCTTCTTCTGTTCACCCTCCATAGCTGCATAAAATTGACTTTTATTGTTGCCGGCTGTCTTTGGCAATTTCAGCAGCTTTTCCAACTTCGTAGTGGGTTGCCGCCTCGCCTTCTTTACCACCACATCACTTATGATATTGATGCGCCCGCCGTCCTTCTCCGTCCAGTTGTTGACGTAATCAACCGCCGAAGATACTTTTTTTTCACCCACATTCTCTTCTTCCACAAACGCAGTGTTTAGCACGTCGTCATTGTGCCACTCGTCAAACACACCCGGGGTCAGCAGGTCAATAACGTCCTGCCCCATCAACTCTGCTTGGATACTTCCATCCAAGTTAAACGCATTTAACAACGACTCACTACCGGAATTCATTTTTCTGACTAACTCACTGCACTTAACTGACGAATGTATTTACTTGGCGAACTGTTCTAGCGAACTATGAAATGCTCTGCCTAGCAAACCAAATTTATACTTATCACCCCACCATAAACTCCCCCACCCTATCTGACGGTTGATGCTTTAGAGGCCAAACAAGTTAATTCAACTTACAAGGTTGCGTTCTACGGCTAAACAGCGATTCAAGGACATATTTTCAAGGTAATCGTGTGTCCTTACTTCTGTTATTGTTTGTGCTCTCAAGGTTATATGACCCAGACAACCCATATTTATAGACACTCTCTTTCCTTCGATGCCTATTATCAGAAACTATAATGTTGCCCGCAGATCAAGATAACAGTCGTCCAGCTGAGACTTTTTCGGGAGCACAAATAATAATTTCTGCTGTTTGCTATAATTGTAAAAGAGAAGTATATATTTGGACTGACCACATGCAATCTTACAGTTATATTGAATTGTTGAGAGTAAGGATTGTTAAGTGTCATTACTGTGGAACGCTGATGTGTCGACGAGGGCCGATTAGCAGATCTGATATGTTGAGAAGACAATGGATGCTTCGAGAAGTTTACAAGCCAGACATTAATTAATTTTTATTTTTGTAACTTTATTACTATATTGTAAAATAAAACAACATATTATTGAAACAATTATCTATGTATTTTCCTATCCTGCGTTATAAAATTTCAACTATTGCTATTACTATAGTGGTTAATAAAACTACGTGACATTGGAGTTAATATTTTTTTATTTTTCTAAAACATAGACTTTCCAACATTTTTCTAATTATAACTAATATTTTCGGGTAAAAAACTTTGCATAGCTTGTATTAACATATTTAGGTTATCTTCAGGGTTTGTTTCGTAAAACTTTATGTCTGGGTGTCCCCAAGGTAGAGTTTTTGTTGTTGATGGTATAATATAACGTTTATCGTCGTGGTGACATAAAGCAACTTTATTAATTATTTCGGTATAAACGTCGTGTTTATAACTTCGAAAGGTTTTCATTTTTCGAAATATCTGACCACCACGTTCTACGATATTCCGATAATCTTCCAGGTGAAGCTGTTTTTCAATTACACGTTTTTTTATACCTTTCGCTTTTTTAATTTCGCTACTGATTGAGTTTATGTAATAAGCTTTGGCTCCGGTACCATAAAAACTTATTATTGGATCACCTGGAAATTCATCCTTCATTCTACCTACTACTGACTGGCTTTTTTTTATGTTAAAAATATTTCCTTCGGTATAATTGGATGTATCGAATTTATCCGGATTTTCTGCAATTATACGATAAAAATTTTCGGTGTAAACTTTTAATATTAACGAATCTGTGTCTGTATACAGTAAAGAAGCATTTTTGCCAAATTTTGCTTTAATGAATGAGTAGAAAAAATCATAAATTACTGTTTTCGACATGTCCAGTATGGAAAATCCGATATAAATTGGTTTATTATAAGTTACCTTTAATCGATCCATATGAATGGCAACGAATTCTTTATTAAAAACCGTTGAACTTTTAAAATAAGGACGAGAAATTAATGCTCGTGCCCCAATTTTATTCCTGTCATTTTCCCATCGGGTGACTAGTTTTATATCATTACGATTCTCCACATTTTCCATGGTCTTGCCGAAAACAGCATTAATGATTAATTTAAAAGTGTCTTTACCAAACTTTGTTGTTGCCCTATTGCGCAAATCTGTATTTAAGTCGATATATGTCTTTAACCAGGGGGATTGATTAAATTTTAAAATTCTGTGTGTTTGCATTACCATTAGGCCGTTATTGATTGCTTGTTTTAATGTTCGGTAATGAATGATGTATTTCTTTTTATCGTTTAAATTCGGAATTAACTTTGAAAATTTTGCCGATTCCGTGGGTGGTACAATATTTTCAACTAAAAAGGGTAAGTCGGAATGATCATCATATAGCGTATCCGGATAATGAACGTCAACTTCCAAAACGTATCCTTCTGGACCATTATCGTCCACATCCATAATATTTAAATTTAAAATTTCATGCTCTGATAACCATCTAAAGCCGCCAAATGGTAATGCTTGCGACATACTATGACCGTACAGATTTGTTGCATCAAGATAAACAATGAAAGATGATGGCTCGTTAGGATCGTAGTTTGGTACATATATGTTGTTGGCAGCGTGCATCCTTTCTGAACACTGACTTATACCGCCTCGAATACCTTTTTTGAAAAAATGAACCGTGTCGATATCGGTCAATAGCTCTAACTCTACCTTAGAAATACGCAACATACAATCAAACGAATAACTTGGAAGGGTATGGTACTGTGCTGGATCCAGTTTATACGTTTGTAAACAAGTATCGCGAAACTGTTCAAAAACATCGGTTAATAATAAAACATCAGATTTCAAATATAAATCCGAATAGTCCCCCAAATTCTTACAATTAAATGTGTCCCACACCTTTTTAGCTCTATCATAATCTTCATCGCTAATGTGCTCCTCTGACAAACTATCATAAAACTGATTTTTTGTGGGTAAAGTTGGATGGTTCATTTTGTCTATTGAATCGACAAAACTATAGGGAAAAACACCTTTTTTACGCATTAAATTAAACTGCTCATTATCAGAAAAATATTTTCCTGTTTCCCTGAAACTACCCACAGCTAATCCATTACCCAAATTTTCCAGTGATGTTGATAGAAATTTAAAACTATCGATGAACCGCAATTTCAAATATTTTTTCTTTATTGTCCCACTTTTATTATCGACATAATCGTGAACGTAAATACTTTTCGTAAACGAAATATACTTTTCCTTGCTTTGAGCTAAAACATCGATCTTGTCTCCGTGACGACACAACTCTTTAATAAACATGTGGCAATCGTACCCGCTCAAGTTATGAAATATAATTGGAATAAAATTGGGTAACTTATAATTTAAATTGCAAATCGAATGAGCAGCACCAGGTCTTTTTTTCCCAGTTATGTGACAGTGGTCCTTTACTTTACAATTATTATTTTCAAAAGGTCGTTCACATATACCACATTTTGTGGCATTATTGAACTCCGCTATTTGGTCAGCCGTTAAAGTTTCCATTGCTTTTATATCTCTTAAGTATGTATTGTAAAGAGATCTTAAATCACTTTCAAGTCGAGAAACGAAAACCTGGGCTGCGTCGTTTCCCCGGTAGAGCTCAAATTTTGAAATCGAATCGTCAAAGGAGCACTTAATTAAATACGCAAAAGAATACGGTTCATGTTTGATGCTTTTGACTAAGTAAGAATTTGTGGGATTCGGTTCCACTGTATCCAGTGGTTTAAGCACCGATTCAAAATCCGCGTAAACGACAAACGGTACACGCATTTGCTTTTCTATGTTGTCAAATTTTAATATATTTTCACTTACACTCCTTCCAAATTTATCTATTTTTAAATTTAGTGATGGTGTTAATGAATATTTGTGGTTACAGTCATTTTTTTGGTGTGATATCAAAGATGATGGTGAACTAAAATATATCAAACAACCATCACAAAAATACATTTTATCTCTACGTGATGTAATTTGACTGGAACATAATTTCGATAAGTCTTTTATCCAACAATAATGACTTTTAGAACAACGCGTATCACAAATATGTTCATCATCATCTTTAATACTACAATCCTTTGTTATTAACAACAAGTTGACATGTCTGTTAAGTTTTCTACCCGAATACCTTAATGGACCGACAACTTCGTACTTTAACATATTATTTTCGAAATTTTTTTGCAAACCATAAACGTTAACTGAAATATTATTCATTTCTTCAAATTTTGATATATCACGCAACTTTACTGGAAAGTCTATACCTGTAAAATTCAGCACTCTTGAATAGTGTGGATAAGATTGAATCTGTGATGCCATTCTAGTGGTGGGGCACAAAGCAGACACGATTGACCACGCAAAACAACACTCATCTTGATTAAACACATTGATGATGGCTTTTTTCAATTCGATGAATCGGGGTAACTTTATATATGAAGATCCACCAAAAGGTTTATACTCGTTGACATTTACTTCCAGGTATAGAATTTTTTCCAGAGCCCAACCTACGAAAACAAAAAAGAATGACATAAGTATTTATTTTATTTTTAGTCGTTAATTTATAACATACCTGAATCTTTTTCCTGAAACTCAGTCGATTGAGTCTTCATGGCTTCCACTAATGATTGATATATTTCTTCCAAATCGCTTCCTGAAGTGACAATTTCATTGCGTGTATTAAATGACTTGTCACTGTACATATTATCTTGTGTTGGTAAAAGATACCGACCAACAACCACCATATTAACTTTCAAAGCACAACGCACTCTTACTAGGTCACTTACTACCTCTAACACTCTTGCTTTAATTTCATCAAAAAATAATGAATAGTCAGTATGTTCATTATCACTTGATATACGGTATGTGGCAATCCTATTTCTAAAAGCACTGGACACTAGCTCAACACCAGCTGATATTGGTGAACATGCATTACTTTTATGGTGTATTGTTCTTTGATGACCTGCCATTCGATTTGCTGGTATGGTTATATTGCAGCAAGTGCAAGTACGCACCTCGGATGTTGATGCCCCATCGTCAACTTTTCGCTGTTTTCCACCATGCATATTTTCAAATCGTGCTACGCACGATTCTCGTTTATGTCGTAACATATTATAACTCCGAGTAAATGATTTACCACAATTTTCACACACGTACGCCATGACTTTCAAATTAACTTGCTTGAACCGTTTTACTCAACACAATGTTCTATACTAAAATTTAACCCCCCCTACCCTCATATATACCGATCCACATTTAGACCCAACCCACTCGACCGTCATACCAAAACATGTTACACCCCAGTAATAACTCAAGGTAAACTAACATCATAAATGTAACCTTGAAATAAGCGTCGTACACCTGGTCATCACCAAACAAAGAAACATCTGCTCGCGTTCAAGGCCAAGCAAATGTAACCTTGAAATAAGCGTCGTACACCTGGTCATCACCAAACAAAGAAACAGCTGCTCGCATTCATTGAAAATATGCACCGCAAATGTAACCTTGAAATAAGCATCGTACACCTGGTCATCACCAAACAAAGAAACATCTGCTCGCGTTCAAGGCCAAGTTCTTGACCTTGACCTTGGAATAACACCTGCGCATATCAAGGCCAAATAACAATAGCACACCTGGGCGTTCAAGGTCGACCCTACTGCGCATGCGGAGACTCGGGGAGCATCATATCCCTCTACTATAGTTGCAGTATTTGGCATTGCAGGAGCATGCCGCAGGGACGAGTTGCAAAAACTAACATTAAATGATATTAATGACATGGGCTCTATAATAACAGTAAAAATTCCCGATTCCAAGACAAACAAACCCCGATCATTCGTAATAAGCGGTAAAATTAGATGTTTTAATTTTGTTGAAATGTATCGTAAATATGCATCCCTTCGTCCCCAGTCTACAAATCACACTAGATTTTTTATAAGATATTTCAACGGAAAATGTTCAGTTCAACCTGTTGGTGTAAATACTTTTGGCAAAATTCCAAGTGATATTGCAAAATACTTGAATATTGAAAATCCAATGCAATATACGGGACACTGTTTTCGCAGATCTTCTGCAACATTGCTTGTGGAATCGGGGGCAGACATGTTAACATTAAAACGACATGGAGGATGGAAATCTTCAACTGTAGCTGAGGGCTACATTGAGGAATCAATTTCTAAGAAAACTGAAATAGCGACTCAAATTTTGGAAGGTGAACCAAGTACCAATACCGGAAATTTCACAACAATTCGAAAAAGAGTTTTAAATGAAGAACCTGAGACCTCTACAAGCAAAAACGAAAACAAAATTCAAAAAATTACTGGAAATGAAGTTTGTCCATCAGTTACCATAGTAAATTGCTCTAACTGCGATATTAAAATTGAAATTAACTCGAAAAAAGTAAACAACTAGTTTTGTAAAAATCACGTTAGTTTAAACTGTTTATGTTTTTGTTAGAACTATTTTAATATTCCTTGCATTGTAAAATATTTCTTAAATTGTAAAATACTGTAATAAAAAATAAACCGATCGTAGAAAAAATATTGTGTGTAACATGTGCAAAAAGTATATTTGTTGCACTCAGCATGATTGCAGCTCTCGACTTCGTCTCGAGCTGCAAACTTCATGCATCGTGCAACAAATATATACTTTTTGCACTAGTTACACAAATAACTATTTTTAAACTCAAATATTTCAAAAGTGGCTGAACCAAATGCCAACAAATTATTTATATTTGAAATCAGAACAAAGGGATCTTTCATTTGAGCTAATAATATACAGGGTGTTCCATTTAAAAAAATGTGACAATTAATTTTTTCATTGTTGTAAAGTCGATTTTTTATTTCCGCTATTACCTAAAGATACTACGTGAAAAAACCTAAAACTTTCGTATTTAAAGTTCTTTTCTATAACTCGTAATAAGAGCTGTAGGTGGGAGTCAAAATATAATGAATAACCCTGTACATAACCCCTTAAGGGTGCAAATACAGTAAAAGCAGGTTTCCCTCTTTCAGGTGGTCGGCGTCGACCAGGGCCTATAATTTGCCTCGTTTTTAAATTGTCACTAGCGCATTGCTATTGATAATTTAAAAAACAAGGTAAATTGTAGGCCCCAGTCGGCGCCGACTCTCTGAAAGCGGGAAACCTGCTTTTACTGTGTTTGTACCCCAACGTTGTCCTCAGACAATTTATAGATTTTTTCGCTATTACCTCAAAATATCAGGTGTAGTGGTTAATTTTTTGATAGAATTAAATTTGATTTTTTTTAAATATTGTCACCCTAATACTGCTATGTAGGTAGCACAAAATTTTAATATTGTAAATGATCTACATATACCGTTCAACAACTTAGAAAACTTTTAAGGTGCAATGACAAATTTATTGATTTGTCGTTTGTAGCATAATTTTTTCATGTCCAGTTTATTGTTGGCATCTCTGTTTATGATTGGGACTCTTATACTTTTCATTTGTACAATAAGACACAAATTATAATTTGTGTCCTAGCGAAATTCCAAATATAGATACTTTAAACACTCAATGGAATATAAAAACTTCCTCTTTGTTCAATGGTATAAATCTATCTATTAATTCTATTGTAAATTAAAGGCACACAATAGTGCTACAACTTATCGAGTAACTGTTAAAAGAACGTCAAAATTTAGACTGAGTCGTAGTATCCGCGACCTCAAGTGATTGTAAGTGACAGGTCGGTCGCTCTGTCATGTCATGACGGTTATAGAGGGTATCAACAATATCAACATTCAGTTTTGAAAAAGAAACTGTACTTTTTTTTGGGAAAAAAAGGAAAGTTCTTAAGTATACTTACATTTCCACTGAAGTAAGAATTTGGATTATGATATTTTAACATATTCGGCATTATCAACAGCAATATGTATGCCCTATAAGGGTTCGAATTATTTCCGCTAGGGCTCAGATCCGTCGTATAAGTTCACGAATTAAGGTTGCCACAGGTATATTTGTGGGAAGTTAACAGATTGATGACACTTCTGGAAGAAAATCGTGTTTCTGAAAAACATCTGGAAACTTCTTCTTCGTCTTTAAAACAGAAAATCGTGTTAAAATTAGCAAAAAAAAACAATGACCAATAAAAAATTGTTGCAGTCAAGATGGATAGCAATGAAAACTTGCCAACTGTGAGGCGGATCTGAAGTTTACGATCGAATTTCAATAACTCTCAACTTTGTCAACAAATAGTGCAGTGCACTATTGAAATGGCGCCTGCATAAATTACAGACTTGGAAATTTACCTATTGATGTTACCAGAGATAATTAATGACTACGCGTAGCCTATAATATTCTTTGGTGTTACCCATATCTCTCTAATTATTGTTTACCTACTAATACACTCTCCCCCTTTTCTATACGACTAGCGATGTTAATCAACTTTTGTTGGAGTTGAAATACTATTTTACATATGGGATATACCAAAACCCGACGCATGCGTGAACTGGAAATCCCTTGATTTTGACCTGATGGCTCCTAATAAGAGAACAATGTATTTAAAATAAAACCCTTTTCGTTTTTACTCAATTTTTTTTATCTTTAAACAAGTAAATTGCTGATTGGTTTAAAGAGAAGCAATCATCTAAATGGGACTTTTGATTAAAGACCTCTTTACTTACACACAAGCAAATAGCGACATCACTTTAGAAGCAAACGGCAATTAAATTTTTTTTATGCTACTGACAATGTAATGAACTAGTAAGCGTACGCGACACGACAACGCAACGGACAGACAAATATTAATAATGGCAATAGGACGTCATAAATACTTAGAATTCCAGTATTTTATTCCTAAGTAATATTTGTGAATAATTCTTTATAATAAAGGACGATTTTTTTAATTCTAGGATCTTTTTAATTATTGGAATTAATTTTTAGTATTTTTAGAAAGAATTACTGGAAAAACAATAGAATTTTGTTATAAAGAATGTGGCTAAAGATAAAGTACTTTTATTTGGATGACTTTAAACCATACACATAACTTAATTTTGCTAACACTCCAATCTGTTTACAATTATTGTAATCACCTTTTGACCATGAAAATTTCCCCAATAGTTAATCTAACTTCAATGTTATTACATATTTGTTTCCATATAACGTTATTTAAACAAAGCAAGTATACGTCAATTCTGGAAAAAATTAAGGGTTAAAAAACATACATTTGCATATATAGAGAAAGAACGCTGCAAATACAATAAGTTGTTTTTATTATGTTTGTTTTGTATTTAAACTTAATAATAATTATTAAACAAATAATGTAAATTTATTTGCTAATTTAAAATTCAATATTGTATAATTATATTAAAAATAAGAATAATTACTTCATATTATTATTTTGTTCTAGTGTTTAGAAAAACGCTTTACTTTACAAAACGTGTGTGAAACACGTGTTTAAACATTTATTTTTAGAGTACTTTGAAGTTTTGGGTTAATAGGACCATTTAATATTTTTTCTCCATACAAAGTTTGAACCCCTGTTTCACCCCCTTAGGGGTTGAATTTTGAAAACCCCTTTTAGCGCACGCCTACGTTATATAAAAAACCTCTGTGCAAAATTTCAAGTTTTTACACCCAGTCAGTTTCTTCTTATATATATATATATATATATATATATATATATATATATATATATATATATATATATATATATGTATGTATATATATATATATATATATATAATATATATATATATATATATATATATATATATATATATATATATATATATATAATATATATATATATATATATATATATATATATATATATATATATATATATATATATATATATATAACTGACTGGCTTACTGATTGACTGAAGTATCAACGCATAGCCCACACCGCTGGGTCTAAAAATTTGAAATTTTGCACAGAGGTTTTTTATATAACGTAGGCGTGCACTAAGGAAGGGTTTTTCAAAATTCAACCCCTAAGGGGGTGAAACAGGGGTTCAAACTTTGTATGGAGAAAAAATATTAAATGGTCCTATTAACTCGAAACTTCAATAAAAGTACTCTAAAAAATAAATGTTTAAACATGTGTTTCACAGTTTTTAATAAATCAACCCCTAGGGGGTGAGATGGGGGGTTCAAAGTTTGTAATGGAGTACAATTGTTACTTATACGGTTCCTTGAAACTACGTAAAATTACTCTAAAAACAAATAAACACACGTTTTATAGCATTTTAGAAAATCTAATTTTGTGTAATAAATGTTAAGGATATTAACGTGTGGGGGGGGGGGACGTGTTTGACTGGAAATTTTTCCAAGATATTAACTAATATATGATTTTTGGGGTTTTTGAGCTCAGAAAATCTAATTTTGTCTTAGTTGCTAAAGAATATAACGAGGGAGAGGAGGATAAAAAGGCGCGGCTGGGAATTTCTCCAAGGGAGCGATTGGCAATTTTGCCCAACAGTGTTAACTAATGGGACATTTTCGGGGTTATTGAGGTCAGAAAAGCTCATTTTGTGTCAGGGATGTTATAAAAATTAACTGCCAGGGAGGGGGATGAATTTCTTTAAATATGTCATTTTTGGAGTTATTGAGGTCAGAAAATCTAATATAAGATGACTATTGCAAATTTAACGAGGTGGAGATTAGATGAAGGGAGGGGGAGGAATAGGTGCACCAAAAAGAAAAAAATGTTTTATTAAAATAAACAAAATTAAGTTGACCATTAGGTAACCGTAGTAATAAATACGTAACAATATTATTTCATACTTTTCAGTGCTTTTTCTTTTGTGAAGGTGGTTAATTTTTTTGAAAAAAAAAATTTTTTAGGAGTAATAATTCATAAATACAACCTGACAAAATCTAATATTAATTTCATATCATTACCTACATTTTAGGTCAGTTACCTGTGTCCGATCCCGATTTTTGCTACATGTAATATTGATATCCCTCTAGATATCACTCACCTAACCTAACCTAATTCATGTTTCATGTATTCATAATCATGACATCAAAACTACACTATAATATTATAATCTATACCACGCGAACGAAGTCGCTAGTCGCGAAAGCTAGTTTTTCATATTTGATTATGTACATGTACAGTAGGTATTTTAAACTTTACGCCCAGATTCTCCAACGCTAGTCCGGTCTAATTTGACAATCAAAAGTTTTAAACTGAGAAGTATAAGAATAGGACAACTAAGTTTTATACTATTAATTTGTTTCTGAGGTTTTTCGCAAATTTATAAAGAAAATGGCAATTTTAGTACGTACTTTCGGCAGTAATAGTGTAATAGAACTATTTAAATTCATTCTAGCAACCCGTTCCAAGATGAAAATCATTTGGAAACCAAGAAATCGCTGAAATATCAGAATAATTCATAAGTTTTTAATGGCGACTTATTAACAATAACAGGACAAAAACCTGTCAAAACATAACTGATCAACTAGAAGATCTTAATTTAAACCAGTACTACATTTTAAAGCTTTTTGATGAATCTGCAGGGTAATGTAATGTTTTGTTGGGATTCTGTTTACTGGAACTAATTATTAAGTAAAATATTGTTGGAGATGCTATTATAATGTATAAATCAGTGTAAATCAACCAGTTATTTTGCCGATCAATTAGTATATTTTTTACTAATCCCTATATTTTGGTCATAGAACACATAATGTACCTATTGCTTTGAAAAAGCCACTATCTGTGGAAAATTTTGCTTGAGTTTATTAAATAGTTGTACTCTTAAACACAGAAAGTAAACTTGATTTTATATAGTAATACCTAAATACATTATTTGTGTCTTTTGTCCAGAATAATATATTTCTCTTTTTTCTCTTGCCTTGTTTACCTTAAAACGGGTTAACGGATCCACTTTTTTCATATTTTAAGAGTTTGAGTCATTGAAGTTTTCTCAAGTACCTGGTACCTTCAAGCCAAAGCAGGCACACGATTGCAAATGATTCAATGAATTCACTCACTTTATTTTTACTTACTACAAAACACAATTAATTTAAAGGACTAAAAAAAGTAAAACAATACAACATTTTTTCGTTTGTTGTTTTGATTTAGCCTATTTGATTATCATAGAAAAGGAACGGTTTTGAAACGCGAACTACAAAACTGTTGTCAGGGTCTTGCTTTAACATTGGCACGTGGAGCTCATTCAAGGACGTCGATTTCATTTTGTTTGTTTTCAACTCAGCTGCACACGCCATAACTCTATAATGATGTAATCTATTTTTATTTTCAATGTCATTTATATTTTATATTAGAAGATTAGCAAGATGTTTGCAGTAAATCTTAATAATGTTCAAGAGTAACGAAACCCCCTTCCCAGCTTTCAGTCTTCAACATTTTAATTAGTTATTAATTGAGTTATGCAATAATTTTGTTTGATTGGGTTTTTTTGGGCAAGTAAGTGTCTTTTACAGGAAAAATATTTCAGTTTTATTATTTAGACAGTGGACAGAAAATATGTCAACAGCTGTGGATATAGATGTAAATATACAATTAATTGTTATACGGTCTAGAACAGAACCGTTAGGAGATTTAAAATAAAGCGCTGTTAAACAGCTAATATTAATATAAAGTCGCCGACTTTCCAGTGCGGCAAAAATTCGATAGGTCTGTCAAATTTTAGCGGAATACCGTATTCTCCTAAAATAACACAGAACTGTTGTTAACAGAGACAAGTGTATAGTCGAAGCATCATTATAAAGCAAAAAGCTAAATTACCAGCAATATTATTTTTTCACAAAACATTCAACCATGGCTGGACATGGCTCTGCTGCCAAACACATGCTAAAGCTGTTAATCCTATTTAAAAAAATCAATTCGGCTAACATAACCCAAGTTAAATTCCTGCTTATCTACTACTGCTAACAAACATAATAGAACTAAATTCATTTTGCGTAGATTTCGGCAAAATCATTCACTTTCGCAAATCTGTGCAAACTTTTAAAAAACAAAATTTTTTCAGGCTTAGGTCGACCTCTTTATGGTGACTGTTTCAAAGTCAGGGTGGCGGCAACAGGTGAAGCCAAATTTAGTGTACTAAACAATTAATTATGAACTTATACAGGGTGTTTCCTAATTGAATGTCAATATTTAAGGGGGCGATTTTTGGGTCCATTTTAAAAAGAAAACTTCATATGAACGTATGTCCTAAACGTATTAACTTTTGAGATGCAGGGTGATAAAGTTTTCAAAAATAAATACTTTTTTATTAATATCTCTAATACCACTTTAGATATTTTAATTAAATTTGGCATACCTGTACTATGTATCAAGAGGCATTATTTAGTGTACCACAACTTTTTTTATTTCCACCAGTGGCGTTCGTACGGCATTTCACCTGCCTATTTTGGCAGACATTGATGGTACGCCACTGATTTCTCGTAAAATTAAAATTATTCCTGAGATCCCCAATCATTTCTAAGCAAATTTGATCTCCTGAATTTTTTCAATCAGATGCACGGTTTTCGCTTAAAAAAATAAAAACCTTTTCTCTGCATGATCATAACAATATCGTTAATATGACAATATCACCATGCAGAGAAATAGATTTTATTGTTTAGATCAAATTTGCTTAGAAATGAATAAGGAAGTTAATTTTTGAGATCCTTATTCATTTCTAAGCAACTTTGATCTAAAAAATAAAATCTATTTCTCTGCATGGTGATATTGTCATATTAACGATATTGTTATGATCATGCAGAGAAACAGTTTTTATTTTTTTAAGCGAAAACCGTGCATAGGATTGAAAAAATTCAAGAGATCAAATTTGCTTAAAAATGATTGGGGATTTCGGGAATAATTTTAATTTTACGAGAAATGAGTGGCGTACCATCAATGTCTGCCAAAATAGTCAGGTGAAATTCCGTACGAACGCCACTGGTGGAAATAAAAAAATTTGTGGGACACTAAATAATGCCTCTTGATACATAGTATATGTATGCCAAATTTAATTAAAATATATAAAGTGGTATTACAGATATTAATAAAAAACTATTTATTTTTGAAAACTTTACCATCCTGTATCTCAAAAGTTAAGACGTTTAGGACATACGTTCATATGAAGTTTTCTTTTTAAAATGGACCCAAAAATCGCCCCCCTAAATATTGACATTCAATTAGGAAACACCCTGTATAGTATCCTAAACCACGACCAACCAGAACTAGTAACTATCATTAAATTTGTTTTTACCAGCTTCAAATCAATGTAGATAAAACGCTCGCGTTCGAAATCCATTTTTTTTAAATAAGGTGGTTTCCTGGCCTCAAAAGTTTGTGTTCCTGAAGAAGGCTTCTGCCATTGTCGGTTCCAATATTCCAATAAATGGTCGTGGTCGTCGTGTAAAAAAGTTCGGGTTTGCTCGGAGTGTTAAAAAAAAACGACGATACGGAAGTGCCAAGATGAATATCATTTATAAACTAAACAAATCACCAAAATATAAGAATAACTCTAATGTTTTCAATGACGACTTATATAACTGTCTATAACTGATCAAAATTGTTTTGTAGCACTTCTCTTCAGTCTGTATGAAATGCTACAGCTTCTTTTACAGAAAAAGTAAATATCTTACTAAACCATAATATACATTTACAAATTTACATATCTCTCTGTAAATAAGTTACTTGTGAAAGCAATTCCAATAATATCGTTTCAAGCGGTAAAACTGTCACTTGCAGGTGTTTGTGGTTTAGCCGTTATGCAAAAATTGCCGATAGTCGCAAATAAGAGTCTAAGAGTAACATTAGTCCTTTCACTTTTGCAATAACAAATACAGTAGTGTGTTTTATAACAGCTGAATTAATTATTTTCCAAGGTGCCTTATTTTAGAGTTAACACATTTGAACTACCTGTAGATGGATGAGTTCTGAATTGTACTCGAATTTATTTAGATGAGATTGTAATCACTGATGGGAGGTATACAAAACGCCTGGTAGACGGTCCGTGAATAATAATCCATCTTACTTCTTGATATGTCAGAGTCACATCCACAAGTCCTAAGAATGGAAACTGTCAACTAATAAAAACGTTTAAGGGCAAAAAAGATACAATTTAAAAAACAACACAAAAAACATTTAAAGACTTATAAACGAAAGTATTTAAGTGAACCTGCCTTGGACTAATGCTAATCGCAATAAATGCGCGACTGAAAAATGTCAGTGTCCTCTTAGACTTCCACGTATTTTGCAGGGTCACAATTTTTTTGCATTAGACAAGGACCCTTAAATATTATTCATATTAATTCAGAGTTGATCATCCATCACCTTTACAACCGGTTGCACAAAACTTTCAATACAGCATTAAATCCTAATTTAGTGTTAACAACCAAAGATAGTCAGGTTAACATACCGTTAATTTTTTTTGTATACCGAAACTGCCCAAAGTGTTTGCTGTTGGAAATATTTTATTTTTAACACAAGTTTGTGCTACAAGCGACTTAACGCTGAATTAAAGTAATGCCACATTACGCTGTGATTAAATCTATGTTTGCTAAAATCTTAGTTAATTTGGCAAAATTTTGCATTCCAGCAAAAGAAATTTAAAAAAAATCCTTTCTTCAATATTTCAAATTAAAATTATACACTTCTTTCTTGCGGATTGGCATTTAATTTATTATTATTATTAACTTAGTAGGTTACCTACCTAAGTAGGTACATACCTTTGTGTTGCAGCAGTCGAGTGCGATCACGATCACGATATTTAGTTTGTGATATATACAGTCGACTCTCGATAATTTCACACTCAAGCGACCAGAGAAAAATTTCAAATTACCAAGAGTTCAAAATAACAGGAGTTTAAATAACCAAGAGGGAGGGAGGAAAAAAATCAAGTAAACAAGAGTTTGATCAAAATTCGTGATTTTTTATTTTAAACATTTGTATATACGAGTATATTATTATTATTATTATTCACAAATGTTCATTTTGAAAAGAAGTCCGTAATTTTCTGTTGAGTGAGCGACTTCAGTCTATCATTGTCCAACGAATTTTCGATAGTGGTGAGAGCTGCGAAGAAATGGTCACTTTGTGTCGATTCTGAGGAAGACTGGAATGCGAACTGCAAACTCACTCATATGTATCTCATTTATGTAAACAATCGACAGGTCTGTGCATGATAAACGCTTCAAATTATAGAGAGTAGGGAAGCCCGGACTTCAAATTATTGTATGTTGGCGGGCAAGATACTATTCCTTCAACTTCAAATTACCGAGGGGACCAATTAATATTGATTTTATTCAATTTATCGAGTATTTTTCAAGGGGCCGGGAAAAAATTTCAAATTATCGAGAGATTCAAATTAACGAGTGTCAAATTATCGAGAGTCGACTGTATCACGATTTATACAAATTTAAATTAAAAAAAAATCTTTGGAACAATGGAAATGGAAAAAATCAGAAACCTTGCATTTTAAAAGTTGAATACCGTGTAGCGGCCGTACACATCGGGGAATTACTGACATCAGCGCTTTCCGATATCTGCTATATGAACCAAAACCCAACCAAAACCCGGAACAAGAGAAAAAACCAACTTGGACTAGGCATGGAATAATAATGTTCCTTTGGATTCAAATGAAGCCAATGTAATGAATGGTTCATCAGATGAAGATATGCCTTTACCATCCATGATACATTAACAAATACTGCTTTGTTATATTTTTTTTAGTAGAAAACTAGGAACTCTGTTCAGTTTTGTTCCTTTTTCTATTAATAAATTTTTCCGTCTGAGTTTTCCTTACATAAAAATGTAATGATTTATAACATTATATAAAGTTTTTTGATAAAACAGTGTTTCCTTTTTTATTTAAAACAAATATCCAAAAGTGATATATATATATATATATGTATATATATATATATATATATATATATATATATATATATATATATATATATATATATATAGTAGAAAAATGGAAGATTTCTTGGCCTATAGGTAATATAATAAATGTAAATGCGAAGATTTACTTCTTCGCTAGTGCAGCGAAAAGGCCGTGAATGAAAAATAAAAATAATGGTGCAAATTTGTACCGTCGACGTCGAGAAAATCGACATCGACATACTTTCGAGTATTATTGTGTTAGCAGCCAAACATTTTTGGAGCAACACTGGGTGAACTAGTTGGCGCGAGCCACTACATCTTACCCATCCTTTCCGAACATTTTGGATATCTGGTCAAATCGTGGTCTGTTCTTCAGCCACCCTGGGTGTAAGCCTGCTCGCTGAAGGGTAATGGCCCAGAAATCGATAGCAGCAGGTCACCTAGACCAGAATCAAAGATAGTCCTCATTATTTTTATTTTTCATTCACGGCCTTTTCGCTGCACTAGCGAAGAAGTAAATCTTCGCATTTACATTTATTATATATATATATATATATATATATATATATATATATATATATATATATATATATATATATATATATATATATAGGTCACCTAGACCAGAATCAAAGATAGTCCTCATTATTTTTATTTTTCATTCACGGCCTTTTCGCTGCACTAGCGAAGAAGTAAATCTTCGCATTTACATTTATTATATATATATATATATATATATATATATATATATATATATATATATATATATATATATATCCGATGTCTGATGTGATATTTATGAAACTATCATGATATTTTTGAAACCTACTATTCACTGCCAGCCGTCACTTTTCACTCTGGGCAAATGACTGTTTTTTAAATTATAATAAATAATACCGAAAATAAAAAAAAAATCTATCTAAATTATACTCTGTCTGCCCAAGATATCTGCAACCGGCAAAATAATTTAAAGAATGCAATAAGGGACGGCTTAAACAACGTTGCAAATTTGTTTGTAAACCAGACGTGGTAAGAAAAGCTTAAATCTTATTAAAGTAAAATTAAACACTTTTTCAAAAGTAGTTTACAAACAATTGATAACGTTGTTTAAACCTTAAGTTGCATTCTTTAAATTCTTTTGCCGGTTGCATTATTAAAAAAAGACAAAAGTTTAATAAAAATTTAACACGTTGTTAGCTAATCAAATTTAATTTTCTTTCTGCATCCCGTTGTTAGTGTTATAATAGCATACATATGTTCTATTTTATAGCCTGACCGTTTATTAGTCAAAAATTTACTGAATTTACTAATATATGCTGATACCTACTGCCAAAGACAAAAAAAAGTTTGCGTGAATATGCTGTGCATATAAATAAATCATATGATGCCACATATACTAAAAACCTAATAAACGTTTATTATAAGACCCTTCTTCTTAAGCTCATGGTCTAAAAATCCTTTTGTTTGCGAGCTGTGACTGAACTGGATAACAAAACAAGTGAAGGTCGTTAGCTGGTAGACTCATCCCAGCAAGCGTGGTTCAAGTATGAGTTTGATGACCTGGAATTGTAGGTTGCGTTGGCCAAGGGTAATTCCGATAAGTTTTGCTTTTATTTTTGAAAATTCCTTTGTCGTTTTATTTTGAAAGACCGTGGGCACACTGCAGACGAATAATTACAGTGGCAAATAATTTATGTTATTGTTTTTAGTGTTTATGCATGTGCGAGTTGGAGTAAAAGTTTAACAACTTGAACAAAACGATTTAGTTTTATAACTTACCTAAAATAGCTTTGTTTTGTGATATTTTTGATAAAAAAAAACATTATCGGCTATATTTTACCTAGCAACTAAAATTTTCTGTATTTTTAAAAACCTAAAGTAATTTTGTCAGACTGCATGGTATTGCAAAAAGATAACCTTTATCAGTAAGTACTTAAGTGCCTCGTGTTGTGAAATAGAGATTATTATTCAAACATTAAATTGTAGTAAATTGTATAGAAATTGCCTTTGTTTTCAAATAAAGAACAGGACACAGTTTTTTAATCACTCTGACTAAAACAAAGAACCCGAAGTATTTATTATCTTAGATATCAATTATTGGCTTTGTCAAGTTTTTATCTATGACCTTCGCAAAAAATAGTCGCTTATTTTTCTTTCAAGAATTCTCGAAATAAATTTTCTACGTTTTTTTTTTATTATAATTGTCCGTGATACACGGTTTTGCCATTTTGTAGTCGTACTTACCTTAGTACAAAAAGTTTTTCTTCAGGTGGTATACCCTTTCTCAGTAATAGATCAGTTTTACAGGCACTTCAAGTAACCTTTTGTGTATTTTCTGGAAGTTCATTAAACAAATAAATCGATTGCCTAATATACCCAAAAAGTTTAAGACAGACAGAGAAATGGGTAGTATAGCATACCCATGTAGTTTCCCTTTTAAAATTAGGAAAACGTGACTTTTTCTGGGCTTTTCATGACTAAGACATAAACAATATTTTTAATCAAGTTTTCAAGCATTTTCGGAAAACCCTAGACTATGCGTTTCGTTTTATATGTTCCATATTAGTTTATCCCGTGGACCTTCAGTAAGAGGAGACGACTCCATTCATTAATAACTAGTATTTTGTTTTCTTTCGTACATTTTGCGTGTGCAGGACAAAGAACGAGGAGAGAGAGAGAATGCTAAACATCCGACTTCGCGCGCCGTTGCTATGACTTTCCGCGCCGTGTGTATTCCACCGAGCAAACCTGTAAAGAGACCTAACTGATTCATCGATTCTTGAAGCTGAGGTACCAAAAAATCCCGAAGCATTGCACAATAACGATCACTATTTACAGTATGGGCTACAGGTTGTCAAAAAAGTACGAACCGATAATTCCTGAGGCTGACATCGCACACCACACAGTTGAATTTGGGGTATGTAGGGGCTTTTCGCGTTTTTGCCTTGGAGTGTCTGGTACCCAATAGTGACAATTTTGCTTATTAAGTGCGCCTCGCCACTGAACAGAATATTGGTAATTCGGTCGTTGGCAAAACCCCCTTTTCCTATGGGCGGGATGTCATCATTTTGCAACTTAAAACTACATGATAACAACGTTATTAATAATGCAATTACACATTCTTAAGATTCTTTAGTCATTGTTACCTTGTTTAACTCGGTTGTAATAAATAAGTCGAGAAGCTTGAGTAAAACATTGTTCTAGTACCTATGACGAAACAGATGTCGTTTTTTTTTAATACAAAATCCTTCGTTTTGACGTTTATTTTTCAGCAAGTTAGTGAATAAGTAATTTCATTTAATAGTTCTTTTAATAACATAATTAGATGGTAAAGTGAATAAAATTTTCCACATACTTAAGAGGATGGACGATTCCTGACTATAATGTGACATGAAGTATGTGAAACACGTAAATCCTTAACGACGATACAGTAATTTTCTGCGCATTTTAAACAATTTTCGTTAAAAATAAAACACCCATTAGCTATGTACGTTTATAGCTTTAGGATGTAAAATCATTTCCTCAATAACATTTCTGCCAGAAGCAATTTAAACTACGATCTCATGTGTTTCATCTACTTACATCGGGTATTTAATAGTGTGCAAAAGCCATCACCCAAGCGTAACAAGCGTAAAACTTGAATACCAATTCTTGACGTTTCTGTAGTGTTTTGCTGAGATTAGTTGTAGAAGTTAACTATCTTAGTTTGACTTAGTTCACCACTTTGGTGTCTTGCAATAGATCTTTTAATTCCCTACAACTATGGAACCACAACATTTTGTTTAATATATTAGCTCTGTTCGTAGATAAATCACAAACCGACCAGCTCCAATCAAATTTTAGTAGTTATTTGGTAACGTGACAGTTTGCCGACTGGTTTCCAGTAATTTCATTGGCTCTGACTGGTTTGTGACTCTTCTGCGAACAGGGCTATTATTAGCCTTGTTCGCACAAGAGTCACAAACCAGTCAGAGCCAATGAAATTACTGGACACCAGTCGGCAAACTGTCACGTTACCAAATACCTAAAATTTGATTGGCGCTGATCGGTTTGTGATTCCTCTACGAACAGAGCTATTATATGTATTTTGTGATTTACCTCCAACTCGATTTCCTACAGATAAGCTGTGTTTTAAGATATGCCCCATTATCGTTCTGTCTATGCTTCGGTTTGTGGCGTTCCATTTTTTTCTGACCTTTTTACCCAACTTGCCTTCATTAGGCTATACATCCTCATGACATTTTAAATATTCATTGTCATTTTTCTACCGTACACCACTAGCACAGGTTTTTTATTTGAATAGAAAAACAGTGCATACATATGCCTGTAGGAAGTGCTTTCTTGTTTTCGCTGATTACTGACTGTGTTTTTTCTGTTCCTTCGTGCTATCCTCGAGTATTCTTTTTTTATGGTAGCTACTACTTACTATAACTATCCACTGCTTAACAGGACTTAACAACTTCCTCTAGTTTAACTCTTTTGCAGTCTTGCATACTAATTCACAATGGGTTGTATTCCGTGTTAAAATTATCAAAACGGAACGCTTATGGAATCACTGCGGTGTCCGTCGGTCCATCTGTCACAGGCGATTTTCTCCGAAACAATTAGACTAAAAATTTGAAATTTAGCACAGCGATAGAGTGTGGTGGCCTAATTTTAGACGTGAAGTATAAAAAGGTGAATTTTGATTCTGGGGGTTAATTTCAGGGGGTAAATTAGGAAATGGAAAAAAATTCAAGGGCATCGTGTAGGGTGTCAAATGAAAGCTTGTTGAGGTACGAATTTAGCAATATATTATATATGATGTATTTTTGTATGCATTTTTAAAAATATTTTTGGACAAAAACGCTTAAAAATTGCTGTCCCCCACCCATATCACCAAAAGAATCGCTCAGAAAAATCTTTAAAAAGTCAGGAACCACAATTATCAGAATTAAAAAATTCTAACACGATAAATAATTGTTATAAACAATTTAATTTTTTATTTCCTTATAACTGCTGAACCATTGGTTTTAGAGAAAAAGTTTTTGAAGAAAGAATATTTCTTACGACGTAAGGAACAACTTTTGTTCTTACACGTTTTTCAATGCTCCGCACATACGCGATGTGATACTGCGTTGGTGTCGTCGGCGTCGGCTAGCGCGGCAGAGATCGGGCGGACGAGATGTTCTCAGGTTAAGTGGGGGCTGATGACACGGAACACCAATTGTGCAGGTATAGCTTGCACTTGACCGATTTTTTTTACTTGAACATTTTTGTTATTTGACTCACGATGTTTTGTAAATCCTTTCCGTTTTCTACAAGAATGGGTATATCGTCTGCATATCTAAGGAATAGATATTTTTTTCATCTTGTCTGGACTCCTGTTTGTAGGGTTTTATGCCGATTTTGTGTTGTTTGTTCTGAAACAGCATTATCAAATAATATTAGTGTTTTTAAAAATTTAGTAATTTAAAAGTATGATTAACCTAACTTATCCATGCCGAATGCGAAGAAATGAATTAAGTTTGCCAGTCATAAAGTATACCATAGCTTCAAGACTATTCGGCTATTTTACTAAAACTAACTGCTATTAAAGTTAAACCACTGTCTCTTAATTACTACTTTACAGCTTCCCCTTAATTCTAGAAAGCTGTGTGCCCGTAAAGACAAATGTCAATTAGTTTTAGAGAAAAGCAAGACCATTGGTGTACCTCCTATTTCTCAAGTTATGGACTTTGAAACAATGTCTTTTTAACAAAAACTTATTTTAACGTAACATCAGCCAAAAAAAATATTATAAAAATAAATCATCAATATCATAAAGAATTATTATTGAACGTAATAGGTAAAGTCCGCCGATCTTCCACGTTTTTCTAAAAGTCCTTCAACTTCTTCACCAAGACTAGTGAGTCACCTGTTGAGGTAAATAACCGCGGTGATTTAGGATTTTTCAAACGGACTAAAAAGGCCTGGTGATCCGACTGTTGGTTGTTGTACGATCGTTTCTCGGGATTCGTCTTTTTAGTGTTTTATTAATATCATGGGCGTCTTATGATGATAGTTTCTTTGTACAAACAATGCAAAGAGTAACTTATCTTATGCCAAAAACATTAAGTGAAAATTAAGTAGGACGAAAGAATAAGTTAATTAAATAACCATAACAAGAATAGCCAATGGACTGGACAGGTTTAACAATTTCGAATAATACATTGCTTCTTACCGTATATAGAAACGTTCCGTAAGATATAAGCATAAACGATTAGCATGTTCATTTTATGTGGTATGCCCCCATACATAGTTTATGAGAACAGAAAATTAGTAATTTGGTACCTATATTAAAATTTAGAATTATAGATACACTATTTTAAAAATTGTGTTGCAAAAATTAGAAAAATAGAAAATTACACATTTTGGAATCATTGTAGTTTTGACGCCCCTCCCCCCAAGAAGCCTTGTACAAAAAGGATTTCAATAGCGAATTTTCCTACATATTCTAAAAAATATTATGAACAAAAATAAACATTTGCCGTCAATGTAAGGTCTTTAAAATGAATTATACCACAAAAATTTGAATAAAAGATGAATACTAATATGTAATATAAAAAATGCAAGCCTTTTTTGACATTTTTGATTTACATGCTCTTAGATTGTTTCTGAAAACATTTCTTACACATCTCACTGCAATCTTATCACAATTTGCGCCGGGTCGTTTCGGCTTCTAAAGAAAACCAATAACCAAAAAGTTCTTTTCTTCAAAAAATATCTCTTGAAAATAATTTTTTTCGGAAAACAGCTTTTCCGAAAACGGATTAACGAAATTGTTCAAAAATGTTTTCTCAAAACATACTTATATTTCGAACGTATTTCGAAAGTACATTTTTTCAAAAATGTCTTCAAAAAAATGATTTTTAAAAAATAGGTACATTATCGGAAAACATAATGTTAAGAAGAAAACAGTATTTGGAAAATTAAGGTCTCTAGTAGCTTAGAAAATGTTATTAAAAAAAGACGAAAAAAGATCCTGAACAAACCTAAACGAACCTCTTTTTGGCTTTGATCAGGTTTTCTACGTTACTTTCTCGTAAATTACTTTTTCAAAAAGCCGCTGCTTGGAAATATTCCGAAAAAAATTTATTTCGAAAAATACATTCTCTAAATAAATGTATTTTAGAAATGTACTTAAAAAAAATTGAAAAATTGGTTTTAGAAAAATTGTACTTTCGTAAGCACACATGTATATCCCCCCAAATGAGCAGAAGGCATAAATAAAAAAATGCTACAATATTTACACTTTCATGTTAATCAAACAATTTGTCTTGTCGCGTGTAAGCAAGATGATCAACTATTCTGTTTTTTTTTCACAAACATCTTTGTTGATGTTAGATTAAGTAACATTTGGTGAAAAACAGCTTTTTCGAAAGAAGTTTTTTCGGAAATGGATCTACAAAACTTCGTCAAAAACATTTTTTTTAAAGAATCTTTCAAAAATACGTTTTTTTAGAAAACATAGTTTTTCAAAATTTAAATTATGAACTCTACTGGCGTAGAAAATGTCAATGAAAAACCCAGACAAAAAGATTCTGAACTAACGTAAACGAACCGTTTTAGTGTTCGGTTCATGGATCTATTATAATATGGATTCGATATCCGTATACTGTGAGCGTATCGAACGTGAAGCCTTATATAATATAAATATTTTGTTGTTTGTTATTCTCTTGAGAGAGCAGTTTACGAACTACGAACATAGACAAGACTACGAATTACTACGTAATTGAATCAAGAATGGTAGTAGAAAGAGATAAAATAGCATTGGAGTGTTGGAGCTCAGAAGTGTTGTTGTCTGCTGGGTGCTTAGGAAAAACGTCTGCGAACGCTCGGTTACACGTACGTCTTTGTCTAATGAACTAGAAAAGAAAAAGTGCGACGTATAGATTTATATAGATTTATAAATGACTCAGAGCGACTTTAAATAAACGCCTTTAGAAATAACCTAACATAACATAACCTATAAATAATAAAACCTATTTAACTTAAATTTATTACTATTTAGCAGAAAAATACAATATTTTGGGGCTTTTATTACTTTTAGTAAATCTTGTGATGCTTCTAACGTATTTTTGTACAAAAATACAAGGTAAAATAAGATGTGGCCAATGTTTACAAATTGTGTTTACAGTGTCGTTTAGAATGGTTTGTTTTGGCTTCAAAGAATGTGAACTCATCCCGTATCCAGTCCTAATAAATCCATGGTTCGGTTCATGTTACTCTGTAGTAAATTACTTTCAAAAAAGTTTTTGTTTAATATGAATATTCCAAGTCTTTTTCGAAACAATGTTTAAAAAAATGTACTTTCTAAAAACATGGCTTTGCAAATGCAGTTTCGAAAAGTGGTTTAAAAAATTTGAAAAGTTGGTTTCCGAAAACATTTTTTTGTAAACACCCCTAGTTTTCGAATAACTGTATTATCGAAAAAGTTCTGCTTTTGACAAAATATATTTTCGGAAAAACGTGCTTTCAAAAAATGTGTCTTCGAAAAATTTTAATATCAGTCCAAATGGACAGAAGATATAAATAAAACAAATGCTAGAATATTGGTAAGGTAAGATGACAAACTGTTTTGTTTTCGCAAGACAGGTTTAGATATTTCGTCCATTATGAAATAATTAATTTAACAACCTTTTGTCCGGTGATTTTTAGGTTGAAACTTGCAAAATAAATTTAGTTCGATTATTGTGGAAAATACATAATTAAATTTCCCTTTTCTTTATAAATTTGCAGAAAATCTTTGACTTGAATTCACATCACAAAACTAGGTTATCCTATTTTTACACTTGCAAAATCAAATCATTGATTGCCAAATTACGAGTAGACAGGTTTTAACAATAGTAAATATCGATGAATTTCTTGAGAAACTCGACTGTTCTATCTTTTAAATATGCTGCCAGTTTATTTTTCTCCTAAAAAGTAAGAAAAATAATCATCATATTTTTGGCGCCCAACGTGGGGCGGAACCTCCCTACCTCCTAAAAATACCATATTGGCAAGTTCCTTTTTCTAAATTGCCTTTCAGAAAATGTGTCCACTAAATAATATCCCCTTTGCAGACCTTTTCACCTGTTTCTGCTTTTATTATAATATTTCCGAACGATTTGAGGTGGGTACTTTACGTCGAGATATCCTGTGTGTAGATAAGTCCGAGCAGTTTATGTACCTCAATTTAGTACGCCTCCACCTAGCTGCATTTTTATCTGCCAATGATAATGCTTTTCACTTATTTAAGAAATACTTCCACGCTACGTTTTATGCGTTATTTATTGAATACATTCTCGTACTAAAATCCTTAAAAATAATAATTAAATTGAGAACTGGCAACACTTTAGAATTCCGAAAATAATTCAAAATATGCTTTTGTTTACTACTACGTAGTTAAATGTTTATCAGCCTAAATGCCTTGTAGTTTTTCTTAATTTCTAAAATTATGATACACCTACTATTTACCAAATTACCTGTCGTGTTATTATAGCCGTATTATTCTTAATTATTTGTGGTTGCAAGATAAAGTAAAGCGAGAAAAATAAGTCGAGTTCAATAGCTCCATACCGCTCCGCAGGAGATTATACTCGTGCGGGTGAACGACCGTCCTTCAGTATAATAATGTTTTATATATAGCGTGAATGTTCTCTGCGAACTCAGTCTATATTAAAGAAAAATAATGGCTTTTCGTGGTTGCAAATAAGTATTTGTTATACAATATATCCAAAAAAGTTATTACCTAGAAATTTCTTTTCGGTACTTTGAATTTGAAGTGGGAAATGGTTAATTCGTAATAAATGAATTAATGCAATTATTAAAAGTAAGCGAAGGTTCTAAATACAAATATTGCGGCCCAAGCTGACAAATGTATGAATAAGAGTACTAAGTTATGTACTGCAAAATTAATTTTTGAGTCTTTTTGAAAATTTATATGGAAAATGGTACGTTCCAAAACAAAAATCATTTTAAAACCAATCAAATTGCTGAAATATAAGACTAACTCATAAGTTTTTAATGACGACTTATTAACAATGACAGGACGAAAACAAACCTTACTTATCAACTAGAAGAATCTAATTGAAATCAGTACTCATCATTCATTTTTATTGTTATTTGACGAGAAGAAACAAATCCTCAGTCGAGTAAACCTTTTTGGCAAATAGCAATAAAAATGCACAACAAAGTTTCAAGATGAAATTGCTGATCATTTTGTGCCACAAAACATACCAGGATTTAGGAACATTAACTAGAAACGTTTACTTCCCTTGGGAAAAAGATGAAGTAGGAAAAGTAGAAGTCATGTATTCCTAACATAAGTTGATAAACGCATAGTGTAAGTAAAGCAATGTGGAAACCAAAACAAAAAAAACCTTTGTCCATTTTTTTTGACCCAACAAGCCTATCTATCTTCATTACCTTAGGATTTAAAAAGCAAGGCAGAAAATTTGAACTTCATTCAATAAATGCGGGTTTCGATTTCAAGACGACAGGAAAATGATGGAAGACAAAGCGACCGTTATTGAGATTGAAGAACGATGGTAGAAGAAAATTTTCAGATGTACATTAAATAGTCAGTAGGAAGAAAATGCAGCAGACCTCATCTTGAGAAAGCTAAAGTGACCGTAATCTATGAGGATGATGCCTGCCGAGACTACGTAAGAGGTTAGGGGAAGAAGAACGGAATTTAATTTTTGGGATCATTTAACTTAATAAAGTTTTAGAAGGGCTGATGCTTGAGTCGGTATTGGCTGATGTCATCCTGGCTAATAATGGTTAATTAATTAGTGACAAGAATTTAATTATCAAATAAGATTAAGGAGCCATTTTCAAGCCCAGGTTGATGGATTTTTTAAGGCGTATGATATATAAAATATAAAATAGCAGTGAAGACATTTTCGATGGATAATTTTTTTAAATAGTTATGGATGCATTTTTTTATGACTTGAGTCCTTAGTTCA
Source organism: Philopedon plagiatum (assembly GCA_963971165.1). Classification (NCBI taxonomy): domain Eukaryota; kingdom Metazoa; phylum Arthropoda; class Insecta; order Coleoptera; family Curculionidae; genus Philopedon; species Philopedon plagiatum. The sequence goes on along the minus strand of OZ020189.1, from coordinate 124,088,122 downwards.
CGTCATTGTAATATTTGAAATATTTATTATTTTTACACAAGATCTTTATAGTATACCTTTATACTAAGTCGTTGTTGCTATGACATTTGCGTTTTAAAAGTTTTAAATTGGTTTTATTATTACTTTCGGAAAATATTCAGTAGTACTTGTGTAGAAAAAGTGTAATTATTTATTAATTTATCATTAATCATTTATTTTTTGCTTTAGAATCATTGTTGAAAATATTCTATATGAAGTCAAAATAATATCAAATTATTTTTGGACAGTAACCTATTTAAACATTTATTGAAACAGATCATCAAAAACATAAGTTAGGTTGATTTTAATATAGAACTAAAAAGGTTGAAACTGTAAAAATGAAAAATCAAAAGGCAAATCAAGAAGGTGTTTCTCTTGTGTTTATTTATTTATTTAAAAGATGTATTGTAGCGATATTTGCTACAATAAAAACATTATTTGTTAAACAATAACAAGGAAACAAATTTAAAAATTTTAAAAACTTAAAGTGGGCTGTTGAACGTATGACTTTAAAACTAAAAATTAAACAGATGTGCTTTTAATTTTTTTAAGCTTCCTTGTATTTGACTGATTTAATAAAATTGTTTCGATTACTAAATTCCAGTATTCCTCTATAAAAAAAACTGATTTATATGCTATCTATATTGCTTAAAAGGAAATTTTGTTTGTTTCTTTTATTGTGTTGTATGTATGTGTTAATAAATGTCCAAATTTTGCGATGAAAATTCCGACAGACTTGTTGGTAAAAATGTATTGTTAATTATATCCTTTACATGCATTTTTTTACATTCATATATATATATATATATATATATTTATATATATATATATATATATATATATATATATATATATATATATATATATATATATAGTAGAAAAATGGAAGATTTCTTGGCCTATAGGTAATATAATAAATGTAAATGCGAAGATTTACTTCTTCGCTAGTGCAGCGAAAAGGCCGTGAATGAAAAAAATTAAAATAATGAGGACTATCTTTGATTCTGGTCTGGGTGACCTCCTGCTATCGATTTCTGGGCCCTTACCCATCAGCGGGCAGGCTTACACCCAGGGTGGCTGCTGAAGAACAGACCACGATTTGACCAGAATCAAAGATTGTCCTTATATCCAAAATGTTCGGAAAGGATTGTTGTACAATGGTGCATTTGTACCGTCGATGTCGAGAAAATCGACATTCGACATACTTTCGAGTATTATTGTGTTAGCAGCCAAACATTTTTGGAGCAACACTGGGTGAACTAGTTGGCGCGAGCCACTACATCTTACCCATCCTTTCCGAACATTTTGGATATAAGGACAATCTTTGATTCTGGTCAAATCGTGGTCTGTTCTTCAGCAGCCACCCTGGGTGTAAGCCTGCCCGCTGATGGGTAAGGGCCCAGAAATCGATAGCAGGAGGTCACCCAGACCAGAATCAAAGATAGTCCTCATTATTTTAATTTTTTTCATTCACGGCCTTTTCGCTGCACTAGCGAAGAAGTAAATCTTCGCATTTACATTTATTATATATATATATATATATATATATATATATATATATATATATATATATATATATATATATATATATATATATATATATATATATATATGTATTATCGGGTTCAGAACGTCTTTCGACGTTGTCCGATGCCTAGCTTCCACGATTTCCTGTCCTCCCATTGGGCTTCTTTTAAGTCCCGAGAGCTCATCGCTTTAGTGATCCCCTCCTTCCAGGTCTTTTTGGGTCTTTCTTTCTTTCTCCGGTTTGGTGGTATCCACTGCATTATTTTCTTGGGAAGTCTGGACTCATCCTTTCGCTGGACGTGACATAACATTTTAATTGCCTCTGTTCAATGTCGGTTGTTAGCTGTCCATCTACTCCCATTCTCCTTCTAACTTCCTCGTTTCGAATTCTTTACATTCATTCAATTGTAATTAAAAAAAATCAATTGTAATTTTAAAAAAATCGTCATTTGCACTGTATAATCTTGTTAAACAGCATAAAAAAAATTCGGCAAAACAATTAATTATATACAGTTTTTTACAGATTTGTGTGGGTCTTTTACTCAAATTTATTTTGAACTGTTTTTACAAATTATTTGCAGCATTTTGAGAAAAGGTTAATTTCATTTACTGTGTAAATACATTTGTTCTATGACAACAAAATATTTTTATATTTACGCTTTATGGTTATTATAATGGTTAATTTTATTGCAGTACATTGTAAGTACACAACTGTTGTCAATTATTTTTGTAGTAATATGCTTGTCATTACATCCATAGAATGATTTTATAATAAATAGTATAACTGCCTTATTATTTTAGTAACCTTTTAATGTTCGTTATAATATACGGATATGTTTGCTCAATTGACAATGTCCTTGTTCTTAAATTGTTTTAACATACTAAAAATTTGGTTTTATCATCTTACTGCTCAGAGGCAATATTGTCTTTTAATTATAGTTTGAAAATCACTAAGAAATACTTAGGTTTTCTTTGTTTTGCTGATACTGTTTGTTGTTTTTAATTAGCATCTATCTCTTTTCCTGCAATTTCCATTTTACTTATCAAGGGTATGCTTTGTTTATACATTAGCATTAACTTATATAATCTGTAGTAAAGGCATTTTTTATCTAAATTGTCTTATAATGGTAGCTCTAATATTTATGTTCTTTATTACTTATTTTCTTTATTTGCATATTCTCTTTCACATCTTCTCCTTAACATTAATGAGCTACTCTCTTCAACTACTAATCCCATCCACAGTTATGCTGACGATAGTACTCTTCACTCCAATATTCGTTTTTCCAGACAAGTTTCGAATCAGGAGTTGGATAATAGACGCAGACCTATGTGCCTATCCCTTTCCCAAGATCTTCAATTAATCTTAGGCTGGGGTGCCAAGAACCTTGTTCAGTTCAACGACTCCAAAACCCAGTCTTCCTCCCTGTCACGCAAGAAATCTGGCAACGCTTACATCCACATGAATGACCAAGCCCTACAAAACAACGAAACATTCGATCTCGTTGGCGTCGCTTTCGAACATGATATCAGCTGGCACAAACACATTACTTCAGTAGCCACATCGGCAGCTAAAATGCTTGGTTTTCTCTTTCGAGTCAGAAAATACTTCTCCCCTTCCAACTTATACACTCTCTATGTTTCCCAAATAAGACCTAACCTAGAGTACTGTTCCAACATCTGGGGAGCGGCATCACCTTCGACACTTAAGATCCTTCATTCTATCCAAAAGAGAGCCATTCGACTTATCAATGACCCAGCCCTCACGAGAAAACTCCTTCTCTCGCTCATCGCCGCGCTGTAGGGGATTTATCCCTTTTCTACCGCTACTTCCACGGATTTTGTTCTGAAGAACTAGCCGGTATTATTCCCCCTTGAATGTCCCTAACAGAACAACAAGAGGCGCGTTACGTATGCATCCCTTTACTGTCCAGCTACAAAAGCCTAGAACAGGCCACTTCTCTCGCTCATTCATTCCTAGGGTCTCCAGATCATGGAACAAATTGCCTGCAGATGTTTTCCCTTCCCGTCCCAACCTCCAATCCTTCAAATCCCGTGTCAATATACTACATTTCCCTTCTCTTGAGACACCCATGGTACGTTAGTACTTAGGCTTGAAGTCTACATGGGATGTCTTAGATAAAAAAAAGTACTGGTAATATTGTAACATTGGCCATTTAAAATACTCCTTTAGCTATCGATTGCGTTGTCAATATAAATCTTTTTTGTTAAACATTGTGTGCTTCTGTGACTAAAAAGTACTTAATGAAAAAAAGTCTGACTATACTGAAATAGTTAATGTTTTATTACGGAGAGTTTGATAATTAGAAAACAAAGCATTTTTAGTGTATATCTTATATCACAGCTAAACCTGCATTGCTAGAATTTGTTATTTATTTCATATAATTTGTTATTTATTATATTCCAATATCTACTTTATTTATTTTATTGAATAAATTTCTATCTATACTTGGTTCTTTGTTATGAAGTCAACATTCTCCAAACAGTAATCTTTTTTCGATCTCCAGCATACCCGATAATTTTCCACTGCATTTCGAACGTCTTCCCCATGTTATACCGAATCCAAGCAACCGTGTGCACTGCTAAAACTAAGACTACTTCAGCTAAGTTCCAAAATTTCTTTTAAAAACATGTGTTGGGTAGTGTCTTAAACTCAAAATAATTTAAAGAAAATGTATTAAACATTTTCAAATCAAGTAACATCACAAGAGCTCTTTTTAACTATTGTAACAATTAATAACATTTATCTTTATTGTCATTTAAACACTTGCGTAGAAATAGCAAGCACTTCAAGTAAACAAAAACTGTAGCTAAACTTGAGTTGAAAAAAATTACCGAAAGTAAAAATTTGGACGAAATTAATAAATTAGATATACCAAAATATTCATTGCCCCAAGCTTTCTTTCTTAATTTTCTGTACTATAAAATCCTTCTTCAAAATATTACGTTAGTGCTTAGGCTTGGCCTGTGTAGACTAGTTCTAGATATATAAAAAAAGTAAATTGCATTAAATTAATCAGCCATTTCAGAACAATACATATATAAACCAAATCCAATCCAATGTGGTTAACTGTTTAAAGTAGTTCTACAACAAAAGGAAAAATATTTAATTTTTTCTACTTAGCTTAGCAAAAAAGAAAAAAATTAGGATATCAATATTCAACCAAATTAATAAAATGTTACCCAAATAATTTGTAATTTTAGAACTTAGCCACTGACTTAGTCAGAGGGGCTTCACCGGACCAGCAAGCAGTGAAGACGTGACGTCAGTCACAAAGAAGTGTTCAAAGAGGGCCTTAGAGAGGGGGACCGAGGGCGTCGACCCCGTAATGTTTACATCGAAATAGGGTTGTCCCTGAACTGCAGTGTACTGATACAGTGTTGTCGTTTATGCACATTTTTATGTGTTTGATATTTCAGGACTTTATGGCCTTATTATTTTTGAATCCTTTGCATTGTATGCTAATAATAATGGACATTATAATTTTATTGTCACTTTTTGTTTGTTGAAGTATTTCTTCAATATTTTTCATTATGCTCTACCATTTTAAGTTTTATTGAAAAACTAACAAGACGTATGCAAAACTGTAATTGGATTTTTGTATCATATAGGTATACAATCATTTACTGTGTTTGTTGAAATGTCATGTTGTTTCAGCACCACGTAGGTTGTAATATGTGTATGCAATGCTGCACGAACTTCAATTTAATATCTAGTAAGTCAGTACTATCTTTGACGATAAATCAATCCAACGATTTGAAGCATAAAAGGCGAAGAGTCAGCAAATAGGTAGATATGTTTAAATACGTAATATTTTTGGCATATCTGGTAGCCGTTTATAATTTAAGGTTTTATGAAACCTCTGGATACTAAAACTTGATCTAACCAAAACGGATAAGAGGAAGCAAAACTAATCGAAACACTACGTCACTAAACTAACCGAAAATACGCACACCTTCGCAATGCCGAACAAACATACCCACCCAACGATTTCACTACCAATTAAGTACGCAAAGTTGTTGCGGCAGATGTATATTTTGAAGAGAGATCATTGCCACCTACGATTTGGCACCGCTGCACGAAGATTCATGGTGTTATTGTTGTTGTTCTACCGGCTTTTTAAGCAAGGAGGCATGGTACTAAACCACGTGCTCAAGCGGGCAACGGACTGAAACCGACAAGGATTTACGCGCCAAAACCAGCGGTGACTCTCACATAGGGGATACGTCAATATAGGTACGGAATTCAGGATAATAATCAGCTATTTTTATATGGTAGTTTATGCGATGAAAACAAGTTAACATTACCGTTTCTTAGAAAAAAAATATTATTACGGTTTTTATATAAAAAATAGAAGCTTAACAAAAATGGTGCTCAAATAATTACAACCACAACGACATAAGAATCGATGATTTTTGACGTAAGTAGTGCCTTAGGAGCTACCTAGTTGTCTCTTCTTCGAAGTCAGATTGACCATATTGATTTAAGCCTCCTACAATACAGTGTGCCCAGAAAAAGTCTTAACAAATTGGAAACTTTTATTTTTGACTTTACGGAAACGAGTTGTTATTCATAAAAAGTTCTGCTTGTTAAGAAAATAACACGAAAATCAAAAATTTTTACCCATATAAAGTAAAAATGATTAATGTAGAAGGAAAACTAGCATTAGTTTTCATTGCAAAGCATATTAACGTAAGAAAGTGTCGTCCAGAACTGAAAAGTGATCGACTATTATGAAATTTGACAAAATAACTTTATGGTCAGTCATTATGTACTTTTAAATAAAAAAAAATTTGTTGAAACACAAGGTTTTTAAGTAATATATTACCAAAATAAACAACAATCACATTTTATTTAATACTACACTAAGCTTCAACGTGATCGCCGTTTCTTTCCATACAAACTATTTACGTCATAAACATTCCGCCACTGCATTTCTAACCATCTGCATCTGAGGGGAAATTTCTTGGACACATTTTCTGATAATTCTCTCTAATGGTCTATGTTTTTACAAGGTCTGTGAGCATAAACTTTTTCTTTTAAGAATCCCCATAAAAAAATCTAGGGGAGTTATATCTGGGGACCTTGGTGGCCACGCAAATTCTGACCTTCGTCCAATCCACCTCTGTGGAAAACTCCGATTTAAAAATTCTGTCACTCTTGCAGAGTGTATTTCTTATGGAAAGAAAAACTGTGGTCATGTTGAAGCTTGGTGTAGCATTTCATAAAATGTTATTGTTGTTTATTTGGTAATATGATATTTAATAACCATGTATTTTAAAACACTTTTCTAAAAAATTTAAAGGTAGGTACATAATATGAGTGATCATAAAGTTATGTCAAATTTCATATTCGATCACTTTTTAGTTATGGATGACACTTCCTTACGTTATTGTACTTTGCAACTAAAATTAAAGATAGTTTTCCTTCTACGGCATTTATCATTTTTACTTTTTTAGCACTCCGTATATGCTGGATCAAAATTTTTGATTGTTGATTTTCTCAACAAGCAGACCTTTTAATGAGGAATAACTTTTTCCCGTAGAGTCAAAAATAAAAATTTTCCCATTTGATAAGATGGTTTCTCGACACGCTGTATATTACATCTTCAACTGTTTTTTTTCTTCTTTGACTTCATCTTTTCCTAACTTTCTATGGGGTCGTCGTTAATCGTCTTCACAATGCCCTGTCCTGAGTTTCTTCTCTTACTGAACCTTTTTTCCTTAAATTATTCTTGACTCCATTTACTGTTTGTCTTCTTCTACCTTCGATATACTTCCATTGTAATAAAATTACCAATTCCACTCACATCTGAGATTTCCACAGTCGGAGTTGTTTCCTTATTCTTTCATTTCTAATCTTGTCTCTGCACGCGTCTCATTTTTCTCACATTTAACTTACTTTCATGTAGGTACTTTTTTTATTGGACAATGTTTCTACTGTAAATCTATCAGTTCAGGTCTAACCATTGTTTTGTATTGGAAACCTTACAGTTTCAACTAATTTAGTAAACTAAGGTTTATACCTTAACAGAAATGCTTCAAGTATTTCTCAAATAATCAAAACCACATAAATTGACGTCTTTTTTTTTTCCTTATGAGCTAGTTCTCCCTTCTTTGAAGTCAGTTTGAATACATTAATTGCATACAGCTACACAGCTTCGTCTTGTAAACCCACACATCCCTCTTAACATTGTCATTTCTGTCACCTCATCACAGGACTGAATATTGCTTTATATTGCAAATATTACAGTTTCAATTAATTTAGGTAGTAAAATAAGGTCCGAAGTTGATCAACCATGATACACCCATTCTTAACTTTTTTTAAATTTCCGATTTATGATGATCACTATGATGACGCAACGCTAGCCATTCTCTAAACAATAACTGACTTCATTATCTTAATTTACCAATTTTAAGAACTGCAATCGTAAACCTTTGCTTTTATTATTATTTTTGTTTTATCATTCTTCTATTTGCGATCTTGTCTGTAGTTACATACAATATGATAATAATATGAATATTTTCAATCCATAGAATAGTAATAACAGGATAACACTATACCAATTAATTTTTTCAGACTCATTGTTTTTACCCATCGCCAAATTTGGTTTTAGACAGTCCATCCTTCTTTGATTGTATTATTAAATTTTAAAAATAACAAATTTCTTTTAACTTTCATTATGACACAGATAATTTATAGTTTCTTCCTCATTTAACATCAACATCAACATTAGTTAAAATTAGCCAGATACTGACAATAAAATTACCATTTAGAAATAAGGCCACACGTGTTTAATCATTTTAAGGTGCTTATAAAAACCTTTGGCCACACACTGCGCCTTAAAGCTTTGTTTAGATTTTATTGCTGTGTTTGTTTATGCATAATATAGTTATATGAGTTTTTATTAATAAGTGTATCGCGTAACTGTGAGAACTTAAGAACATAATAAGGGAAGGCTGGGCTGTAACTGCTACAAAGAAGTAAACAATTTAAATTAAATCATTATTTTAAAGGTCTAAGTACATTGTGGGGTGTTTAGTATATATCTAAATGTGGTTAAGCCTGCTCCAGTTAAACACATAGTTAAGCAGTTATTTAAGCTTGGAAAATTTTGTTGTGTACCCAATATATCACTGCACAGAAAAAACTGGTATGCTATTTTCAATAATAGTATTATTTTTGACCACGGTCACATTAGTTATATGAAAGATAATATTGTCTCAACAAAACATTATTGAAATTATTTAAAAAGAAAATATTTCTTTAAATATAGACTTACTATTGGAGTTCAAAAGTATTTCTACTTCTTTGAAAACTATATAACTATGTTTTCAATGACCAAAATAATATTGGAAACCAATAAATTTCTATTATTCTTTAGAGTGTAGAATTGTTAGAGCCAAAAAATTTAGGTAACTATTTGATGAGAATGCTTAAATATAATTGGGCAAGAAATAGCTATTTGAAGGCGGTATGATTCAAATTACAATATATTTTATTAAACGAACAAGAACTACAGTTTAAATAAAAACTCTAAAAATTAAGTGAATAATCCTTATATTATCACGTTAATTAAAATAAACGCTCCAATAAAACATAATATAAGGTATTAGAGAAATAATAAAAAATATTAATTCAATGGGTTCTATTGTTGGCTGAAATTCTATTGCTCGCGGACACCCTTTAGAGAGGTTAAAATTGTGATGTTAGTATTTATTCGTTGAATAGTCGTTTAAGCTTGCAGCATGTTTGTTTATTGTGTTAAAGTTACGCCAAAAATAATAGATATTTTGCTGTTCTGAGGACTGGAGTGTTTCAGTGTTTGTGTGGACTGGAGTGGACTTTAGTGTTTTATGGTATGTAAGTAAAACAAATCTAAAAAGCTTTGCAATAATAATAAGTATTTCGATGAAATAAGTTGTATATTCTTACAAATAAACGTTTACTGAAACTAATGATATATTTTGTATTGAATTTAGAATAGGGTATTAAGGCATCAAATAATTGTTATATTTAAACGACCGATTAAAAACCAACGAAACCTTATATTGTAAGCAGTCACTTATTTTTCATTTACAAATTTCTAACTAAACTTAAATTAATCCATTATAACCCAAAGTAGTATAACTATTGACTGAAGTGGAAAAGCGTTGTTGCTTATATTTCAATTTTTTGTAATAAAAGCACATTGTATTCGCAGAACGGTGAATCACGGTGAAATGAAACCTAATAACATACTTTATAATTTTTAATTAACAAAAACATATATTTAATAGAACAAACCGCTTACTGAGTATTTTGAAATAAATGACTTACAACAGGTGGATTTCAGTTAATTAGCTTGGCAGGAACTTCTTCATGCTTTATTTTTTCACCCAGAAGGAACATACATACAACTTTTCACTAATTACTTCTGGAAAGTTATTAACTGTTTACCAATCTTTTATATGCACCACGCCGAAGTTATTAAAGATATGTGTATGTAGGTACTTATTGTATGTGGTTATTACATAGGAACCGTTAGTAAGTAATATCAATTTTCTGTAGTTCCTTCGAACACCTATAATCAGAATCCAATTATTTTTTTTCATATCATCTTAGATTTTATGTGAAAAACATGAGTGAATGATTTTATTGTTAACATTGGTGACCTCTGTTTATAGCTTTTACATGATTTTCTCCGTGATGTTTCTTAGGCTGATAAATTTAATATTTGGTGATTTGCGATCTTGCTCTCAGAAATTATATGGTTATCAAGTTTTCATGTCTATTATTAATTGCTACTCATAAAAAATAGTGGGGAAACGATACCCACGACATATTTAGACATCTCTTGGAATACTACTGGTGATTATTGCTTAAAACCCTTAAATATCGTTTTAAAATCTATTTGTTGCTTACAAACTTATGGTTTTGTGAAATAGGCCCATATTTCACATCGTGCATATTCTGTCAATGTTAATTGATTAAAACAAAAGTAGTAGTCAGTTTCAAAGGAGTCGGTTAGACCCGAGCTCCTCCGACATTTCGACCTATCTTTTTTGTGTGACCCTAACCTAAAAGTTGTCCAAATTTTCTAAACTTGAGTTTGTGTTTGGTCTTTCTAAATCAGGAATACTTAATCCAAATGATAAGTGAAACTTTAAAGCTTTATGATGAAAATTAGTTTAGGAACTATTTGTAAAATAGTTGTAACAGTTTCCCTTGCAATTTATATATTCTTTAATTAGACAATCGGTAGCAAACACCCACTTTTCTAACCTTTACTAATCATCATATTTCTATTAAATTAGGCCACCAAATTCATATTAATAATTAAAGATAATATTTATTTCCTATTTGTATTTGTGTAAACGAAAATTTACATTTCTAGGCAATAAACGCCTTTGCAATCCGGTCACACCGTTACTTTTATAGCCATATTTATATCGTATAAACACTGTGGCGTCGATATAAACTGTGATAAGCCAGTGATGTGATGTGATAAATCGGTGGCATTAATTCATTGAATAAAAGAGCGTCACTTTAAATTTTCATATTATTAAAAAGATAACAGAGTATAACATCCGCGAAAGGCTATGCCGGAAGTTCTCTCTTCTCCATATGCCATATTATTGCATATCAAAAGTTTTTTCTTTGTATTTTACACGCAATAATCAGAAATAATAACACATTTATAATGCATTCTTTGAATAATGGTAATGCCACGGTATTATAATACAATAAAGGCTTGAAAATCGGCATTGTAAAAGCTTTTACAAATTAGTTATAATAACATATGGTTATTTTATAAGATAATGTATTTAAATTTATTAGGAGTAGGTATTATCGTAATTGTAAATATGCAATTTTTTACATATAAGATATATTCTTTAATTTAGTTATTCAAATAAGTTTATAATTGCTGCATCTGCATAGCGTTGTATGGATAAAAAATCTTTTTCAAAAACATTTATTCCAGCTCCTAATTTTCTACCCAAAAACCTTATCGTCGGATGAAACCAAAGAAGTAATGTTAGTAACTCCCATGCATAGGAAATTACCAGTTTTAGATAATGTAAGTTGCAGTGAACAATGGAAAACGGATTCCTCTTAAGAATATGTGACATAAAGCCATTTTTACATTTAGCGATATTAGCATCAACAAAGTTGACATAAGTTAAAACGCGGTTTACTTTTATCATGTAGTAGACATCAGTAATTAGCATTGATTGCATTATCTTAAGCTGACTAAAGAAGCTATTTCCAGTTTTCTTTTTATTCTTATTGCAGCAAAAAAAGACTTTTTTTTCAAGGATACTTTTTACAAACTTGTAACGAAGGTGCAAAACCTAATTTCTACTGTAAGATGAGAATCGTATTTTGCACTAGAAATTTGGCTCGTATTTTTTTCTAAACTGTTATTTCAATGGTCACCTCTTATGTATGTATGTTTCATAGTGAAAATGTTGCACCTGCATCTGCCCCTTCACATTCCTTTAATTCTTATACCCTCTTTAATTTTTATACCCACTGTCTCGCCAGACACATAGGACAAAAAAGGTCCTAAATGCAGCTTTTGTGTGACCCTGAACAAGTCTAACCGTCTCAAAAAATCTCGGGGTTGTTGAATTTCTCTGGATGATGACGGCTGCATACGCTGTTCCCCTTATGGCGTTGTCGCTCTCTTACCTGTTGAAATAAATAGTGGGAGTTCATTGGACTTGGTCATAGGCGTCCGGGTTACATCTTGATTTGTAACGTGAAAAAAAACTTTGGGATCTATATATTTTGTAAATTCTATTATAAATTGGTAAAAAGAAGAGCCCAGAAAACTGAATCCCTTTCTTTCTTTCTTTCAAAATAGCCTATATATCGAGATTTCACTTTTATGTAGTAATTTTTTGCTCTAAAGTTTTTGAAATTACAAAATCCTTAAAAGAGAATGAGATTAATCAAAATACTAAGCATGTTTTAATAGGTTTTTTGTTATTGGATGTACTACTTGAAAAAAATTTCGGAGGATTATCAAATATAAATTATGAAAAATCGTTTTTGCAGCTTTAACAAAAATATCAAAATTTGGGTTGTACCTAGAACCTAATTTGGGTTTTTCTGAAAACATTCTCCATTTAATCATAGAATACTTTCTTTAAAACATGAAGTTATGAAAATATCTGCCATATTTTCCTTCTAATGAATTCTCAATCCTTTAATGAAGATCGCATACACTGGTGTTTCTGATGGTTAATTACTAAAAATTTGTAGATTTAGAAAATATTACGTACAATTTAACGTTCAAATTCACTAAGAAGGTTTCAGATTTAGTACTGGTTTAAATTAAGATCTTCTAGTTAATCAGCTATGTTTTGACAAGTTTTTGTCCTGTCGTTGTTAATAAGTCGTCATTAAAAACTTACGAATTGTTCTGATATTTCAGCGATTTGCTGGGTCTCCAAATGATTTTTATCTTGGAACGGATTGCCAGAATAAATTTAGTTCTATTATTTATTATATAAAACTTAGTATGTATTATTTATAGTATAACACTTGTCAGTTTAAAACTTTTGGTTGCTAAATTAGACCGGACTAGCGTTGGAGATTCTGGCCGTTTGTGTTTTAATATATCATACTGAAACTTATGCGCTTTCTCCTTCGTATTCTTCTTCCTGCTGTTCTTCCTTGATTGAACTTTTATAGGGTATCTCTACGTCTCCTCCCATTTTCAATTTTCATATAATAATATATAATATTTTCATTACCATTACCCTTTGCCGACATCATCATTACCTGTTCTCGTCAAATGCTCTTACCGCTGTATAGTCTTGCTTCCTGTGTCATCTCAGATTTTTTCACAACATTGGTTATTTTTATTATTTTCTTCCTAACCTTGTGTCGTTTTTTTACGCTATACATCCATCTTAACATTTTTATTTCTAACCCATATAACATCCTTTCATGCACTGTCTTTATTGACCATGTTTCTGCCCTTCCTCTTGTTTAACACCATGATTTCTATACCTGTAACTTATGCGCACATTATTCGTAAATGTACTGCTGAAGGAGAGGAGGCTGCTGATTACAAAATACTATATTTGAATTGCCTTGCGGCATTTTAGGTAAAAGTGATTTTAAGATAACATCCACTGCCATAAACAATATCTTTAAGCAAATTAAATTGCTGCTGTCATTATATATTTTATTACATTGTCCTTTCAAAGGGAAAGTTTCTTCAAGCGACATTACTGTTGGAATGGAATAACCTTTGAATAAATTTGATTACCATCCTGAGAATATACAATTTTTAAAATTATTTACATATCTATTGAATCATATTTATTTTTGTAAATGGTAGCCCTTTTTTTTACGTTTGCCGAGAAAACTGTCAACTTTTTGAGAATTTTCCCAAAACTCAACTGTCGATGTTTGTTTGATACAAGGTCCTAAAATAGCCAACTCGTAATCGAATAAGTCAACTCGAATGCCTATGGGGACGCCATGAATACGCTTGAACTCACTCCTCTTTAGAACTGTCTTAAGACATCTTTAAGTAATTTTAGGAATCTATTTATGTTGTTAAAAATGGTATTTTACATGAAATATTCCTAGTACCGAAATCTACAACAGGCTCTGAAGGACTGTCATGCAAGAGCATGGGTTGCAATATGCTATAATCTCTTTAGTTGAATTATTTGCCCAGACTAATATACTCATAATAATAGCTTTAACACAGAAGCAGGTTTTCAGGTATTGCTGGTTAGGTTTTCGTAATAGCTAGTAATTATTCAGACGCATAACGTTGCGTGTCGTGCACATATACCTACTATACGAAAAAGGAAGTAATCTGGACATATATTTCGTAATAACTTAATAATAGCTTTTGAATGCACACTTCTCTTTCGAACTGTACAATTATTGTTGATGGATTGATTATAATTTCTTTGTATTGATACAGCACAAAAATACTTGATTAAAACAAAAAAATATTAACCACCAAAACTTTTAATCAAGTAATAAGTTTAATTGACGTTTAAGTCATCATTGGCAATGACATTAACATGGGTGCTGTCACATTATAAGTGTCCAAAGAATTTAATTATTGATTAATCTGTTTATGCAAATATACGTGACAATAGTATCTATAATCTGTAATAAATGTAAAGAATGAAAAAATTAGTGGACCAAAAAGGACTAAAAAGGGCTGGTGAAATCCATACGGATACGGTTATTTTTTCGCCAGGAGTTCCGCACCCGATCTAACATTTTGGAAGTTACTAAAATGCTTGTCGAATCCGATCTTTCATGTTTTCTGGTGTGGTTGGTGCTGTAGCCATAGCTTTTTCTTTTATAAGGCCCCAGAAGAAAAGATCTAAGGGAGTCAAATCAGGACACCTTACAGGCCAGTTACAGGGCCACCACGACCAACTTACCTCCAAGCATGCTATTGAAGGTACCACAGACTTGACGCGAAAAGTGTGGCGGGGCACTATCTTGGTGGAACCAGAACTCGTCTGGCTGATTTTTATTGTTATTCAGAAATTGATCCCCATTTAGGGGACCTTCAAAGAAATGTGGCCGAATGACTCTGTCCCCCTCTCTAGCCCACCATCAATTAACTGATCAAGGATGCTGCTTGGCCATAACTCGAATCCACTGTGGATTTTCAGGTGCCCACTAGGACATACCGTGTTTGAACTCGGTTTACTCTTTTTGACACCACTTTTGTTACAAGTTGATAACTAGATTTACTTAACAATCACGGAAACCAGCTATTTATACCCTAACTTACATATTATGTGTACCTTTACGATTTGAACTGCTTTTTATATCCCAATATTCAAAAATTCTTAATTATGCAACCAGTCGAGTAAATGTAACAGTTTTCTGCGAACACACTGCGTTTTTTGACGTAGAATCGAATTTTCGGAAAAGAAATATACACTTTTTTATGACATATGAAACTTGCCACCCGGCCTTCAAAATATGGAGGGGGTAAATGTCAGACATATTTTAAAATATGTCTTCTTGCCTCGTTATTACCTGCAAACTTTTAATTAAAATATTCCAAACTGTTTTTGAGATATCAATCGCACTCTTACTCTCCTTACTCTGTATAGTTTTTATTATGTACTCAATAACTCATACACATTTTCTTTGTTAATCAGTTTAACTCATCTGAATTTTTTTTGAAGATACAAATACCAAAAATTCAAATTTCAAAATTCAATCTTTAAAAAGGAAGCAATATTATCTTTAAGCGAGAAAGCGCCACAGTTTGAATTAATCTTCGCATTAGCCAACTTATTTGCTATTTAAGATATGTTCTTTTATTTAAATGTCACACGTGTTTTAAACACACCACCCTTTCGAAATAATTCAAGGTGATTCCTCCAAAAACATCAAAAATCCTTCAAACCAACCCACATCAGATCAGCTTTTAAGCTGTATAAATTAACAGTTAACATATTTAACATTGTTGTTATTGTTGCTTCCTTATTTCTGTAATGTTACATAGTAACCTAAAAATATCTTCTATATGGGTGATGCAAACTTTAGCATTGACCCAAAAAAGGCAGCAGTATATTATAAACTTTCGCCAACTAACCCACCTAGAATATTTACAACAGTGCAACGTAATATGTTTACACTAATTATATTGTTTATGTTTTAATGAAGCTCTTGTTAAATTAACTCTTGTACAATGTACCCACGTGTTGGAAACGATTTTTTTACAAATATATACAAATTGGGTAATTCTCTAAGATTTTTATTTTATATTATGTGATTGGTATTTTAAACAATACTGGTCAAGGAGGCAGTTTTAGTAAATGGCAATGAAGTAACAAATATTCAACAATCATGGAAATCGTTAAGAATTTCATAAATATTTAATGTTTCGTTTGATATATTTAAAAATGATTGAGCAAACCGTAAACTAACCAAAAATACTTTAATGGACTGTAATGCTCTTAAAGGACAAGGGTTGACTTCGATTATATTGGAAGGTACAGCATTTTGAGATTTTTACCCTGCCCAGTAAGACTTATTGTAATCCCTTATGTGCTAGGTCTCGTTAAATAGGGTTGTCACCGTCATTAGGTTAAGTAATCCTTTCACTATCAGTCTCTTCTAGGTCTCATCCTGGACGTTAGTTCCCTTAGATAGTTTTTTAATCTCCAACAAAATGCAGCGCATTCGCGTATATGAGAGATCCTCCTCTTCATTACATTACATCTTGATCCAAGCCCATTTTGTGCAGATGTTTCCTTAAGATACCTGTTATTAGACCCGTCATAAACCTTAGTTGGTTCGTATTAAGTTTCAGGACTTCTGTAGTCAATGCCTTGTTCAATGAATTCAGCATTCATTTGCTTTATCTTTGTCCTGGAATGTGGTTCCAGTAAGATGGTGTCGTAGTTCAATTCACCTAGCCAAATGGCTGCAAATCATTGTTTGGTGTTCCAAGAACCGGCTCAGTGTTTTTGAACGTTATTGCAGATCCTCGTCTTGCTAAGACATCTGCATTTTCATTGCCTTTTATACTTTTGTGTCCTGGCCTCCACGCAAGTGTGATTCAACTGTCCAAAGGCATTGAAGACAGTCTGCTTGAAATACGGCATATCTGTCCAGAAGCATATTATATTGTGTCTAAGGAAAACACTGAGGGCAAAATTTGATATTATGTAAACCGTCCACATTTTATTTAAAGCAAAATTAATCATCTTAATGGCTGATTGCTGATTGTTCAAAAAGCTTTGATTGAATGCTCTTCAGGATCCAAATTCAGCCTTAACACCATATTATTTATTGTTAGCTAAACACCTCGAGTGTTTAGAATAATATTACTAGTACTTTACACGGCGCAAATCAAACTTTGCATCATTATAAAAGTACTTGCATGCACCTACAAGAAACCCTGCCAGAGGTAACTAACTGGAATTTAATTATTGCTCCTGATGATAGCTCACTGATAGCTAGAGAAAGGTTTGTCGCGTTCAGTGAAGAAAAAAATTGTTTTAGTGTAGTAGAGAAAAATTAGCTAAACAATATCAGAACGTTAGTTGTTTCAAAATCTCAATATAATCAAGATTATCAATAAAAAATAAAAACCAAATATTTTTAATAGTTCGGATATTTGTTTTTAATTGGTCAAAGCAGAGTAATGCTCTTGCCATTAGATACCGTTAAACTAATACATACAGAGATAGTGTGTGTGTTAAACGTTTTATTTTTTTATTACTTAAAGTAAAGGCAGTTTTTTTTAATACGACGCAAAAACTTTAATCCCACATTTAATCTAAAGGTATTACGAAGGAGGGAACAAAACAAACATAAAAAGCATAAAACGTTATCCTCTTTTTCAATTATCCTATCGAACGAAGACTGTGTTGACTTCGCACAGGCAAGAAGCTGAACCCAAACAAAGAACTGGCGCAAACGACAAAGACGGAGCAACCTTGTTATTGCTCCGTCTCTTTCTCTCGATTAAATCGAAGTCCGTTATGACGCAGTTAGCACGGCCACGGTTCGATATGTTTACAGACAAATACACGTGCGTGCGCTGTGTTGCCAGTGTTATTCAGCATTTTTCGTGGAAATTGTTAAAATTTTAATTAATAAAAAACCGTCATCTTAAATTGATGTTTATTAAATAATAAGTTCTTAGAAGAACATTTTAATAGTGAAATACAAGGAATAACATAGTTTTAGAGTTGTTGCAATTAAATATTTATTAATGCAAAATGGAAAGTCCGAAAGTCCTTGAAATCCTAGTAATGAATGAGTATAAACGTTTTGGGAATTTATATCCTCAATAATTCGTCATAACATAACGCAAGCTGCCTCTTGCGTCAGCATATGCAGACGGCAGTGGTCGACATGTCATAACAAACCTCATATCTTAATCACGCAGCGAAAATGTTTTTACACATTTTTACATTAAACCATTTTATTTTTTTTTTTGGCGATTCCATGATGACGATAAAACTTTTTTTTAATTTCATTTACAACTTAATTAACTTAAAGAACTAATTAAAATTACCCTGTACGTGTAAAAATCTGCCTTAATAATCCATAATAACAGGTTTTAAATGTAAGTTTTTTGTCTAGTTGTTCAAGAACTAAACCTTTATACGGAAATACGTTAATGATGTTACTAGGACGTAATGTCGCCTTTATAACTGTACTCTTTACTAGCTCAAGTTCTGCTTAAGAATTTATATTATGTAAAAGCTTATTGGTTTTTATTAAGTTACTAATGTCAGATTAACTGTAAAATAATTTATTGAAGCTTACACAAGTTTTATATTGCCCTTTAAAATATTATTTGTGGGACGACTATAGCCTACCCGTAGTTTCACCTGCGTATGTAGCGTCTCTTCACTACTCTTCTTTTTTTTTCATTTTGGGATGAAAAGAGGAACGAGCGTGGTTTATTAATTTAATACCACTTAACTTCTTCTTGTAAATCATTTTTGCGCATTTGATAAAATTCTAGCAAACAAAATAGTTACTCAGGATTTTTAGTTAGACCCTAATGCACATAACCTGATCCTAATGACCTCAGGAAAAATGTTCCTCTACAGTCCGCGGATAGAGTTTATAAGAGTGAACCAAATTGTGCAAGATACGCAAGAATGTCACTCCTAATAGAAGCTATTGCTTGTAAAATAAATGAGATTTACGTTATGAAAAATTTAATTTTTTGGGTTTGATCATTTTCTACCAAAAGAACAAATATTAAATATGTTTTAAATTAAACCCTAAGCCCTAGTACAAAATTTCATTAACAAATTTAAATATTGAAAGTATCGAGTTTTATCACATTATTTTTTTAAAGTCCCAAATATTCTCCCTCACACCTTTAACCAGAGCGCTAGTTTCTACATATTAAACAATAATGACACATATAGACATGTTTGTCAATGTCTTTATTAAATGAAGCAATTATTTAATATAAAATACCTCCCATAAAAATTCTATCTACTGAACAAAGGATTTTTATAGTCCAGTGTTATGGGGATGGCCAAGTATCATACAGCTACATTATGGAACAATTTAGTAAGAAATTTGTTGGAATCCCAATAACTGAAATGACAATCTACAACACAATAAAATAAGTTTCAATAAAACTGGTTCGGTTTTGAATCTCAAGAAGAAGAAGAAGAAGAAAAAGAAAAGGAAGAAGAAGACGACGAAGTAGAAGAAGAAGAAGAAATATGACCAAAACGATGCTGCCGCAGTTTAGTTCTGTAGTCTGTTGGAGAATCTCCTGTGATGTCTCTTAGAAATCATGCTAAACATCTTCTAGAAGTTGTGAAAAAACTCATATTCAGATGATCTTAAAAGAAAATAAATTATTTCCGTTGAAACCCCACTTTAACCAAACATTGGAACAGAGAGATGAATACTCTTATGCAAAATAATGTCTTCGTATTTTTTATGCTCCCTGTATAAGAAATTAAATTTTCATAACGTGAATCTTATTTATTTTACAAGCAAACTTTTATTGGTAGTGACTTTTTTACCGATCTTGCAAAATTTGGTCCATTTGTCCTCTTCTAAAACTCATCCGCGGACATACTATATATCCGGTATTCGTTCACTCCAGAGATATCGTGCTTTCGTACTGTTCGTAATATGTGCATTCGAAGAAAATACACATTTTGACTTGTAAAGAACGTTATGATCGATTAATAATAATCTCGAATAACTTTTTATACCTGCCCCAACGTACTGCTAAATAAATAAGCATCTAGTAAGTGATTTACAGTATTTATCTGAGCTGCCTAAATTCATTTTTTTAAGGAGAAAAATAACAAGTAATTCGATTTCTTCAAGCTTTAACGTGAAAAATATCATATAACTTTTAGTGTGCCAAAAAGTACCTTTAAGACCACTTAGAAAAAGACAGGCCTTATGGAGGAGATACTTTTGTACCATGTCAATACAGAATGGTCGTAGTTATTATACTACTTTTCATAATTTAAAAAAATATATGTAAATACTCATTTCTTCTATTGCAAAAAATATGCATTCATATTCATAGTTTGTTTTCTTTTAAAATGATTTAAAAGAAAGGCTAAAAACTAGGAACGACCCATGAATGTATGATTATCTCGTTTTTTAAGATGTTCACAATTCCTAGCTATATGATTTACCAAATTTTTTTCTTTTAAAAAATTTATGAATTCTACAAACTTACATTGAGAAATAAAGTCTTAATGCCACTTTTTGTTTTTTTTTTAAATATTTACTGTTAATATCTAGTTATAAGACACTATATTACCCTAATAGTTACTTACTAATTACATTATTTCCATTACATATGCATCAAAGAATGTTAAAAATGTTTTCAGTGAAAAAAACTCACGATAAGAGAATAATGTCATTATTAAACTCACGCCTCTAGGAATTAATCCTTTTACAATAGAACAAAAGTCCCATATAGACAAGCCCAGACGCCTGTCTCTCATGTATTTGTATGATTCTTGTTTTTCTAGGGTGCACGTACAAGCTGCCATTCGGCACCATAAAAATGTCAACTTTGTAGTTCGATTTAATAATTTACTGCCTAATGAGAAAAATATACAAAAGCGTCAGCAGCCCCATATGAAGTTAACGCAAAATTTATGACCTAGAATAGCGTAGATACATCCCAGTGTTGTCAGACTTAAAAAGTCTTTTTACATTTTAACACACATTTGTCAGCAACTACAAAGAAAAAAAGGAATTATACTTAATCCATGACATAGTGACTGAACCAATCATTACTCGTAGTCACAAGGAGGTCTGTTATTCTATACCAGTTGGTTTAGAGCCTGTAGGTATTTCCATGTCAATCTTAAGCCGAATCTTTGAATAAAACCAGAGCTTTAATCTGTCTGACTGTTCGATACACATATAGTTGTACCTTGTAGGCCTTCCCTAACACATTAAGTAGATCGTAGGTCTACTGCATGCTTCAAAATGGAGGTCTTGCCGAAGACCTCTGCATAAATTTTAGACCCGTCGGTGGACCAAATAAATGTAAATCAGCCTGTTAAGACTGTTGACAGCTTCCACTGGCTACACAATATCTAAGCATTTAGTTACTTCTCTATCTGTATTAATTGCAGAGTTAAGGTGGCCAATCAGATGTGTAAGTAACCACCCAGCAGCTCCCTCTATACACTAAGACGAAGCCCTATAAAATATTTTATAAATTGTACCTATTACAACAAAATTAGATTTAAAAACTAAATTTCATAGAATGATTTCGTATAATATATACTTTATAGAAATAGTTGATACATATAATGTCCTTTGATAAAAATAACAAGTTTGATATAGTTATATCTTTAAAGCCATAGGTAAAAAAGTTACACCGTGGCAACACTGCATGTAAGCCCATGCTAAAATTAACGCCAGGCAAGGGGCACTGGACCAAGGACAATGGATACAGCCGATTTTGGTCCTTAGAGCAGGACCTCTTTTCAGCGAAGCAAACGCAGTGCAGTTTCGTTTAGCAAGGTTGTCGTCTGTTCTTTGTTGGCAATAAAATAAATACTAAGGTAAAAACTGTTGGTGAGTTTACCCAGTTCTTGAATTTGTAAACTTATGGTTAGTTAGGATTTTCGCTCCTGATTGACTAAAACGCAGGTTCTTATCGTTTAACATTAAGTTTATCAATTAAGTAGTTGGGTAAACTCGCCTGATTATTAGAGTTGCCAACTACATAATTAGGATTGTTGGAACGTCGTAAACCCCAGCCAAAACAAAATCAGACTGGAACTGTCTTAGAATTGTAAAATACTTGTCTTTTTTTAATCGGTTTTGTTTTTGTTTGTCTTGTTAACGCTTATGCGTAGGTAGTTAGGTAATTGTTTTATTATTTCTTTTTTGTTTTATAAGGGAAAATGTTTTAGAAAAATGAGGTTTATTTTCATAATCCGTTTTTGATATTAAGAGTCCTGTAATTCGGCAATTACCGATATTTACTAATTCTTTAACAAGCAAGAGCTTTCTTAGAAAGTGAACTACAAAAAAAAACAAAATCGTTATAGGAAATTCGAATTTTCATTTGATTCTCTTATACAAGATGAGTTTTTTAAAGTGTTACAAATCGAAAACGGTTTAAATATTTTCATGAAATTTTCTTGATAGGGAGATGGGGGACCTATTTAAACGTATTTTCTCTATTATGAAGGGTGGGGGTAATTTTCGAATTTTAAATGGGATAATGTGCTCTTGTTTATAAAATTGGAATCTGCGTAAAATACTAGATGTGTGATTTTTTTTTGATTTGCTCTTTCGGTTACTGAATTATGATTTATTGGGTTATGAAATAGCAAAAACTATTTGTCATTTAATTTCAACTTATTTATCGTCTGTCATGCTTGAGAACTTGTTTAAAGTGTCCCCGTTCAACTTCCAAACACTTTCTCACTTTTTTTTTAAATGAATTTTGTAGCCGCTGTAACATTTCAGGTGTCACTTATAGTCAGGCAAAGCGGATTCGGTCATTCATATCATCTAAAGTTGTAGGTACAGTCGCCATCACTTTGTCCTTTATAAAACCCCACAAGCAAAAGTCAAGGGTCAGATCCGGAGACCTAGCCAGTCAGTTAACCGCCCACACTGGTGCAGCTTCTCTGTAGTTTTTTCTGCATTCCCCCAAAATTAACAACACATCACCTTGCACGGTAAATTTTGCTTTCATGTTTAATTGAGCAAAAACTGACAAAAATCGTTAAAACGTCAAAATTCCTAACTGCTTAATTAAAAATAACGCATTTCCATGGAAACGAATAATAATTCTGAAATAAGTATATAAAGTAAATAAACTTGATTTATTGGTAAAATTTATTTATTTTTTAAATTTAATCAAAACTATAATGCCGTAAAAGAAGGAGAAAATAAAAAAAATTGTGCACTTACTTAGGTTTTACGTAGATTCGAATTTAATAAACAAAAGTACATCATCTCATTTAAA
This sequence comes from Philopedon plagiatum, assembly GCA_963971165.1. Classification (NCBI taxonomy): domain Eukaryota; kingdom Metazoa; phylum Arthropoda; class Insecta; order Coleoptera; family Curculionidae; genus Philopedon; species Philopedon plagiatum. Next base: position 124,064,603 of record OZ020189.1, on the reverse strand, counting down.
ATTCAAAAGTTACCCCCACCCCTCAAAATACAGAGAGGGAGTAAATATTAAAAATATGTTTAAATATCTCCTCCTATCTCCCTCTTAACTCACCAAAATTTGATGAAAATATTTTAAACAGTTTTCGAGATATCGTCTTGTAATACTTTAAAAAACTCACCCTCGCCATTTTGTAGGAAAATAATAAAATGAAATTTAGGTTTTTCTTGCAAAATAAAATAGCTCTCTTTTAGTTCTCTTTCTAGAAAAGATTTTTGGATTTAAAACTCATAGCAAATAATAATTGAAAATTAGTAAATTTTGACTATTGTGACAGGACTTTTTAATAGAGTCTTTATATCCTACATGGATATGTGCATCTGCGTGTACCCAAGTCCTTCAGATGTTGAATTGAAACCAGATTGATGCATGATATATCTACCCTATCACATGTCTATTTGTGTCATTTGGTAAGTAGTGGGAATATCAGTAACAAACCAATGGTCCAAAAAGGAAAGTTCGAAAGTTGGCAACCCTACCCGTAATCTAAGGAAACTTTTACATAATATGTTAGGCGCTGTCCTAATTTTTGCCAAGAATTATTATTATTTAAGGTATTGATGTAGGAAAGTTTTAATTGTCAGACTTAAGGGCCAGATATTTCCTTTTGTTCTTTTTCTTAGCATTTTTTTAATAAAAACAATAAGATCGCTATAACACTAACAAATTTGCTACCTTTTTAAAGGGTAAAGAGATCCTAATGGCCAAGTTTTATTTTTTTTCATACCTTTTTGAAGATGGTCTGCAATTAATACAACTTTGCTTTTAAAAAAGGTCTGCTGTTTTAAATGGTATCGAAGTTTTTATTTTATTAGTTTTACCGAAAAAATGTAAAAAAAAAATCAATGTGAACCATTCAGGCACAACCCTGGCCCTTACATTTCTACTAATGCGGCCCACATACAAGCTAGTTTTGCAACGTTTTGGCAGCTGGCGTTGTCGCTAGCGGCCAAAACGCTTTTAAAATTTCACCACACACAAGCGTCCCAGTAGTTCGCAATTCATTGGCGGAATAGTATTGAAAATGTCGCTCAAGCAGAAACGGTTATCAAGTGCATTAATAATTATTATTGATGATAACAGAAAGTCCAAAAAGCGTCATACATGGGTGAATAAGTGGTTGTTGAAAAAAGATCAATTATCCCATGTAAATCTCTTGAATGAACCAAAAATACATCCGGATTACTATGGAAATTTTCTACGAATGGATGTGGATACATTCAAATTAATATTACATAAAGTCACACGGCTATCCATAAACATTTTTTCTGCTTATATAACTCAATAAAAGTCGTGAATGAACTAAACCTACATCCGGATTACTATGGAAATTTTCTACGAATGGATGTGGATACATTCAAATTAATATTACATAAAGTCACACCGCTATCCATAAACACTTTTTCTGCTTATATAACTCAATAAAAGCCGACAAATTTTTTTTGGATTGTCCAAATCGCCGATTTTCCGCCATGTTTGCACATACACATGCGTTTTCTAGCGTTTGGCTGGCTTTCCTGCCGTCGAAATCAAACAAGACGGATCTCGGCGTCCTGCGTTCTGCGCCGCGAATCGAGTCGTCTACGCGACTCACACACAGGCGTTTTTCTTGCGACTTTTAGGGCGATGACACACACGGCGTTTTTATAGCGGTTTCTGCCGAGGCGGCGGCCGACGCGGCTGCAGCAGTGGCAAGACACACATAGCGGTTTCGGCGCGGTTTCTGTTGAGGTGACGGCATGAAAAAACAAATCTAGATAGAACAAGAAAGCAGCATTGCGGTAAGAAAAGTTTTTATTTGCAAATGGATGAAAACCATAAGTATGTTATTATTTTGTCAAGGATTTATCTTCGTTGAAAAAGAAAAGAAATCGGAAAATGTATATACATCCTATTGTAGAACTCCGAGGTGTGAGGATTAACACTTTCATTTCACCTAATTTCTTTCTATCCTCCAGGGACATCTCGTCGGTAGCGAACATGTTAGTAATTTCTTCCCAACTTTCCTTTTTTTTTTAATTCTGTCACTATAATCCGACACTGTCATATCAAATAATGCCGGACGAGCTTCAACCGCACTTATATTAATATTTCACAATCAATATTTCTTGCATCCATTTTCCCTGCAGTTCGTTAATCAATAAAGTTATTTGCTTTGGGTCCCTAAAACGCTCTGAAAACCGCCGTGTCTGACCAGTCGCATATAGTTCCAGATATTCTAGACCGCCTCAAGCAAAAAACAGCTAGCGGCGGATGTATTAGACGCTGCGCCGAGGCGGTTTCAAAACCGCGCGACGCGACTCACCGCTGTGTGTGTCTTAAACAATACAAAGGCATATAAACTAGCGCCGCCTCTGCCGCCGAGTCGGCTGCAGCCGCGTCGAAAACCGCTGTGTGTGTCATCGCCCTTATGCGTTTTGGACGCTGGCGACAACGCCAGCTGCCATCTCGCCGCAAAAGTAGCTTGTGTGTGGGCCGCATAATGTTAAGCAAACAACTTACAGGACTTTTTAAATGGTAATTTTTTAATATTTTCTATTAGGAAATCGATCGTCTCAGCTCGTTTAAGAAATATTTTTTTGCACTTGGAAGGTAATCAACATTTTCATAAAGTTGTATAAAAAGTCCCGAGCTATTAGGGATTTAAAGTAAGCATTATCGCAAATTTTAAAACTTAAATATCTCGGAAAATTCATGCACATTGTTTTGCTGCAATTATAATTTTCATGAGCAAGAAATACTGTAAATTATAGTTGTTTTTTCTTGGAGGGGACCAGGCCGTTTTTCCCCGAGAAATGGATGCACTTCGGCCTGGATTGGCCCTTTGTGCTCTTGTGGATCAACAATTGGCTTTAAAATCACTTTAATTTTGCTGCTAGAGTTCCATTTAAACTTTGTGTTTCGGCACAACTTCTTAAAAACAAGTTTTGGTAATTTAAGATTATATTTAAGAATATATTTGCCATGTATTATTGTTTCTTAAGTTTACCAATATCAGGTTTAAGAGATGAGAACGGTTATTAAGATGTATCCTATTCACAAATATACAGGGTGTTATAAAAATATGTTAAGAAATTTTAAGGGCAAATTATATATCTAAAAATATGAAAATAAGATACTCAAACGCTTCTTTTTAGAGATACAGGGTGTTTAATATTTTTCTTTTTTAAATGTTTTTTTTTTAATTTATATTTAGATTCAGAGCATGTATTGAAGCACGAGGAAGCCATTTCCAGCATCTGCTATAAATCAAAAAGCACTGTTTCCTAAACAAAAAATATGTAAAAAAATCATTTTTATTTGTTTTTATTGTAACATAAATTAGAAAGTTCAAGAGACACTTTTTACGCAGAATTAATTGGGATTTAAGGGAACGATATCAATTCTGCAAAAAATCAGTGGCGTACCATTTTTTTGCCAAAATAAAGACTTACCAGCACGCACGTCACTAATGCAAGTACATTAGAAAATACATTTTTGCACGGAAATGTACCCTTTGATTACTTACTGGCGTGTACCAAAATTCATGTCAATATCTTAACGCATTTTCAAGAAATTAAAAGAAAAACATTTAAAAATGAAAATATTAAACGCCTTGTATCTCGAAAAAGAAGCGTTTGAGGATCCATGTCTATATAAACCTATTTTCACATTTTTAAATGTAGAATCTGCCCTTAAAATTTTTTAACATCTTTTGGTAACACCCTGTATAATAGTATTACCCTTAGAGAGACAAAACCATTTCTGTTTTTTTTTTTTCAAGCTATTACATATTTGTAATACTTATAAAGAATATCCGATAGAGCTCTCGTATTCTCATATTTTTACGATAAACATTCAGTTCAAACCTTATAAAGAAAAACACCAAAAATGTATCAAAATATTACACTAACTTTTTGTTACAGAATATCACCCGCGTCGTGTTCCAGTGCACCTTCAGAGGATGCACCAAATCTTCCAATACCTGTGACGATATTGAAAACCACGTACGAATCGAGCACAAGTAAGTTTAGTTTTAATTTGTTTTCAATTTTTGTTGCCTTCGAAGTGCAGTAGGGTTTTTGGGGGGAGGGGCTCTGCAAAAAGTGCTGATGATCGCGGTAAAAAGAAGTTACGCATTATTGAATTTGTAAAGATAGATAAAATTTACAAAACGTTACATTTTCAGGAAGTTTGCACATGTTTCTTTAAGCATTTGGTATCCCATAATAATATAGGTACAATTATATATTACATATTATATCCATACTGCGGTATAAAGTTGACCACCAAATCATGCAGTTATGATGATATCATCTTCCTGATTATAAAATAAAAGTAAATAATATATGGGTCAAAATAAGTATACAGGGTGTTTCAATAAAAACTCCCAGGCCAATTATTTTGAAAACTAAAAGTGACATCTAAATTCTGTAAGCGCCAGTTTTTAGCCTCTATATGATTGGCTTCACAACTGTGTAAAAAATGTGTTTGAATAATACAAGATGTAGGTGGCGCCACGGTGCAAAGAATTTTTTCGATGACAGGAACTTTTAAATGTTGTGGTTCTTAAATTTTTGATCAAATTATGTCCCATTAAAATTTTTCATAAATCCAACATGAACGGAGATATTTGGGGTTACGTTTTTTTTTTTAAATAATTTTAACGAGTATTTTAATTATAAATATTTTTAATATCCTTTAGCAGATTTTAATTTAATTTTGGTAATGATAATTTTGGTGACAAAACGCTCGTGTAGCGCTATATTATTACGTCCAGTGACGTCTCAGGGGGCGCGTTAACAAATAATATTGGCAAAAAATAAGACGCCACTGAGTTTTTGGTAATTTTTATATTTTTTTCGGATTAAGCAACTAAAAATATCCTGCAAAACGATCTTCCTTTGCTGTTACAAAATGTAGGAATTGACGTAAATACTATGTGGTTTCATCAAGACGGTGCCCCAGCACACAATAGCAATATCGTTATGAATCATCTAAATGTGACGTTTCCAGGAAAAGTGATCAGCACAAATGGGGATCTTAGATGGCCAGCAAGGTCCCCTAATCTCACCCCGATGGACTTTTATTTATGGGGCTACTTACAAAATGAAATCTACAAGGAACCAATAGAAGACATGGCTGACCAGTACAACAAAATGTATGCTACTATAGCCGCTATTAATCGAAATACACTATTGAGAGTTTGCAGATCCGAATTATTATATCGATTTGCTATGTGCGTGTATGAAAACGGTAATAATTTTGAACACCTCATTCGACCCCATTAGTTAGTTTTTGGTAATGTTCTAATTTTCATTAATAATTTTGTATAATTTCTCATCAGTGCTTTCATAAAATTTAAAACATCTTTTAATTTAATTTTATTATGCTTTAATGTCTAATTTTTAAATAATTTTTTAATTAAGTAGTTGCTTAATCCGAAAAAAATATAAAAATTACTAAAAACTCAGTGGCGTCTTATTTTTTACCAATATTATTTGTTAAGGTGCCCCCTGAGACGTCACTGGACGTAATAATTTAGCGCTACACGAGCGTTTTATCACTAAAATTATCATTACCAAAATTAAATTAAAATCTGCTAAAGGATATTAAAAATAATTCTAATTAAAATACTCCTTAAAATTATTCAAAAAAAAAACTTAACCCCAAATATCTCCGTTCATGTTGGATTTATGAAAAATTTTTATGGGACATAATTTGATCAAAAATTAATTATCTTTAAGAACCACAACATTTAAAAGTTCCTGTCATCGAAAAAATTCTTTGCACCGTGGCGCCACCTACATCTTGTATTATTCAAACACATTTTTTACACAGTTGTGAAGCCAATCATAGATGCTAAAAACTGACGTTTACAGAATTTAGATGTCACTTTTAGTTTTCGAAATAATTAGCCTGGGAGTTTTTATTGAAACACCCTGTATACATATGGACACAGATAATTATAATTGAGATAATCTACTGTTAATAGAAATCTGACAGATAATAGTCTAATATGTTCCCTGATTAATATTAATGATGATATTAATAACATACGTACATATGTGCAAACTTATTTACATTTTATTTTTTGCTACTGTATATATAAATATTATTGCCAGCAGGGTGGAAATGTAAGTAAATTTTTAAATCATTTTAGTTATTTTCAGTTATTAAGTATAACGTTTTCTTATTATTTTATATTTTTAAAAATTTACTTATTCTTTTTACTTTAATATGATAGCTAATATAATATGTAAATCCATTTCCATTATACGTTTAGGTTTTCCTAGAAATTTATAAAGATTTTTTCTCTAATAAGCAACTAATGTTTACAACACATATAGTTCTTTCAATATTAAGAACATTTATGTTCCTAATATTTTCAGTAATTTTTGCGTAAAAGCCAAATAAAATGGCCTACGTTACCGGTTTTCCTATCAGCAATTCATATGATTGGAACATAACTATTAATAATTTATCGGTGTCCACAACACTTTATTTTAATTTTCGGTAGATTTTTAACTAAATTACAAAATTTGGCAACCTTATATTTATTCACCCTAAATGCATAGAGCGAGACGTGACGGTGCGGCGATGTGAAAAACGTAAACAAACTTCTTTTTACCTGGTTGCAACCCCTAATCTATTACTGAAATTCAGGTTCTATTTGAGGTTATTTACCCCTTTGAATAAAAACAAACAGAACAACGACGGAGGTCTTAATACCCAAAAAACAGAACCTGAAAATTAGACAGACAGGTGTGTTTTCTTGGTGCTTCATAAATGTTTCTTGTTTTACACATTTTATCATGTTTTGTAATAATATAACGTATGATAAAAAAACACGTCCTCAAAGTATGCCGTGGAACCAATCACGCATGTCTTCAATTATTTCATTACTCTTGATAGGAAACTTGGGTAAAAAGTATAGGTGAATAAAAAATAAAACTGTCAAGTTCTGAAGTTTTTATTTTTAAGAAAATTATATTATTGTTATTACATATTAGTGAATTTAAAAAGAACCATATACAACACAGAACCTAATGGGGGACGTGTCTACCTTCTACTTCCAATGGTAAGCACTTTGGGGGGAGTTGTTAACCTCCTGAAATTTATTTGTAATTCTAGTCTGTAGGTCTTCTAAAATGTTTTAAAAACCGAGTTTTTAATGTGTAGCCATAAAGAGTCACACGGCGTGAGATCGCAGGACCGTGGTGGCCACCTAACTGGCATATTACGACTAATGAAACGAATTCCTACTTTGGTTGATAGACGAGACTGATTTAATCACATTGAGCAGTTTTTGAGTGTGAGAATAAGCATTCAGTTGCATTGAAAACAATACGAAGTCGGTTGTGTTTCGTATCTTTTTTAGTTTAGTTTTGTTTTCGTGAAAAATGGCAAATTTTAAATGAAGAGATAACCACATGTCTGGCAGACATTGTAAAATACTGTTTTTGGGCAGCCTGTACAGTGCAGTTCTTAGTCAGAAATAAACAAGAATCTCCTGTAGCTAAATATCTTGAAACTACTTATAATTTTAATCTTGCTGGAGGAGCCTCCCTCAATAGCTGCCCACTGTAATAGGATTAAAAGGTCTTTTTACCAGTGAAAACAACATTTTTTCAATACCCCAACCCTTCCTGTAAATATTGCAAAGCAAATCCCACCATCTGCTCATTGTTGTCAGTAGTTGTAAATGGTTTCTTAACAGCAGCACGATTTCTTAAATTAGATCTTTCTTTTACGCGGCGTCTTGCTACCCTAACAGAGCCAGGAAAGTTTGTTTATCTCTTCGCCTCCACGGCTATTTGGAATGAATGGGTCTCTCAAAAAGTTACCAAGTTATTATCTTGTTGTTTATTCCATATACTCTGCCTTCCACTTCCATGAGAAGATATTTTACCTCTGGATCACGTTACCACTGCAATAGAACCGGTAAACATGTTATATAATTCAGTTGCTAGTTGATTTGACATAACGATTATTTATACTTTTTAAGTATCCGCATTTGTTTGTTCCCATTTCTGCTTCAATTGTTGAACGGGATATTCTCCTTACTGCGCAACCGTCTCCAAATAAGATCTTCAACCTTGCTCTTTGTTGTTGTTTTAATCTGTTCATTTTATCAAAAATTAAAGTGACACAAGTTTTCAAAATCTATTGACATTTTTTATTATAACTTTTAGGTAAAATTCAGGTGATCTAAGGTATAAAAAGTTTAATTACATTAGAAAATTAATACTTATGTCCAGAATTTTTGATCCACAGCCGTACATAATTATTATTTAAATTTCCAAAATAACATGAAATATTACAAGCTAATATACAAAAAAACATTAACGGAATGTTGAAAGAAAAAAACTAATATTTTTGAAATAGTAATCGATGATTCAGGACGAAACAAACTGGCTAATATTCAACTATTCGTACGCCTATGCACAATCTAAAACCACACATGCGAAAATCAAGGCTAGTAATAATAAGCTGATGCCAACTCGTTCGAAAAAATTACGTAATTTATAAACATTTTGGTGTGCTCAAAATAAACAATGGCGCACGATGCCAATAAGATTTAGGTTAGACTGTCTGGCGTATAGCTAAATAATTCGTCATTTTAAACGTGCATTCAAGTGGGCTGAATTCGTGGAATAGATTGTTTTTTCTTAGAATAGCAAATCATACTATATAAACGTATATTAGATGGAAGAAAGAAGCGTTGCCGTTGGTACGTATTGAATCCCCCTTTATATTAACGCCTTATCCTTTGGCTTGCTACAAATCCATTCGTGGTTATTCTGATGATAGTACTGTTTGCATCGATATCCCTTTCCCTTGTTCTGGATTTCTAATTAATATTAGATCAAATTAGTGTTGAAACCCTATCCAAACACTTATCTAAATGTTTATTGCTGTGCATGAATGGCCTAGTTCCACAAAATGATCATTTTGTCTTGTTGCCATCGCTTTTAAACATGATATCAGCTCTAGCATCTACTGTACTCGAATGAGCTGCGACTTATCACTGTCCCCTTTTCTACAAACCGAAACTATTCTCTTGCTCCAGATCTGACGTGGTATGCTTGCTAGTCTCAACAGAACCATAAAAATCGCCTGACATCACCTGTACTGTTCAGCTGCGGAAGCCTAATATTCATTTCTTCTTCCCCTTCTTACCTACAATGATAAATTTAATTGAATTTTCGCTTTTTCTTGCTGGCGTATGTGCATTGTTAGCTACGAGAACGAGTCATATTCTGTACTAGAAAAGGGATAAAATAACGTTGAATGGCTTCATGAGTTTTTAAATGGTGTCAACTCCAAGACCTCTGTTCTAATTTATCCACCAGCCTTTATTTTAAAACTAACGTGTGTGAACTTGTTTGATTTCGAATCTATACGTTACATTAGAGATTACATTGAAAACCAGTTGAAGGAAGAAACACTTTCACTGGCCAAGCACCCGTTCTTTTCCCATGGTGTCGTCGAATCTTGCTTATACAGGGTTCCCACTTTTCTGTAAAGTCAGAGAATTCAAAAGTGGTCAGGGAAAACTAGTTGAAAACCTGGAAAACCTGCCTTTTAGATAAAAATAATTTCATTTCATAACAAAATCGAAAGGAATGTAATAAAAGTCGGTAATAAACTGTCAACTATAAAAAGCAATTTTTTTGCTCGGCTAGCTTCTTTTTACTCATGGAAAGGCAGGGAATTCTGTTTAAGAATTGTGGTGGGAACCCTTTTATAACTCCAATGAACATCGCGGAACTTGCAGATATCCCTCCTAAATTTAAACCTTTCTATGAAGCTCTAAAGATTTGTCCCACTGGATGCAAAAAACCTCACAAAGAAGATTTTTGATTCTTGACATCCTACTTCCTAAATTCACCGTTCGTTTTTTAAATGTTCACGATATAAGATAATATAATCTGATTTTTCTATAATTTTTGCAAATGTTTACTTTCAGTTTTTTAATTCAGTAAGGAAAATAAACCGTTCTCAGTCTCAATTTTAAATCTTATTTTGGTGATAAATACTATAGTAACCTTATGAATCTGCATCGCTAGTTTCCAAAAGGAATCATATCCGAACATCCAACTTTGATCTAGCCAAAAGGATAAATTTCGCAAATACCACTGCCAGTAATTATAAATAAACCACCAGAATTAATGTTTATGCAAATTTTGGTGGCGCTTTAATTAGAAAGAAAATTTGGATTTAATGACATCTTTTCGCAATCGACATCAATTATGAAACCTCTTGCTTGCAGAGCTTTCCACTTCCCGTAATCTTTCATCACTCAAGTCCCAATCATTAAACTTCATTACTCCTCTTTCTCGACATCCACTGTACATTAACGCTTCGCATTGAAGCTAACAGTCCTAAAAATATATTTAAAAATTAAGGTTAAAAGAAGTCTGTAAGTAAAGTACTACTTATTATTTCTTTTTAGTGTACACTTTGCCATATTACAAAATTTGCTCAGAGTAACAGTAAATTTTATTACAACACCTGTGATGGGTTATACTGCCAAGCAGCTTTAACATCGCGATTTATCCAAGGCAAAAATGTTTAGACAAGAAATCATAAACTTAAAAATATAACTTCTGATTGTGTTTAGTTTCTGTAACAAGTTGATTTCATTTTTATATTATAATTGTTACGTTTTCGCAGATTTTCTCATATAAATAAGTTTCTCTTTGTAGTATTTTCATTTTTTGCTTTTAATTTATTAACAATAACAAATAACGCATCTGCTTTATTACATATCATTTGTTTTATTTCTGGACTGGGATTAATTCAATTTTATTTCGTAGAGAAGGTTACTAATAAAGGACAAATAAAATGAACAATTACATCATATAGATATTATAAAAATAAAATTACTCAATTGTAGCTACCAAATGTTGACCTTAACAGCGTTAAGAGACAAATTAAAGCAAAACATACCTTTGTTTTATTGCTGTTCATTATCCTCTGGAACGAAAATGAAGAAGAATCTAAGTAGGTATTTACAGATTTAGTAACACTGTCAGCCACACCACCCTTCATCTACGGTGGTCACACCAAAGTATGGGTAGAGTAATTTTATCTAATATTATATTTTTCACATATTTGTTTGTATAAGAAAATTTATCGTGCAGAAATTTACAATTATAAGATTAATTTGATCCAGCTGTTGTCCATCATTATCAACATCTCTTACTTTGTTCAGTATTGGCGTATCTTGATATATCTATCTCTCGCTTACCTTCGGCTGATTTTTTAACTCTACAGGCTTTAGTTTTATTTTGTTTCGTGGAAGTAATCTTCTTTGAATTTAGTACAGTAAAGCTCCGCTAATCTGAACCTCCCTTAATCCGGATGTCCTTGAAATCCGGACAAAATTAATAGATGTAAATTTTATATTATGTACCTTGTAATTCGAACTGCTCATGGATTCCCTAATCCGGGTCGCATGTCGTGTGTTCTCATTACAATCTCGCCGTATCTGAATAGCACGGGGATTCCCCGACTAAGTGTGGAATATAAAAAGGGAAATCCCCGAATCAGTTTGAATCAACGTGGTACCAAAAACGTCACACAAAACGTTAACTCTCGCCAAAAAACCGGAGATATTGCAAAAATTAAATAGTGGTGTCAGTGGTAAAGCACCAGAATATGGTGTTGGTACCTACATCCACAATTTTCGATATTAAAAATAATAAGGAAAAAATAATGGGGTACGTACTATTCTTTTTCCATTTAACGGTAATTTATTAATGGTGCGTTTTTGTATTTATTTACAGTTACATTGCAAGCTATGTCTCAACTCCAACGCGTTTGAAAATTCTGCAAAAGCCAGAATATCCGGAAATGGAAAATTAACTGTGCAAATGGTTTCAGTTACAGCGATAAAGATATGCCACTGTCACAAGTAATATTTTAAGGGAAAAAGCTCTTCAAATTTACTCTAAATATTAGAATGGCCACAATTTTATTGCAAGCAGAGGATAGATAAACAGGTTTAAAAAGAGACGTGGCATTCGTCAATTATTGAAAGTCGTTGGAGAGAAACTGTCTAGTGATTCATTTGCGGTGCAACCTTTTCCACACGAAAATTAACAGAAAATTGCATAATAATTACTTTAATACTGCTCCAGTAATCCGTATTTTTCACTAATCCGGATCAAACCAGTTTTAATTGATCTGGTTTAGCAGAGCTTTACTGTACCTACTTTTTCATTGGTAATTTATTCAACTTGACTCTATCATTGTAAAACAACATTTTAATATTTAATTCTATTTGATAATTGACGTCTTTTTCTTTCATCCATAGCATAGATTTCACATCCAAATAAAACAATACCCTGTATACAACATATGCCGTAACACAACGCAATTTTACATCTTTCCTTAAAAAGATAACCTTAAACTGCATAATGTAACTGGAGCTCAATTTTCAGCTCTCTTTTCAACCCAATCAAACACATTTTACTTTTAGTCTTTGGCCATTTCTAAGTTATTTTTAAAATTTCTCTCAAAAATGATTGTCCTTTTTGCTTCATTCACTAAACGTTTTTATTTCCCTACCTTTATTTACTATTTATATTGTACTTTTCCAGTCCGAGCACTTTCTTTCACACACTCTTTCACTTCTGTTCTTCGATCTCCCGACTTGTCTAAATATTGCATCAGATTTAAAATTTAGGATTTTTTTATGTGCATATTTGATTTTATTTTTTAATTTTCGATTTACGAAATCATAAGCAAACTCTACTAATTGGCCAGTGTGCAAAGGATTCAAAGTTATTTTATTAAATAAATATTGCTTCTAATTTAGAACCGTCTCTGGTTAGTGATATCTAATAGTCAGAGTTTTTTAACATATTTGACGCCAAAAATACAAGGTCAGAATCTTAGCCTTGGTCCGTTATTAATTCCGGTACAAATGCGAATGCAGGAAGATAAATTAGATGTTGACCATGAGTACCCGAAAATTATTCCGTTACTTAGCTTGTGCGTATATTAAACAACGAAACGAATATTTTTGTTGCTACGTGATTGCGGCCTTGTTGTCAATATAATATATGCAGAGGCGTATTTAGGGAGTAGAAAAGGGAGTTACTTCTTAATTGTTAATAACAAAAAACTAAGGTCCAGTTGAAGAAATAATTTAATCAAGAATTAAACAAATTGGACATTTGTAATGTGTGAGGACTCCTGCTTATATCCTTGCCGAACAAGCTTTTAGACTTAGTAAAACCAGTATTAAATATAGCACTTATAGAATGAATTTTTTTCAGCGTCTCTCCAAAGGAAGAAGAGTTCTACTACACCGAAATCGAGCTTGGTCCCACTAGTTCCCCACCGACTCTCTCACACCGCGATATGGCTCGTCCACCTCATGAAGATCCTGACTACCAACGCCAGCTGGTAGGCAACATGAGGCAGAGTCTTTTATTCGGTCCTGCTCCAATTCCACAAAGTCCACATAAGCTTTTGAAACTTTCACCACGTCCACACAGCCCAAAAATGCCAATTTCCCCACGTAGAGTGCGAGGAGAAAATAAGAAATGCCGAAAAGTTTACGGTATGGACCACAGGGAGCAATGGTGCACACAATGCAAATGGAAGAAGGCTTGCTCTCGTTTCGGAGACTGAACTGCCCACACTCAAACTTCTCAAAGACCACGCATCAGTGCGTCCATGTGTTCTTTTTCAAATAAAGTTGTAAACAGGGCTTCAGCGATTTATAAAAAGCCCTCGATCTCAATCCAATTTTAAAGTACAAGAGACTTTCTGCGAAATAAACTGTGTTCTGTGACTCAGTATAAGCCAGGAAGGGAAGCCGGGAAATATATTGCAATTTTCTGAATATGGCTTAAAACTTTACCTGAGATAAGACCATAGCTATAATTTTGTTGCCTTTTGCTGAGTGTAAGAGTATATTGTCATGTGATATTTTTGTGTTACTAGTTTAGGAACTCACCTGCGGCCACTCTTACATTCTTTATAGGCACATATTATAAGTATGAGCTATCGATAGGTTAGCCATAAAATTATCCCTAATTACTCTAAAATAGGGGGTATTATTATAACAGAACAGCCAGTTGAGCAGATCATGACATACCAATAATCCTGTTGCTAATTTTGTAAGTAGATACACATTAGCAAAGAATTATTTTACTATCATGGTGATATTGAAAAAAAGTTTATTTTATTATAGGAGGAAAAGTGAACCACTTGACTCACAAAAGTTAGTTCAGTTTTCTCACAAAATTGTTATTTATGATGCATTGAAGCAAACATTTTACAGTACAAAACTTAAACGTTACATTCGTACGCCTCGATTTAAATTCATAAATAATTAACAACTTATAACTGCCAAAATTGAGCGGTTGTAAATGCTGTCTTATGACCCAAAGATTAAATTATGAAAACAAATATTGATGCTCAGTTTCTAAGCATTGTTTAAGTATATTTAATGATCAATTTTAATGATATAGAGACTGCCTACCTAAATTAAGTAGCAGCAACCACTGTGTCATGATAACATAAAAATATTTTAACGTAAAAATTATTTCTTAATAGTACATAATGACTATATGACAAAGAAACCTAAAAAATGGTCTTGTTTCTTATCAAGTACAAATCTGTCTTCAGCGGACAAAGAGAAAGCTAAGTAGATGTTATGTATATTTATAAAAGACTATTTTTAAGAGCATTTTATTAATATACATAGTAATTTAAAATATGTACTCAAGGTGGTATATCGATATGAAAGTTCATGGGATCTACAGGAATATCTACTGACGCGAGTATTTCATCTGTTAGATTTTTCTTTAGATGTTCTCATTGTTAGTATGACAGATTACTGTTGGTGACCGAAATAAAAAGTACTTAATGCCAGACACTGCCAAAAAATATATTGAAAATTGCTAAAAATGGGCATGGTTCATCGTTTTGTAAAAATATTGTAAGAAGTTTATAGATGACAATAATTACCTACTTAGTTTTACAGAGTTATCATAAGATGATCCCTGTTATTCTGAGTTTAGCAATATAAGCATTTTTCCATAGAATAACTGATTTGAATAAGGAAAAATGTCATAAGTCATCTCAATAGTGACATAATTTTGTCATTTCCTGTAATTCACTCGATATGATGGGACATCTTCTGATCACACTGCGTGCCATTTTATAAAACAACGAAATGTGGTAAAAATAATAGATACCTATAATATTATATTAACCTAAAATGCTACTCGTTTGTTACGTGTTGTAAAATAGAAATCAAATCTATTTACGATGGACGTAAGAAATAAACAAAAATAGATCAGAGTTTTTATAATTTTCCTTTATATTCCTAACTTAATAGAAAAATTAGTTGGTTTGATTTTTTCGCGTCAGGTAATAAGAAGACAAAAATGGAACTAACATTTAAGCCATAAATGTAGGTATAGTTTTTGTGTTCCGAGTTGAATCATTTAGAAAAAAGATAACATTTTCTGAGAAATTAACAGTAAAAAAGTTTAACTACTTTTACACTAAAAATATATTAAAATATTGGGCAGTAAAATACTGTGCTGCTTATGTCCAATATTTCTTTATTCAGGTCGACTGGATGTTTTTATAGTGATTCAATTTGAAATATATACACTATACTTCATTATTGATTGAAAAAGTTAACGTCAAATAGACGTAAATTTCTTTTTAATTGGATGTTTAATTTTTTATGTATCACATTTAAGTTATTTATATTTTTACCGATTGCAAGCAAAGGACTGGTATTTAGTGGTATTAGGATTGTGATTTTAGCAATATAGAATCGAACTAAAAGAACGATAGATGATAAAATATATTGTTAAAAATAATGATAGTCAGAACCCAAAAAGCTACCTTTATTTTTTTGCTCAGCATTATGACAAGACAGGGTACAAATAATAATATTTACGTCAGTAAGTCACATCTGTCAATTTCAAAACTTGCTTTTAAGCATCAATGACAATTTTTTCTTAATCTCATAAATATCGGTCCAAGAACAGCTTGACATTGGAGTTTGTTTTTTATTGTAATTTTGTATCCATTTAATTTTTGTGTTATAAAGTCAGTAATAGATGTATTGTACAGCGTAATTGGATCAAGTCCATTTTTAAACAAAAACTTCCTGAGCTAACCTGAGTATAAACAATTGCGACTGGGGAAAAATTTATTATTGTAAAATTTTAAGCAATCATTTTATATTAAGTATTTTAAGAATGATTATATCGACGTGTTTGTTCGTTTTTATAATATAGAGTACCGTTGTAGTTATTGTTGCCTAATAGATTATGAGATTATATAAACAGTTTAAATGCGAATATACGTGTGTTATTATTGATTTTTAGAGTCATGGATCAGGCTTTCAAAATTAATACTGTTACCAAGCAAGACTGGTGAATCAGATCTTTAAGAATTGTGAAAAACAGTTGCATAGGTCTTTGCACAGCGTGTAACTAATTATCTAGTAAATATTTCAGGGTCGTACGTATCCTAAAATGCTGGATTTGCAAGAAATGATTGTTAAAGTTTAATTTTTGTTTTTCTAGTTTTTCAATTTACGAAAACAATTCAAACTCAAATTTTGTTCGTTCAAAACCATAGACATTAGGATATTTTTTCTCAAAACTTTTTTATCTCCTGCATTTTTCGACACCTTGCACCATTTATAAATTATTTAACAAAGTATTTGCTCGTGCATACCCTTTTTTAAAGATAATGACCTACTTTTGAAGGGGTAAGCACGAACTGGTAATTTGTAAACAGTACCATATAGGTATTAAAAGAATCCACAAGAGAATTTTTTTAACGTAATGAAGTGGATAACTAAGTTATCAATCTTAGCCAGTACCATCTCAAACACAGTTTAGGTTGCTCAAGAAATGACCTAGAAATTTTATTAGTGTGTATATCGAAAGCATTTTAGGAAATATATTTATATAAACTTAACCAAGAAATGTTAACTAGAGATTAATAACACCCTGCACATTACCATTAGTTGTCCCAATGTTGTTTTTTTCCAAATGTATTTTCATTGTAATTATTCTACTAGCATTTAGACAAATTCTTAAATTTGAACAATTTTATGCTTCGACCGGGATGAAGACTTTTTTACAGGAATTAAAATTCTTTAATCGGAGTTATTTGGAATTCCTTCCAACTTAGCTTGAGCTTACTGCCATATTTTTGTCAAATGGATATTACAATCTTTGGTGAATAAAATATAGGACAGACGGTTACATTTACCTACTAATAAACAACACTAAGATTTAGTAACATTTAAAAAATTCACTATCATAACGAGCAAGAAATGTAACTTAATATTATTGGAAATAAAAAAATCTAAAAGATAGTTTTTAAATCCTTGGAAAATATGTAATATATCAGAGTTAAAAATTTGTCCGAACGCCTGTCAAAGTATTTTAAGTTTTTATTTCTCAACTTGATATTAGAGTTAAAAGATCTATGTCATGGCTATTTGAAACAAAATCATATGAGACGATCTCAAACATATAAATATTGTGAACGTCGCGCTACCTTACCTTTAAAGTCAGACTGAAATAACAAATCAGTTTGTAAAAATGTGTAAGCCATACCAAAATGCTCCTTATTCTCCCTCTCAGTAGGTTGTGCTTTGCTCGTATAAAATTGCATTGGTTTTTAAACGGATAAAAATGTATGTTATTTAAATATAATGTAAAAGCCCCATATACCACTGGGTGAAAAACAAAAGAAATATTGTAAATATCATAAATAGGGCTAAACATATTTTAATAAGAGTTGATTGGTTTTCATCCTGTTTAATTTCGGCAAGAACAATGTTGACTAATTCTAAAATATATTCTTGCCCTTCACATTAGACACACAGCGACATATCAGGAACCTGAAAAGACAAGACAAAAAATATTCTTTTATTGAAGTAAATATTAAAGTATACACTGACCGACAACACTACAAAGACACGTAACATCAACGACAGAGCTAACCGTCATTTTTTGGAGGAATGATTTTTGTCTCTGTGCTAATAGGAGTCGGCGGTGACGGGTAGTTAACGGACAGTGTAAGCTTTTAACTCTTGCATAACTTTGCATATTATGTACATTCGTTTGGGTTTTGTAGTTTCGGTTTCATCTTCATCAAGCAGTTTTTATAGCCCAATCTTTACTACTGAAATTTCTGGACATGACAACGTAAACAGCCACTAAAATAATTATTGTTTCGCGTATCAGCTTCTTTAAGCGACTTATGCGTAAGTTGTCAAAATTTGGTTTTTACTAAGACAGGTTACAACCGAAACTACTCATTCTGGAAACAATCTGGTCATCGCTGATCTATGCCCCGTCGTTGTATGTTTGTGTCGGATAGTGTTTGGCGTGGCAGAATTGGCTTGCTGCTGGCCCCTGACGTGCCGTTGTATGTCTGATAATGTGAATCAAAAAAAAAAACTTGGTTTTCTCTTTCGAGCCAGAAAATACTTCTGCCGTTCCAACTTATACACAGTGGCGGCTGGTCCTAAAGGGCACAAGGGCACGTGCCCACTCTAGATTTTCGACAAATAAAAAATCTTTTATCAAAAGTCAAAAAGAAATAATACACCGCCGCACCTCAATACCTCTTTCCTTGCATGTCACACCACGGCGAACGCGACCGCCGGCGATCAAAACTTATCTCCGGGGACACAGCAAATTTGTCCCAATTTCATCATCAATTTTGGTGGCGACGCCGGTCTATGCATTGGAGAATTAGGGTTAAAATCGCGTGCTATCAGCATCTCGATGGGCACAATATTTCGTGTCTCCTAGCACTTGTTTATTGTTTGGATTTCGAGCGGCGTTGTCCTTGGCGCGGCGCGCGGATGAGATTATTGCACAATTTTATGTTTAGTTTTCTTGATATATTAACACGTGAAGGCCTAATAATTTTTTTTGTCATCAGTTGAGGGCTTTTTTTTATTTAGATAGTTTATTAATTATTAGTAGTGCATTAGTGCGTAGTATTACTGTAATTCTACTAATACTGTGTATTTTGTTTTGTTCTTACTTTTGGGTTTTCCAAAAAATGGAATCAGAAATAAACTCAGTGCAATATTTATTACAAATGACTGTTTTACAATTTTTTAAGTACCTAGTTATTATTTATTGATTTGTATTTGTGCCCCCCCAAATAAAAAAGTCACGAGCCGCCACTGCATACACTCTCTATGTTTTCCAAATAAGACCTAACCTAGAGTGCTGCTCCCACATCTGTGGAGCGGCATCACGTTCGACACTTAAGATCCTTGATTCTATCCAAAAGAGAGCCATTCGACTTATCAATGACCCAGCCCTCACGAGAAAACTCCCTTCTCTCGCTCATCGCCGCGCTGTAGGGTATTTATCCCTTTTCTACCGCTACTTCCACGGATTTTGCTCTGAAGAACTAGCCGGTATTATTCCCCCCTTGAATGTCCCTAACAGAACAACAAGAGGCGCGTTACGTACGCATCCCTTTACTGTCCAGCTACAAAAGCCTAGAGCATACCACTTCTCTCGCTCATTCATACCTAGGGTCTCCAGATTATGGAATAAATTGCCTGCAGATGTTTTCCCTTCCCGTCCCAACCTCCAATCCTTCAAATCCCGTGTCAATAGACTACATTTCCCTTCTCTTCAGACACCCACGGTACGTTAGTTCTTAGGCTTGAAGTCTACGTGGGATGTCTTAGATAAAAAAAAATCAGCCTTTAAATGTGTTTTAAATATCATTTTATACTAACTTATCTCATAAAAAGATCATAAAGTCTCTGAGAGATGGAATGATTTTATCAAATTATTGCCCTTGATATCCCATGAACATTCATTCGATCAGTGAAACAATTGGAATATTCGGTTAGCACATCGTGACCGTTGTGATAGTGGTTTCAACCCATGATAAAGCATTATGTTGCTAAAAGGGGGATTAAATATGATACCGTGAGTCTCAGAACACGGTTTTGCAATTTTACTGGCAGTTGCAAATCAATGTATTATAAATTCAATAAAAAGTAGAACATTCTAATGCATTTTAAACTGAAACTATGCAACCAGTCAATATCCTCATTTAAAATGTTATTCGTTCATTTCTTTTGACTGTATACATCTATGAGACCTAGCTTGAGCTATAAAATGTTACTAAATAACAGAAATAAATGAATAAATGAAAAAAAAACGAAAACACGAAGCTACAGTTTGATTTCAACTGCGTAGACCCTACATGGGTGTAACTATATTTCGGATATAATCACCAGATTCTTATTATACCCAGTAAATAATGTCAACAAACTTTTTAACAAAAATTACGACCACAGAGACCTTTTTGAGGAATGAACTTGTAAGAAAACAAAAAAAAAATCATTCAGATCAGACCAAAAGGTTCAGAAAATAAATGCATAACATCAAAGTTGTGGCATATTTCCGGTGGTGCATTAATATTACTAGTTAGTGTATATTGAAAATTACTTAATATCGGTAATTTCGATTCCGCAGGATTCTGATTTTCGATTCAGACTTGTTACCTATGGCTGCATTACAATAATCTTTTAGGTCGATACGATATCTTAAAATATAGATCATTTTAAACGTTGTTCAACATTTTGTTGAAATAATTTTCTGAATTCATAAAAATCGGGTAGCGAGCATTAGAAATAAATAATGTATTTTTATCCGCTTCCAAACCCTTTGATTGAGCGTGTAGCTAACTGCCATTTAAAGTAACAATAACTATTGGCTTTTGGTGTTTGTAGAATTTCGATACTATTAAGAATATGCGATCTTAACACATTTTATTTAGCTCTTTTATATATTTTCTTAAATACTAGAGATGTGGCATATATATTATAGTTTTATAAAAGCACTGGTAAAGGTTAAAAACCCATTGTCTAAAATGGAATGTGTATGTTATAAATAGAATTTTTAATCATATCAGTGAAGCCATTTTCCAAAATTGCTAGTTATTTCTTCTTGATCTTACGTATATTTGTTTAAAAAAGTTTATTGTTGTACAGTTTTATTTATGTATATTTTTGTTAGTATTTATTTTAAGATAATTTTTCTCATGACAATGTTGCTCTCGGTATGTTTTATCATGAAACTCAAAAATAGTTATTCTGATCAGTTTACTCCTTCCATAATTAGCAGTGTAAATAAATACCTGGAATATAGTTAATAAAAAAACAACCTAAAATATGCATCGACTTTAATCTCATATTGTATGCATGATTAATATTACCTTTAAATTTAAAGTACTAAGTCCAAATATTCATCCCCTTTATTCTTCTCTATATTTCTCCAAATGACTTTTTAAAAATGTTTTATAATGCGCCAGTGTATGCCCAGGTACTTATTTAAAATCAAAAAATAATCCTGTTAAGCTGAAAACTTTTATTAATTTTTTGAATATCAGGGTAGTTTTTAACTTGAACATACTAATTTGTTTACCTTCACTTCTACGATGCAAAAATTACGTCCAGATACATGCAGACATGGTGATATTTTATTATAATTGCAGATATCTCATTTCTTGTTTCTTATTTCAGTAGAAAAGTTAGTAGGTTAAAAGAGACCCTTAATGATCTAATTAAAAGAGCTGCAAGCTTTTTAGGATTTTTTCCCGCCCGATGTATTTTATTTCAAACTAGGAGCTAACGTACTAGTAGGTAGTTTCCTAATATTCTTTTTAAATCTTATTTTTAAATGATTTTTCTTGTTTTATGAAACGTCATGTTAAAATGTTTTTGTCGACTCAGCGTATTTTAGGTAGTTTTTTTAATCAAGCAACGTTGTACACTTATACCCAGACAGTTATTGTTAATTCAAAAAACCCCGTGTTCTATTTTTAATAATGTACATATTTATGGGGATTTTATATCATTACCCGGTCTTTCAGTTTTATTAAAATACCAAAAACTGCATGATATCAGTAAACATATTATTAGTATGCTTTAACACGATATTAACCCAAAGAAACTACGGGCCTGTTTTATGCGTCAAAGTTAACTTAAACTTGAGTACTAAATGCCAGTTGTAAATCGGCCCTGAAGAAATTTCGTCTACCTCAATATATTCAAAATATGCTTCTAACCCATAGCAATTTTTTTGTAAATAAATGTAGTTAAACTTAGTAACTCAGAATGTTTATTTATGTCATGACAGTTTTCCCATTTTTCTTTTAGATAAGTTTATGTTAGAAATACGAAACATCATATGTTTTGAGACTATTGTTATAAGACTTTTCATTTTAAAGAAATACATATATTATATAGAATAGTATTTTTATATTCAGAGTGTACGTATTTACTCTTTTAAGAAAATATATTTTAAATCGGATTTAGGATTATATTAATACGAATATTATGTGTTTTTCTCTTAGCCACTAGGGCTGAGAAACAAAATTTAAGATATTTTTAAACACACTGAATATAAGTAAGTTTTTACTATATACCAAAACATGCTATGTTTCTTTATTTAGATAATTTATTTTTCAGAGTATTCATATACATACTTTCTGTATTGTACCTATGTTAATTTATTGTTAAGTTTTTGCATTATGTTTATAGAGCCGCACCTGTTTCTAAAATAAGAAGTTTACTTTAGAAACATGTCATTTCTATCATGTTCATGCTTTAAGTTTTAAGAAGTATAATGTAAAAGTAAGAATTAATAAAGCGTACGTTATCTATTATCATATTCATAAATGAGATTTTTATTTTTAAAATCCTGTAACACCTTAATAATACAGGCGCGGATTTAGGAGGGGGCGCATCCTTGTACAAAAAGGATTTCAATAGCGAATTTTATAAAAATAAATATTGTAACATAAACATTAACAATTCCTACATATTCTACAAAATATTATAAAAACAAAAACGAACATTTACCGTCTATGTAAGGCCTGTGATATGAATTATACCACAAAAATATGAATAATAGATCAATACTAGTAAGTTATATAACAAATGCAAGCCTTTTTTGACATTTTTGATTTACATGCTCTTAAATTGTTTCTGACAACATTCCTTACAAATCTCACTGCGATCTTATCAAAATTTGCACCGGTTCGTTTTGGCATCTAAGGGAAACAAATAACCAAATCTTTTTTTTTTTCAAATAACCTGTCTTTCGAAAGTACATTTTTTAAAAACGTCTTCAAAAAATTTTGAAAAAATAGTTACATTTTCCGAAAATATGTTTTCAAAAACAGTACCTATGTAGAAAAATAAATTATGAACTCTAGTAGCTTGGAAAATGTTAATGATAAAAATACGAAAAAAGATCCTGAACGAACCTTTTTTGAGTTTGATCAGGTTTTCTTAGGTTTGGTACGTTACTTTCTCGTAAATTATTTTTTCAAAAAGCCGTTGCTTGGAAAAATCAAGTGCTTTAAAAAAATTGGACAAATTGGTTTTAGAACAATAATCGTACTTTCGTAAGTACCTACTCATATAACCCTCCCAATGAGCAAAGGGCATAATTTTAAAAAAATGCTACAATATTTACACTTTCATATTAACTGCATATTATCCTGTCGCGTGTAAGCTAAGATGACCAACTGTTCTGTTTTTTTGGTGTTAAAGAAAATGTTTCGAAAAACAGCTTCTTCGAAAGCTACTTTTTCACAAATGGATCTACAGAATTTTTCCGAAAATTTATTTTTTAAAAGGAATCTATTTTTTAGAAATTAAATTATGAACTCTACTACCTTAGAAAATGAAAAAATGACGAAAAGATCCTGAACTAACCCAAACGAACCGTTTTTGCGTTCGGTTAGGTTTACGTTTCCTTGTGTCTGCTATGTTACTCTGTAGTAAATACAAAAAATACAATCATTCCAAGTTTTTTTCGAAACAATGTTTTTTTCTAAAAAAACATGGTTTCTTAAAAAAATGTAGTTTCGGAAAGTGGTTAAAAACAATTAGAAAAGATGGTTACCGAAAAAAAATTGAAAACATCCCTAATTTTCGATAAATTGTATCATCGAAAAAGTTCCGTTTTCCAGAAAATATTTTCACTTATAATCTCCTTAGTGCTCGAATTATTTCCGGAAATTGTTCCGAGGGAACGCATTTTTTGAAAATTTTCCCGAGTCGCAGACGAGGGAAAATTTTCTAGAAAAATGCGTGACTGAGGAAGAATTGTCGGATATTAATTCAAGGAGGTAAGAAAATTTCACACCTAAAATTTATTTGAAAAAAAATTAAAAAATCTGACACTTTTCTTATCCATAATTATGGGAATACTTAAACTTTCAAAAAAAAGTTTCCTCGCCGTTTAGTTAAACGAAATGCAAAAAATATAAGTGAAAATTTTCCTTTTTATTTATTTTTACTACATTTCATTTACTAAAACAAAGGGAAAGCATAGTATAGTCTAGTTTAGGCTAGTTATGCCAGATAAAACAATTTTTAAAATCTAGGTAGATAGTAGATACCACAGTCAAGTAGGCCTAGGCTTGTGATGTCAAAATAGTCTCTGCTATACGTCACGTCGACAGTATTTCTTAAACGTGTCTCTTTAGTTCACAATAATTAAATCATGGCAGTAAACAATCAAGAAACTAATTTTAAGCCCTACGGTGTTTGTAAATCTTGCTCTGAAATAGGGGACATTAATATGTCTCATAAAAATTTGAAGCATTTGCAATGTTTAATGGAAAAAACTGAATTAAATCCCCATCAAGAAAACCTTTTCTCAGCTATCCAGAAGATTTTGGAGGAAGATATCCCATCCTTTTTAAGAAAAACCAGAATTCAGCAGAACAAAATTGCATCCAAATATTACATCTATTATATTAAACATAGACATCTGATAGAAGTGGAAAGGGAAGATAACCATTATCCTTGTTATTCTCCATTACGAAGAGAAGAGTTCCAACCAGAATTCCAAAAATATTTAGCCTTAATTAAAGAAATATTTGGTAAATAAACATTTGTATTTATTTAGTATTATAAAATGAATAAAAACATTAAATACCAAAATTTGATCCTGAATACTGATTTTCGGATCATATGATAGGTGTCAAGAAAAAATTTCCACTTATTAATTTTGTTCGCCTAGCTTGGCAGGAGGAGAAAAATTTCCGAAAAATTTGAAGGTTGTCATTGGTAACTGTCGAAATGAAAGTGTGAGATTGGCTTAGAATGACAGGTGTGAAATTTTCATAAAAACATGCTTTCAAAAAAGGTATTTTCGAAAAAATTTCATATATCAGTCCAAATGGCCACAAGGTATAAATAAAAAATATGCTAGAATATTGGTAAGTTAAGATGGCGCGGTTTAGATATTTCGTCCATTATGAACTGATGTTCATTTTTTAGAACCATAAACAATAAAAAAAAAATGTATCACGCGTGCTTGTCCGTTTTTTTGGTCCATACCTACTTCCGTGTAGCCCGAGATGACGTTGTCCTCCCCTAGACGAAACTCTAAATCCTAAATCCTAATAATTCCTCTGTTGCAATATACGGCGCAGAGCGCAAAGACAGTGGTCAATAATTCAAAAACGCAAAAATTTCATGAAACGATGCATTGTTAATTAGGGACCTTTATTACTCACAAAATCCGTTGAAGTTTAAGGAATTCTACACTCTATCTGAAGAGGCGAGTTTTATTCCAAATAAGAAGTCTTATCCTTACACAGTTATTAATTCAAATATTTCGATGCTTCTGGACAATCTATCGTAAGACAGTTTTTCTTGTATTGTTAATTTCTTGTATTAAACATAGTGAGGGGCTATTCAAAAATTAAGTAACGCTTAAAGGGGGGAGGAGTTTATCTGGTCGTTACTAGCTGCTACGGAGGGGTTTGGGGGTGTTTAAGACACCGTTACATAGCTTTACCAATGACAGTTCAATACGAACTATCTTTTCCCCTTCATGCGCGTATTGCATTTTTTAATAATTGTAACTCTCTGTATACTAAAAAAGAAATGAAAAGCATGTTCATATACTATTATATGAATATATTATGCGCTTTTTGATGGGCGCGGGCTCTATTATTTAGGCTTGTTATATATGGGGCGTTTCATAAGAAAAAATACATTTTTCTTCGCTAGACCTTTCTGCAACGCCCTATACAATAAAACTACTTCATAAAAAACTTTATATTGTAGGTACCCTATAACTTCTGCAGGTTACATGTTTTTCTATAATATCAGATAAAAAAGTTAAATTATATAGTGAAGCACCCTGTCCGTGTACAGCATAAAAATCTTTCGATATTAGAAAAAGGCCACTGTCAAAAGCGTAATGCCAGTAGAAGTTGTTAGCAATAAAATAAACAATTATTCCTCTAAGGAAGCCTTGCCCTGAGAAATTATTCTAATCACAACAGTTTTTATGTTAAAATGCACATAGAATTACGAATATTTTAACTAGTTTGTTCTTAATATAAACTTAAATTTAATAAATTTTAACGAACATTGCAGGGATTGGTATTTATTAATATTTTGTATCTGGGACAGTCCACGTAGACTAGACAGCACTAACGCGCCGTGGTCATCTAAAGAGAAGAGGGAGAAGTATTTATCTTGTGATTTATTCTGTAGTTATTCTAACTGCAAGGTAACCTGTGCTTCCGCAATAATCGCGGACTCAAAAACGTCAAAAAAATTTTGCTACCAATTATCTCTTTCTTTTATAGTTCCAAGCCATCTTTAAATCTGCATGAGCTTTTGCAAACAAATTTCTTTTCATAAAGAAAAGGTAACTACAATAATGGAACTTTTTTGCAAACTTAAATTGACACACTTGTTCTATTAAATACAATTTTTCTATGATTGGTCGGTCACAATCATCTGTGTTACCTGCATTTTCTAAAAATCGTTACTTGAAAGGTGCCATTTGATCAATTATTCTCTTATAGTATCTTTTTTATGTTTAATGGAAAAGATATTGGCATGTTATGTACCTATATATTATAAATTATATGAAGACATTTAAAAAAATGATTATACATCTGCATGGAATCTGACGAACCTCGGCAAACCCGTGTCAATATTCATAAAATATTTGCGGTATTCTTGAAGTAATTTTTTTATTTTTGTTTAAAGAATTTGTCTTCATTATCATTCCAAAAATGTTAACTTATTTTTATCACGCCTAAATTATTTTTTGGTTTTGATAAACCACACAATAGCGTTCGCCTATAAAAGTAAAAGCATTTTTAATGTTGCTCCTTTGATAAACCATACGCGTTTGCAACATTAAAACTTTATTTAATTAGTGATTTACAATACATTTAAAAAATTGAAATGAGCGATTTTGATAGTGAGGACTGTGAGGATTGTGAATGTTGCGATCCCTGCTGCTGTGGTAGTCATCACTGTGGGGAGGGTTGCGATGTAATATGTAACTGCTGCGTTGACTGCTGTCAGTGCCTCACAGAGATATTTTGCTGGTTGTCAAGATGGCGTAAGTATATCAAACCTGAAAATTATTATTTTTACAGTTGCTCAATATCACAAATTTTATAATCAATAATTTCAATATATCATTTTCTGTGAGATTAGCTGAACAACCAATGCTTTTTCTACGCATGAGGTATTTGTGAATATTAACGCATTTTTCTTGAAGACTATTCATAGAGCCGGACGAAAGTACGTACATTTCAGTGAAATTTCAATAAAAAAATCTATTATTTTTCATGTTCGATCCATAGCAAGCCTGATACAATCGTTTATGTATGTGGCAATGTCACTTCTTGATTTATAAACTTTAATGTCAATATTCAATCACACACTGAATATAATGTACGAAGGTTGTGTTTAACGTGATTAGACCAATTCATTATTAAAATGAAATACATTGTAATTTTATGCAATTCTCTCCCAAGATGCGATAATAGAGAGAAAGGGTTTTACATAGGGTGACTAGATGCATTTTTTAAGAGTACTACCTACATACTCCTGTACAAGCCAAAATACACTATACTCTTACTTTTTCCCTTATTTTATTTTGATAATGTAGATTTTTTTTCGGAAGGATAAAAGTTGGTATCTACGTATAGTAGGTATAATTTGTTGTACATTTTATTATGTTTTACTCTATATAAGTACAGGTCTTATTTTAGTGGGACACAAAAGGGCATTGGGAAACCAAGGTTGCGCAGCAGGAAAATGATTTTTGTGCAGCTAAAAATAACTGCTTATAGTCAATAAGTAATTCCCGCCTCCCACTTTTGAGTAGCTAGGGGTGAACCTGGACTATAATAATTCCCTTTCTGTATAGTTTAGTTTGTTTGCGGTAATCCACACCCCCCCCCCCCCCCCGATAATTTTGAGTGAAGACATTTTGCCAGACCTATTAGACATACACGTACGTCCATATTCACTAAAAGAGTTTAAGATTTAGTACTGTTTTAAATTAAGATCGTCTAGTTTTCACCAGAAGATGTTAGAGAATCTAGGCTTGGGCCTAAATGCAAGTTTTCTATGATT
Organism: Philopedon plagiatum; assembly: GCA_963971165.1. Taxonomy (NCBI): domain Eukaryota; kingdom Metazoa; phylum Arthropoda; class Insecta; order Coleoptera; family Curculionidae; genus Philopedon; species Philopedon plagiatum. The sequence continues at coordinate 124,036,108 of OZ020189.1, read as the reverse complement.
AGTCGGTCCAAATCATCCGTGTTACCTGGATTTTTTTAAACCATTACATGAAAGGTACGATTTGATCAATTATAATGTTATAGTATCTTTTTTGTTTTTAATAAAAAACATATTGGCATGTTATGTATATTATGAATTATATGAATAAATTAAGAATCTCGTTATTTAAATAGATTCTGACGAACCTCAGCAAACCAGTGTCAAATTTGCGGTATTCTTTACGTCATTTTTATTTTTGTTTAAAGAATTTGTCTTCATTATCATTCCGAAAATTTTAACTTATTTTAGTTTTTGGTTTTGATAAGCCACACAATAGCGTTCGCCTACAAAAGCTGCACCTTTAATAAACCATAGACATTTTCAACATTAAAACCACATTTAAAAATTCAATAATTAATTAGTGATTTATAATACATTTAAAAAATTGAAATGGGCGATTTTGATTGTGGAAATTGTGGGGACTGTGGAAATTGTGGGGACTGTGGAAATTGTGGGGACTGTGGAAATTGTGGGGACTGTTGAAATTGTGGGGACTGTGGAAATTGTGGGGACTGTGGAAATTGTGAATGTTTTGGAAATGTCTGCGATCCCTGCTGCTGTGATAGTGATACTGATAACTGCGGGGAGTGTTGCGATGTAACATGTAACTGCTGCGGTTACTGCTGTCAGTTTACCACAGATATATGGGCCAATTTAAAATAAGTTCCCTTTTTCTGTCCCTGGCACCTTACTGCTTCACCTATTAGTTTTTAGTTTATTTTTTCTGATATTATTAGACATAAGGAACTGTTCTGTAGATCTAACAAATATTAGGGCTCGTTGCAAAACCATTTTGACCAAAAATTATACAATGAGTAGCCCAAATCTCAGGTCCGTCCCCTGTCCCGATTGTCAAATGTTAACTTTGACACCAATTTTTTGTTGTTAAATTATTTTTAATAATTTAAACCCTTATTTATTTAAATAGGCTGGTAATTCTAATACCCAAAATTGTATATAAAATTATTTTAAAACGTACCACAAAACTCCCATGACCTTAAATGTAGTTGTCCCTAAGAACTGTATCTCATGTCCGTCCCCTTACGTTTTAGCCAAATAAGCATGTCGCGCTTCTATATACATTGTAAAATAGGCTTTATTGTCAGTTGGTATGTGAGTTTAGTGGACTCGTAACGTGTTGTTGAATTAAAAAGTGATTAAATCCTAAATAGTTCGATTTTATTGGAGGTAAGTGTTCTGATGGTATTTTTGCAGTCTCACGGGCGTCTACTCAAATTTTTCGCGGGCATTTTCTCAGTCTTTTTGTATACAAACATAATTATATAAATTCCAGAAAGCTGAGGTTAAATTTGGGTTTTTAAGCGATTCTTATTGGTAGTAAGGTTACACGACCAAAAATTAACCAGGTTTCTCAAGTCTGTCCCTCTCAGATCCGTCCACTTATAAGAATTTCTTAAGGGGGACGGACCTGAAAATTTTAGGGACAGATATGAGAATTTTTATAAATAAAAATTATATAAGATATTTAAAGATTTTTAACGTTCTTTTCCGTTTTCAGTATGAAGCCCAGAGCTAAGGTAAAGTTACTTATTCCAAAAATATTAGGACTAGAAGTACCATTATTCGCGATTGTAGTTTGCTAGAAAGAAATAATTTTTCGGACAGTAGCGATTTTATGAAAAATCATAAACCCAAGAAAAAGAAGAAACGGGAACTTAATGAAGCAGAAAAATGGAGAGAAAAAGAAAAAGAGCAAGAAAAGAAGCGAAGGTATAGAGAACGGCTAAAGAATAATCCAGAAAAATTGGAAAAACTACCAAAGGACAGGGAAAGAAAAAAGAAACAAAGAAAAAAATCGACCAACTGCCAGAAAAAGCAAAAAGAATACAAAGAAAAAATGGAGAAAATATTCTAGCGAATACTAACAACGAAAAATAGATCAAAAAAAGAGTTTGAGACGCAATCTACATCTGAACAAACACCCGAAAGAGAGACAGTTCCAAATAAACAAGAAGATCGACGCGCCGTTTTGGCAAGCTGTTCAGAATCTCAAATAACGCCTAAAGAAAGAAATATAATTAGAAGAATCAGAAGGGAACATAAGCGACTTAAAGAGTTAGAAGAAAGACTAAAAGCAGAGCAAGAAGATACTTGTTCTTTACTTTATCTGCGATAGGATATTTTTTAATTTCTAGTAATAAATAAACATTGTTAATAGAATTATGAGTTTTCTCATTTCCGTCCCTTCTTTCTCATATTCGTCCACCTACCAAATTTCTTAAGTATCAGTTCAGAGACTTATCAAAAATTGGTGCTTTGAAGTTTTATATACATGTTAAAATGGCCTTTATCATTTAAAGTTAATTTTATTCTGTCCTTTTGCCAAAATTCTTGACAGAATGAAAGTTTTTGTATCTCATTTTAAATTTGTAGATTGTGTCCCATTATTTCTCACATTACGTATTTGTGAACAATGTTGATATTATTTTTGTTATGTATTTTTAAACATTCTAGTCCTGCTTGTTACATACTGTACTAACAAAACGATTTAAAGAAGTTTGATGGCAAATCACTACAAAGTTGTATCGATGGACGGACATGAGAAATTATCCGACATTTCTTTCAAAAAAATGTCTTTTATTTGAAAATGTTGTTTCTTTAACGTGGGCTTTCTATTTTTTATAAAATATACGCCATACATCATTAAAATAAGGCAAAACTATGCATTATTTCTAGATTTTACAATTTTGCATTTTTGAGAACGAAAAAGGGAAATTATTTTAAATTGACCCATATGTCTCTGGCTGCCAAAATGGTGTAAGTAGTATAACAACCCACTAAGCAAAGTTAATTTGCTGCAAGATTTTAGGAAGCTTACATTTGTGAATGAAAGTTTGTATTTTAGTCTTGAGCGAGTTTCCTGCAAAAGCTTATCTGTCCCTTAACAATGCTTTAAATATGAGTCTTCTTTTGCATAGTTACTGAGATCTTGTAGCACAGTACCACCAGTTAACAGTCAATTTGCAACAAACTTGCTTGCTTAATCAGCAGTAAACAATAAATATATGATTGCTAGTTAGCTAGACTAGGATTTAGTTTGCAACGCGAAGCACCAGCACCCTCCTGGAAGCGCGCCGAAGGGAATTTCTTCGCTTGGTATTCTAGCAGTGGCACTCTGTATGAAAAATAGCGATAGCGATCGGGGTCTCTTCGAAACATACCGAACGGTAATACAAAGTAAGAATTTGCAAAGGGAGCCCGCTCGCTATCGCTATTTTTCATACAGTAGGTGTTGCAATGCGGTTTCGCTGTGTGCGCGGATCTATATTGTAACACATAAAATTATAGTTGGGAGATATATCAATCACCAGGATCCAGTCACTGTGAAAGGCAAATCACCTACCAGCGATCGAAATCTCGCTATACCAGTTATTCAGAGAGTAACAAAGCTGCATGCGCCACGGACGGATCACCGAAACAAAATAGATCACGGCGACCACGTCATCGTCAGTTATTGAAATAAATATTTCTTGGATTTATTAAGGAACAAAATCACTGCTTGAACTGTTGCCAGTTATTATCGCTTCTTGCGTCTTGGCTTTTTTTTTGTTCTTTCGGTATTCAAGTATTCACGTATGTTTAACTTTCATTGATTTGTTGTTTGCCGGTCCGGTCGGTCGCAGTCGATGTTGTTGGTGAATTAGTCATGGTATTTTCGAAAAAAAGTAAGGGGTACTAACGAAACAACCTAATTTAATACATCTTTTTTTTTAAGGTTTTTGCTGCTCTTGGCTTTTTAAATGAAATTACCAGTTACCCACACTTTTCCTTTAAGGTAATCAATGTATGGGTTACTAAGTAAATTGTGTTTAGAAACTTGAAATTTTGCACAGGAAGGGTTTTTTAAAATTTAGCCCCTTAGGAGTAAAACAGGGGTTCAAACTTTGCAGGAAAAATGAATATTAGATTGTCCTATTAAGTCGAGACTTTATAAAAGTACTTTAAAAAATAACAGCCAGATTCTCCAATGCTAGTCCGATCTAATTTGACAATCAAAAGTTTTAAACTGACAAGTGTAAGAATAAGACAACTAAGTTTTATTCTATGAACTTATTTCTGAACTTTTTCGCAAATTTATCAGGAAAAGGACAATTTTATTATGCACTTTCAACAATAATAGAACTAAATTCATTACAGCAACTCGTTCCAAGATGAAAATCATTTGGAAACCAAGTAAATTGCTGAAATATCACAATAATTCATAAGATTTTAATGACAAGGATAGGACAAAAACCTGTCAAAACATAACTGATCAACTATAAGATCTTAATTTAAACCAGTACTAAATCTTAAACTTTCTTAGTGAATCTGGACGTAAATGTTTAAACATGATGTGTTTTGCAGGTTTTAGTAAATCAACCCCCAAGGGGGTGAAATGGGAGTTCAAAGTATGTAATGGAGTAAAATTTGCAATACCGCGTACAAAGTCGCGGGCGAAAGCTAGTTTATACAGTGTCCTGATGGGGTTGTCGTCAAGAGGAAAATATTCAAAAAATATTTTTATTAATTTACTGCCGTATTTAGAATCATCCTATAATACTCTAAATTACCTAAAGCATTATAATTTCAGAAAAAAAAGGTAATATTTTTAACTTAATCTAGCGCAAGAATCAAGAATTTTCGATCAATATTCGCCACGCCTCTGCCACTGATCGTATCGAAAAAATACTATTTTTACCCTAATAAATAACTAGTTACTAACCAAATCAAGTAATAATAATTTTACTTTCAATTACGAGTATAGCTGCATTATTCAATATTTATCCCGAATATCAGTCCCGTAAAAGTAACAATGCTGTTCCGTCTCGCATTAAAAATAAAAATCGCTGTAGTGAAAAATATCCGCTAAAAATAACGGCTATTCTCAAATCACTATTACTGTTTTAACAGTTCGAAAAATCGCTATATCTCCCAAGCCTACGTAAAATAAATCCCAAGCACTATTTTTCGTCGCGCCGGCGCCGCGCGGGGCATAAGTGAGCGCAAAGCTTAAGATTGGTAGGGCTTCCCGTTTTGATACGTCTGCATCTCCTCAATAGAGGTCGCGCCTTATACTAAAGCAAAGAAAATTATAGCTACGCATAAGAACGATCATGCTCATATAAACGCCATATACCCCTCGATGGATTTTCTCTTTCGGAGAGAAAATCCATCGGAATTTCATACGGATTGGCGGCCGCGTGCAGCCGAAATGGTATCCATTGTTGTCTCGTTTCGCTTGCTATTAAGTTGCTTGTTTGACGGTCGGGCGGGATTTTGTGAAATTCGAATCCTGAAGCGATGGAAATTGGTAATATGCGTTGTTTGGAGCATTTTAAATATCTGTTGGGCTCGACTCAAAAAGATATTTGATTTATATGGATATACTTCACGAATACAAAAATAAAACCCAGAACAGCCAAAAAATAATTGGAACTTATTTTTTGGTACGTATATCAAAATTATGCTTACATGCGATTATCATACTCATATTATGGAAAAAACATATACTTCTTCAGTTTTGCAAAAGATGTAGAGGTAAAACATATTAGGATTAAAATATTACAGATACAGAGTGTGAGTATGGGCAAATATTTTTGCTATTAGTAAAGATAGAGACACCAAATTTTAGGTGTAACTTATTGGTTAATAAATCTACTTTTTTATGTTATTGAAATTTTTCAACCCCCTTGAGGGGTGACGCTAGGGGGTTCAGGTCAAAAAATTTAAATGCAACTTTACACCGTGGGGTATCTCATTTTAAAGGTCTTCAAAAAAGAAATATTTTATCACAAATCCGAGGTCCATATCTTAATTCGTTAAAAAAAATGATAAATTTAAGTACCTACCTTTATTTCTCTTGTTACTTTAAATATTGTTCAAGAAGACCACCATAAATTTGTTGGCAGTAATGAAGTCGATTTTGGAACTCTGCCAAGAAGTAACACTTGCCATTCTCGAAAATGTGAGACGTGAGTTCCAAAATCGACTTTATTACTGTCAAGAACTTCATGGTGGTCATTTTTAACAACTTTTAAAGTAATAAGAGAAATAAAGGTATTAATTTTTTTTCACAATTTTTAATTTTTAAAGGTTTGCCATTTAAAAACGAATTAAGGTACGAACCTCGGGTTTACATTAAAATGTTTTTGAGGCTTTTAAAATGAGCTACCGTAAAATGGGGTGAATAGGGTCACGGGGGTGAATAGGGTCAAAGTGTGTTCGTTACCTTAATCCAGTTTAAAAATACAATGCGCGAATGGTGCCGATTTTCGAACATGGCTTTTACATGCTGACACTTGCTAACACCGGACGTGATAGTTATGTGTGCTGTTAAACAACCTGTAGCGGCGTGATAGCCACGATAATATTCGTAATATTTAGCGGCAAAAAAAGTTATACCGTAAATGTGTCCCGTCTTTTTGTTAAAATTAACGGACAAAGATTTTTGTGTTTGTGTAACTTAAAGGTAAGTGTCCCAGCAACAAAGTTATATAATTAGTGTTTTATTATGTCACCTGGTGTTTGTGTTAAACCGAATTTTTATTTTTTTTTGGCGAAAATTTGATATAGATTATTGGCCATTACTGTATTGTAACACACTTGATTCGTAATATAGGTACGTTTAGAAACCAATGTGTACTTTACCTATTTAACCTATTTTTTACAATAATATTTTTGGTTTTTTAAGCAAACAAGATAAACACAAACAGCCAGATTATCCAATGCTAGTCCGGTCTAATTTGACAATCAAAAGTTTTAAACTCACAAGTGTAAGAATAAGACAACTCAGTTTTAGTCTAGGAACTTATTTCGGAGCTTTTTCGCAAATTTATCAGGAAAAGGACAATTTTAGTACGTACTTTCCACACTAATAGAACTAAATTCATTACAGCAACTCGTCCCAAGATGAAAATCATGTGGCAACCAAGTAAATCGCCGAAATCTTACAATAATTCATGTTTTGAATGACAAGGGCAGGACAAAAACCTGTCAAAACATAACTGATCAACTATAAGATCTTAATTTAAACCAGTACTAAATCTTAAACTTTCTTAGTGAATCTGGACGAAATATTTTATGTAAAGTTTAATATATAACTTTTGTTACCTATGTTTGCAAACAAAGCCAAAAAGTATCTGTTTCAAACAGTTTAGCTGACCTTTTTTAACCCAGTAGCGGTTTACTCGTATTTTAGAGTAATTTTTAAGGCGTGACCCTATTGATCCCGACTTTGGGGTGAATAGGGTCAGGGCATAAAAAACTATATATATATATGCTGACTCCTACTGAATTTCTTAAAACTTATATGGTAGTTCTATTGTACAAGTAGGGACTCATACTAGTAACCTATGTCCAAATTTTTCCGGACAACGGTTTCAAAGTTATCGAGGTGTAAAGTTGAAAATTGACCCTATTCACCCCATTTTACGGTACCACACGGCATAGGGTTGCATTTAAAATATTTGATCTCGATTCCCTAGCGTCGCCCGTCAAGGGGTTTGAACAAGTTAAATTACATGGAAAAATAGATTTATTAACCAAATTACACCTAAAATTTGGTACCTCTATCTTTACTAATAGCAATGATATTTGCCCATACTAACACTTTTCGGACACCCTATATGTACATATACGTTAGAGTTGAAAAGTATATACAGATACAGGGTGTATCATAATGATATGAAAAGGGTTTTGGGTTATTACCTCAAAACAAAATATATTTCATTAAGTTAATCTACACACGTTCAAGAGCGACCGAGTTCAAATTGACCCTGCTTGCGGTTGCGAAGTCATTCCTTACTTTTCATAGCTCAGGAGTTGTCATCAGGTAACAAGTAACATCTCTATTTTGTTTTGGTTTTTAACATTATTGCTGCAACTAAAACGGACTAGCAACTTTCCCTTTGAGTTTCCTTTGAGCTTTAATTTTCTCGACATATAAAAAATACGTATAATTCATCAAAAAAATAAAAACTTTAGCTTGTACTTTACCCTTAAAACCGCGCCCTGCGAAACTTCACTAGAGGTACCGAATTTTTGCATCAGGTACAAAATAAAATTTTAATTTATTTAGTAAATTATGCGCCTTTTTTTCTGTACTTATGTTAATGCAATGTTAAAAAAAAATTAAAGTAGTAGGAATGTAAGCTGATAAATTATCTATGGTGTACCTGTAACGATACTGCTTGTAACAAATTAAAAAATTTTAAAAACGAACTTCCTCGTTTTGGAGACTTTAGCGTATAATTTTAATAATTTATACAATTTTTTTTCAAATCACAATTTTTTATCACTACTTAGTGCTCCTTGGAGGGTCGTGCAATGTAAGTACCAAAAAAATTGCACAAGAAAATGTTCCATAATACAATCGATTGACCATAAAATGTCACTCATGATAATAAATGGTGCATGAAGCAAAACTGTTTTTGATCTCAACAGATTTAATGTACACCAATGGACAACAAAATGATACGTTTAATTCACAGTCCATCTTCCAGTTCTCTAAGAAAGACCATTAAGAAATACAAACTTGAATTTTTTTAACCGCGGCTGTACAATACGAGTAGATTGCGAGCCTTAAATCTAGCAAGATGTGGCTCTAAAAACATATTAAAAGTAAATTTTTAAGCAAAGAGCATCAAAAATACATGCAAAAAGGTTAATAAAATTTTTTATAAACAGCTGAGACTAAAATAGTTTAGGCTCAAACAAAACTTTCAAAATAAGAATCGATTTAGTATTTTGGGAAATAACACTTTTGTTTCTACTTTTATGCTGTTCAGTACCACTGTGTCAAACATTTTATTTTCAAATATTTTTCATTTAACATACCTAGTCATATTTTCAAATTTTTGGCACACATAATACTTTATCAGAAATTTATCAGGATCGAACCTAATTATTTAATGCGCCTAGTTTTGTTACGGAAAATCATTTGCACTAAATTAAATCTTTATTTTATTAAATCTATAAAGCTGTTACTAATTGTATTCTGGTGTGATAGATTTAATCCAATATAAAACAAATATATAATAATTTGCTCGATAGGTATGTAACAATCTAAAATTTGATAGATCTTGTCATATTACAATTTAACTGTTAGTGGAATTCGATAAATTAAAAAAAAAACAATGATAAATATTAGTAAATAAATAAATCATTAAATATATTCTAACAAGTATTTTTCTAAAATGAAGCAAACAGTCTCGCTGAGTCTAGCAAATAGTTAGATTGATTTAAACTAAGTTTATACAGAAATAATCAAATTATTTATGATTTTAGAATAGTTAGATAGGTTTAATAAAATTCTGGATAATATTTTTTAGCATACCACCACAGATCCATATGGATCTGTGATATCAGCAATAATTTTTTTTTCCTGATATCTATCCTAATATGCTGGTATTAATCACAGGTGTGTCATTCATAAAATATTTACTTTATTACGTTAAATTTAGTCAAAATATATGATTATTTTGATCATTTTGCATTAAAATATAACTAATTGCTGTAGATTGTCTTGTATTGAATCAGTAAAACGATTTGATTGTCTATATCAAATGATTTCTTTCTGTCTTGAAACCCCCATTTTTTATTTTATTTTCGGATTCTATGTAAAATTTTGATTGCATTTCATGTATCACACCTTATTTCTTTTCATTTAAACTGTACATATTAAGAGTTAAACATAATCAAATTTACTGAAACCGTTAACATTAATAACATTTTTATCTGTTACCTACGTTACTTAACATTGACGTTAACTTTCATTCCCTGCCAAAAGTTTATTTAAACATTTGTATAAATATTCTATTAAAAGTATTTTTTTACTGTAAAATGGTACGAATAAATGAAAAAGAGCGCATAGAAATACTAATGATGATTGACTATGGAGATATGTAGGACGCGTACCCAAATGAAAGTTTGCGAATTGTTTAACAATAAATACCCAAACAGAGCGCCTATATCTCAATCAACTATCAGTAAATTTCAAACAAAAATACAGGGATTTGGGGCATGTGAGAGATAATTATGCAAAAGGCCGGCTATCTCACTATCTCAGAAGACGTGCCGTTAAATGTGCTATTATCCGTCGAAGAGAACAACCATAAAGTTAGTCGCACTATTGCTGATGAGAACAAAATTAGTCAAGGATCTGTATTGAACCATTTACATAAAAATAAATGGGATCCTTATAAAGTCCAGTTAGTTCATGAATGAAAATTTTAAATGCAACCCTATGCCGTGTGGTACATTTTAAAGGTCTTTTCTCAGATGTTACTTCTTGGCAGAGTTCCAAAACGGACTTTATTACTGCCAAGAAGTTCATGGTGGCCATTCTAAACAACTTGTAACGTAATAAGTAAGGCAGGCACTGTTGGTCTGTTACCAGAGGCGTCGATGCCGAAAATAAGTACATACGGTATTTGACAGAAATAATTTAATTGATGGGCGTTGCCGTGATTGTATGAAATAAAAAAACGGTCGAGTGCAAGTTCGACTCGCGCTTAGAGGGTTCCGTGAGATATACACTGAAAAAAATCTATACTAGAGTCAAGAGTAATAGTCTTCAGTGAAGGATAGCTTAGTCTTGTATATCCGCAAGAGCAAGTATAGTCCTTCCAAAAGGCATGTTATTCTTAAAACAATACGCACATCTATACTTCTTTCAATACTAAATACGAGTAAACTAAGTATTGTAATGTTTGAAACAAGCACTTTCTTAGCTTGAGAGAAAAGCAAATTAACTTGAAATAAGTATAGCAATTCTTAAACGAACTGCAATACGGTCGTAATGTAAAAGTAGGTAACCTCAACCCAAGTATAGTAATCCGTATTTCAACTTTTTCTTAACTTAACTCCGGTGTTGAAGTGAATACACACACGGAGAAGTAGAACTATTTATCAGTGACGTATATTGAGTGTGGTCAAGGTGTCAGAAAGGCACTGATGGGGTGTGTGTATTAGGGGAATTGTGTAGGTAGTGTAAGAAGGTCATCTATAGTGTCAATGCCTCCTTCCCCTATATTGCACAAGGGTGAGTGAGTGTCCACAGGCATATTTGCGCGTTCGCCAAAGGGGTAGGTACTAAAAATACTAGTGGATTAGGGTAGAGGGGAGTATTTTAAAAGGGATGGCGAAAGAAAAAGCGCTTTCACCAAAGGATCGCTAAGATATCAGTGGATTAGAAGGGCGAGTGTCCAAAAGGCATATTTGCGCTTTCGTCAAAGGGGCACTAAAAATACTTGTTGATTAGGGTAGAGGGGAGTATTTTAAAAGGGTTGGCGAAAGAAAAAAGCGCTTTCGCCAAAGGATCGCTAAGATATCAGTGGATTACGTATTTCCACGAAGACTAACTTCTAAAACTAGTAGAGTAAGCAATATTTATGTCAATGTATATAAACTGGTTGCCATAACTTCAGTTATTCTTGAGACAATGTAAATTACCACTTAAAATATCTGTACTCCTATTCTTCATCTTAAACTAACCCTTCTTCTTGACTGAACAGTAGCAGTCCTTAAACCAATATTACTATTGTATGCCAAGAATAGAACGTTTGTAGATTCAAGATTAGCCTTTACTTGCACTAAGAATTTTCGCTTGACACAAGAATAGTAGCGCTTCATGTAAGGCTAATTTTCCAAGAATACTCTAATTTTCAAATTAGATCAAGATTTTTTCAGTGTACAATATTGTGAATTTCTCACAGGACGCAAAAGTCTCAATAACTATGGTAAGGCTAATGCTTGAATAAATAAGAAGAGGCGGCCATGCCGGAAATAAGTCAGTGCGTAATATAACTGATTAGTAAGGCTGGCACGGTTGGTCAGAATGTCTCATATTTAAGAATGTTCAAAAAAAGTAAGACGTCATAAAATCGTAAAAATATGTTAAATAAGTAGTTGTAGTTTTACTATTGGGGATATATTCTTGCAAGTGAATGGGTTCGAATGTAGACACCCAAGTACATCTCCTGAAATTGCGTACGCATGTCTAGCACGCTCGGTTTGCGCGAGGTACGCATTTTGGTCTATTGCGCAGATGTCCAAAAACAAAAACTATAAAAACGACAAATGAAGAAGTAAAGTTGTAAAAAAGTTAGAAAAAAGTGCCCCTCAAAACAAAAAATAGCAGCGCAGACTGGTACTGTATGGCACAAGAGGTCAACTAATGGTCGACTTGTGCCCCGCCCGATCATATGATTTACGCTTTATAATTTTTATAGGCTTGCCATTTACAAATGAATTAAAATACGGGAGCTGCGGTAAAATGTTTCTTTTTTGAAGACTTTTAAAAGAAGAGCCCACCCGGCATTCGTTTGCATTCAAAATTTTTGACCTCAACTCCCTAGCGTAACCCCCCAAGGGGGTTGAAAAACTCAAATTACATAAAAAAGTAGATTTATTAACCAATAAGATACAACTAAAATTTGGTGGCTCTATCTTTATTAATAGTAAAAATATTTGCCCATGCTAAGACTTTTCAGACACCCTGTGTAGTATTTTCTTATCTCGCACTTTCAAATAACACAATGTGGGTAAATAAATATTTGTATTTTATTTGCACATCGAATCCTGATTTTATTTCCAATTGGGTTAGAAGCCGTCTCTGGATTTACCCCCGTTTGCAAAACTTTAGTCATTAGTATTAGTGTCAAAGTTGCGTAGAATTCAATGCATCGTGATTCAGCACCTGGCTACGGCGGCGTATCATGAGAGGCGATTGTAGACTTTGGCCAAAACGAAATAATATCCAATAATAAAAACGAATAATAGTAATAATTTATTTTTGGTTTGTTAAATGTGGAGAAAATCATTAGACCCAATGTTTTAACTTCAATTTTAATTTTTCTCAAGTATATTTAAAAAAATATATATATAATATACTTTAATAATAAGAATTCTGAAAACTTATTAAAACTAACTATATAAGTATCTAGGCAAACAAATTTAGAAACAATAAATATTAAGTATGCCTAATAAACTGATACAAAAATAAATATTTACATAATACTAAAGTTGTGTAAAGTTATTTTGCTTTTCAAATTCAAATTGAAATATGCTTTATTGCCAGACTTACATCTTAAAGACAAAGCCAGAAGGTATAGTTCCTATGATACATGATCCTACATACTACAACTTCATTACAAATAAATATACATAAAAAATCTAAAAGTATATAAGCAGACCAACACTAATAAAAGACAAACTCAACAAGGAGCACCATATACGTATTAAATATACCGCGGGTTGTCTGGAATTCTTGATGCCAACAATGTGAAATGGAGATATACAATCTCGCATAAGTATATCCTTTATTCTGATATTTCTGTATATGTGCATGCGTTAATACGAATTTTTTCATTGGTCATACATTGTACTGAATTAGATGGTGAATTGTACTACTCATCGGCTGTTGTGCGTATATTTCGGCTTCTTTCAGCTTTCTGGTTTTTCTAGTTTTATACAGCTGGATCGCCATTCGCCTTTTTTTCTTTGTGTCGTGTTGTATTTTGTATTCGGTGTTCTTGTGGTTTATTTTGAAGTGTGCTAACTTATGCCCTGATGTAAAAAAGTAATAAACTAGTTCAATTAAACCAAAAAACCAGCCCTGTCAAGAAACGTATGAACCGTGGCGCCGTTAGATTGCCAATAGCAACACAAAATTTAGCACAATCGCAATTTACGAAATATCGGAATAAAGGATAGACTTATGCGAGATTATATATCTCCATTTCACATTGTTGGCATCAAAATCCGCACATTGGGTAAATGGGGAACCCGCGGTATATTTGTTTAATACGTATATGAGGAGCACAAACAATACACAGAATTTAAAACTCGATATAATCACATAAGTATAAAAAAAAATTAAAATGAGTCATCATAAAACAGAATAATAAAGAAGACTTTATATTGCTTGGAAGGTGGTTGTACTGCTTGGAATAGCTGCCTTCTATAAGCTGTTTTTTTCTTGGTGTTTCATCTAAGTTTTGTTCCACATTAGGGGCCTTACTATCCCTGGCGGGCACAGCAGAAACAGAACAGGAAGGCTCTCCAATTTCTTGCCTAGACATTTCTCTTGCCTACAACAATACATGTATAAACGCTTATTTCTAGCATATGATACCTACACTAGGTACCTATACTTATTACAAAATAATATTAAAAAATGTTGTATAAAGTCTGGCTTACTCGCTTTGTTCGTGACATATCATGGAGATATTTAGACAGCTCCTCAAATATTGTGGGTACTGCATTATCTACCAGACAAGTTCTATCACCAATACTATAAAATAAATTCCGGTCAAAGTGCGTTGAAGACAATTTATCATTTTTCTAGGACTCCAGTCTGCAACATGCATTTTTTGAACCCAAAGAGCAAGTCTTCTGGGATCGTTCATGGGGAATCTACAACAAAACAAATAAATTATATATTTAAAAAAAACCTGCTGTACTGACTAATTTACCACACAATGTTAATGAAACATTATAATATTTTTTCCGAATAAAAACGTCATTGGAAAAAATCTTGCCATTATAAATAAATAAATAAATAAATAAATAAATAAATAAATAAATAAATAAATAAATGTTTATTGATCTGTGGACATTATTACAATGTATAGATTTCGTCAATAGCATTAATATGATTTACAGAGTGTCAAAAAGGTAAAATTTTTTTTTTATAAATCAGGTACAAAAAAATTCATCCAAACTATAGATAGTCCTATTGGTTAGAAAATGTTTCAAACCTTTTCTAAAACTTAATATACTATTAGAATTTTTTAAGTGTAGTGGTAGAGTGTTGTATAATTTAAGACCTAGAACATTTGGAGAGTCTCTGGTTACCTTTAGATTACAGTATGGTATACAAAAGTCCGATTTATGTCTCGTATCAAAATTATGCACCATAGAATTTTGCCTAAACTTAGCTTTATTTAAAAACACATATACACACATTTCGAAAATGAATACAGACGTCACAGTTAAAATGCTATACAATTTAAAAAGAGGTCTACAGGAATAAGTAGATGGCACATTCGCAATATTCCTCAAAATTTTCTTTTGACATAAAAGCACATCGCTGGCCATAGATGACCTACCCCAGAAACAGACGCCATATGAAACTCGACTACCCACCTGAGCGTGACAGAGGGCTAAAAGTTGTTGCGTAGTCAACACTGAATACAACATCCTAAACTGGTAAGATATTGAATTCAGTTTCGCACCAACAGCCCGGCAGTGAGGTCTCCAGGAAAGATACCTGTCGACACTTACCCCCAAGAAATTGGCGACATCGCCAAACTCAATCGGACTGCCGTCAATATTTAAGCCTGGCAAGCCCTTTGGCGGGACTGAAAAAGAAGAGCCTGGGTTTTACTTGCATTTACATAAAAGTCATTGCTACTAAACCACTCGTGTAATCGCTCCAAATCCCTATTACAATCCATTTGCAAGATGTCCAGAGACTATAATAGTTTATATCTTTAATGAGTTGATTATGAATGAAAACATTCAAGCACTTTGTTCAACTAAACATAAATAGGCTGTTTTGAAGATGCCTAAATCATCGTATTCGAATTGCGTTGATACATTATCTCATAACAAAAATATTTCGAAAATTACTTGTCTTGCAACTATATGTAACATTTAACTTTTTACCTGTGAAAGGTAATTCCAGGCTCCTTTTTCTCGTTTCGGCTTTAGCAGCCATAAGCAGAACAACGAACAACCCACCATCATAAATTACTAAAATGTAGTAGCCTTTAATAAAAATTCTATTCGACACAACACAAAATAATTAATGCCACATTTTGAATGCGACATGGTTTCTATACCCCATAATTCGAACCCCATCTTTACGTTTCATATTATGATTAGTTGAACCTTAAAATTATGAGCGATTCGCCACTGATCAAGCCACTGGGATGAGTGGGATTGGGATGCGATGAGTCGATGACCGTGACCTACATGAATTCAAGATTTGGTGTTTTTTAGTGTATTAGGAATTTCTGTTCGCCATGTCGCAATGTGTATCGGAGAGAAACTGCTGTACGGTAGCAGCCTATCTTGCTTTAGTACATATGAAGAATCACATCTCTCTTTGTCTATAGCATAGAAATATATGGCTTTGTGCAAGTTGTGGGATTATAATTGGCCGGTTTTCAAAACAACAAAAAAGTTCGCAGAACGTCAAGATTCCCGGTACAAATACACACAGACCATACGGACTTATGAAAAATAGTTTTAAGCAGCACAGTTTGAGATTTAGTTTGTTTTGTAAACTTTTCCAAGTAGGTAAAGAGCGCCCATAGATTTAAAAAAACATATTATTACCATGAGTGACATAGATTGTGGTGATTGTGATTGTAACTGTAATAATGATGGAGGTAGCAACAATTGTGAGGGTTGTTGTGACACTTGTGACTGTGTAGAATGCTGTCAGTGCTGTATGGATTTGTGTGGTTGGTTTTGCGGCGACAGTCCTGGGTCCGATTGCTTCGGTAAGTTTCACTAGTGAACAGGTAATACTAGAAAGGCCTTGGATGAATTAAGAAAGGATTCGGTTTTCCGTATACTGTGAGCGTATCGAACATGTAGCCTGTTTACTTGTTGTTTGTTATGAAAACACCGTACCTCAGAGGTCCAGTTTACGAACTTTAAGGAAATACGTAATTGAATCAAGAATGGTAGTAGAAAGAGATAAAATAGCATTGGAGTGTTGGAGATCCGGAGCGTTGCTGTCTCTGTTGTCCTCTCAACAGCTGAGCGGTTGACGTAAAATTACCAGTCGATGGACGTGAAGCAAAAGTCCATGGGCGGAGTATAGATTCACTTTTAGGGTATAAAAGTAACGTGTTTTTTTGCACAAAAAGTTCAATTACTACATGTTCATATAACAAAATTTAACAGTATGTCCCCTACTGTTTTTTAAATAAAAATGATTTGGGATTATCATACCAAATGCAAATTTTATTACAGTTTGCCTCCAGCATTGATTTTTTTTAAATCCTAGAGAGCATATTAAGTGAAATTGTCATTTTTTAAAGATAGTTAAGAATACAGTTTTGAAAATAATGCTTCGTTTCTCATAGTATTTTTACTTTTATATTGACCATGTACATTTTGACACAAAATGGTTATTATTTAATGTCAAATTAAAGTGCTGATATCGTATCTGTTGGATTACCCTTTAAACTAGGAATGCTTCAATGATTTAAACTTTATCCAAAAAAAAAACATACCGATTCCAAATTTCTTTTCTGAGACGATTAGAAATATGTTTGGGTTGGCCATGGTTATTAAGAATCAGTTTTAATTGAAAAATAAAGAGAATTTTTTTTAACTGTCTGCAGCAGTAAGCGCTACGATTCAGTGAATGCTTATCACTTTGAATATTTAATACCTAATTGTTTCTGATTTATAAAAACAATCACATTTGATTTAAAGGATAGGTAATACATGGTTAACCAAACAATAAAATAATTTATAATTCTTGCTTACTTTAGTTTCAAATATAATGGCAAGGTTGACTAATCTAGTCAAAAATATTTTTATTATTTTCTGTGTACATTGTCTTTCCAACGGCGTCCGTTCCTGTAATGTAATATTCGAATCCGGTCTCTAGTAATCAACAATCGGTTCCTTTTTGTTTTTGTTAAAGGAATCTAAACGTATTTTAATTTTATAGTCAGCAAACTTTTGCAGTATTATATTTCATCCGGTCAGTTCTTTAATATATGGTAAGTAAAATAAATAAATGATCGAGAAAATTAATAGCAAACAAGCAGTAAAAATAATAAATTGAGAGTAATATTAATAAGTCGTCGGTAAAAGTAATAAACAGGCAGTAATATTAATAAATCGTCGGCAAGTAATAAACAAGAAGTAAAAAAAATTAATTGTTTGTAATATTAATAAATGGTTGGTATATAAAATTCAAAAACAACCAGCAGAATTAATAAATGGTCAGTAAAGTCAAAGTCAATAATGCTTTATTATCTAAAGAATACAAGTACTCTTACTGACAAAGCGGTACATATACAGACATCAAAATACAGGCTTAAAAATATTATGTATATCTACAATATAAAAGTTAAGATTACTGTGTACTGTGTAAAGCAGCCACAGCTAAATAACAGCACAATACACAGGGTCAAAATAAACACACAAGCAATATAAAATTGACTATCCTAAATTAACATCAAGACCGTGTCAAAGTAACAAGCCAAGTCAATTAAATCATATCTAAAAAATCAAAATCAGCGACAAAAAGCTGGTACCACAAGGCTACCCCTGAATTGTTAAATTGACAAGTCCCGTAAAACAAAAGCAGTAAAAGTCAAGGTCCAAACAAAAAATATAAAACCAAAAGTTTCACCGTCATCACATTAAAATTTTATTTTTTGAAAGTGTACTAATTAAAGTTTTCATCAAAAAACTCTGATACGTCATAGTAGGGTCTCGCAACTAGCAACGCTTTCAACCTCCTACGGAACCCTCTGCTATCCTTCAACTGTCTCAAAGCTAAGGGAAGGTGATTAAAAACTTTTTTTGAATTATAAAATATGGAGTTTTTAGTGTTAGCCGAGGTTGGACGGGGAAGAGGAATATTATAGACGTTCCGCGTATTGTATACCATGCTTCTGTTTATATCAGCTTGATACTTCTTATGCATCAAACATGTCGATTCCAAAATAAGTATGGAGGTTAAAGTTAAAATTTTGTGCGACAAAAACAAGGGACGACACGAATCTCGTACCTTAGCTTTACACATATATTTAACCGCCCGTTTTTGTAGAATAAATATAATATTAAACAGTTGCTTTGAGCATGCACCCCAAAAGCATATTCCATAGCGTAAATGAGACTCAATCAGGGCGAAATATGCTATTCTCGCAACCCCTTTATCCAATTCTCTGGAAATAACCATTATAGCGTAACAACCAGACGACAACTTTGCACTCAAGTTCTTTACGTGACATTCAAACTTCAACCTACTGTCAATTCCCAAAAATTTATTTTCTCGCAGGCTCTGAATAATACTACTATCCAGAAGAACATCCTGTAGATCACCCTTGAATGACATTATTCCAGTCTTCGAAACATTAAAGGAAAGCAGATTTGAATCACACCACTGCTTGATTTTTGTCAAGTCGCGGTTAATGTCGCTGCTCAATTGGTCAACATCCCCATTGTGCCAGAAGATGGTTGCGTCATCCGCAAAAAGCGTAAATTTCCCCGCTATACCAATATTAGCCAGATCATTGATATAAAGCAAAAACAAAGTTGGACCTAACACAGACCCCTGCAGTACACCACATCCAACCTGCAACCTCTCAGAGCAGGAACCCCGAAATGAAACTCTTTGAACCCTATTCCCCAGATATGAGCCAAACCATTCCAACGCCTTACCTCTAAATCCGTAAATTTCTAGTTTTCGTAGAAGGATCTGGTGATTTACACAATCAAAGGCTTTCGACAGGTCACAAAAAACAGCCGCTGCCGAATCCTTATCATTCAATCTCATATAAACATTCTCAAGAAAAGCAAACATCGCATCGTTGACACCCTTAGAAGTTTTAAATCCAAACTACAACGTACTCAGTATTTTATGACGCTCCAAAAAAGTAACAACGCGCCGCTTGACCAATTTTTCAATTATTTTAGCTAACGTAGGTAATAATGCAATCGGCCTATAGTTTGATACGCTTTCACGATCACCACCCTTATAGAGAGGCATAACTATCGCCTCTTTCAAACATATTGGAAATATCCCCCTCGAAAACGAGTCGTTAATGCAGTCAGTCAAAACATTTAACACATCATCAGGAAGTTGCAGAAATATTCTTACAGATATTCCATCCCAACCCGATGACTTGGTACTCTTAATGATTGCAAAATTATCCTTAAGCTCCTGGATATTAGTGGGGCTAAAGAAAAATGAATCCAAAACCCTGATGTGGCTCAGAAATATCTCAAAAATCACCGCGGGACTTATATGGCTGGATAAATTTGCTGCTATAGAACAGTAAAATTTATTAAGATCGTCCGATGACAATTCTGTTTCCGCAATAACAACACTGACCTTCCCTCTCAGATCATTTACAAGTTTCTTGTTGCTTATTATTAGCATCCGTTAGTCTACCTCTATAATATTGTTTTTTCGCTGCTCTTATTGTTCGTCTATAAACTGACCTACATTTATTGAATAACAAGATAAAATTATCATTACGTAGGCAATATTTTCTTAAGTAATGTAAACAGCGCATATTTTTAGATGAGACCCTTATGCCCTTAGTAATCCAGGGTTTTTTATTTTTTGCCTTTAAAGTCCGAACAGGAAAAGCCTCATTAAAGGTACCCGAGAGTATAGAGTGAAATTCTTGCAACGGGTCAGCCGAAAGAAAAGCACCCTGCCAGTTGACTCGAGTGCACAGTTGCGAAAACCTACCATAGTTCGCCCTAGTAAACAATCTCCCTTTTCTGGTCAGCCTCCCACTTATACTACTTCTAATACCAAACTTGACCAAAATTGCCTCATGATCCGACAACCCAGCCCCAAGTACAGTGCATTCAACATCATTCTTATTAAAATTTGAGCACATGTAATCCAACAAAGTAGAAGAATGCTCGGTAACTCTTGTTGGATCAGTAACAAACATGTGCAAGTTAAAAGAATTTAGTAAATTTGTCAACATCTGGGTTGTAGGGTCAGAGTCGTCCAGATAATTTATGTTTAAGTCACCACAAACAACTATATGAGAATTCAGTGGGAGACCCGACAGTAAAATTTCCAACTTAAACAAGAAAACATTTGCATCACTAGATGGGGATCTGTACAAACAGCACATATAAATGTTTAACTTAGCGCAATGCACCAACGAGAACTCAAATGACCTCTCTTCAATCAAATGATTAAATTTAATAATATTACTAAATATATATGAGTTTAAAAATTTTTCATGGATAAGGGTTCCCCCGCGTTGAAACTCCGATCTACAGAATTTATCAACAATAAAATAATTAGGCACGCAAAGTGGTTCCCCCGACTTAAGCCAATGTTCACACAAAAGGACCAGACCAGGGTATTCTAACTCATTTAAAAGAACCGAAAGCTCATCAATCTTAGCCCTGATAGATTGAATGTTTAAGATGAATATTGTAAAACTCGCCTTTGAGGCTTTAACTCTAAACAATTTCTCTGTTCAACAAAAGCGTCTCCCAATATATCAGATCCTAAGTTGTGAGCTCCCGCTTCCCCATAATTAGACCTAACATTTTTCGTAGAGGCATGCGTGTCTATATGCCTTAAATTAGAAATTTGACACTTAAATGCAAAACCCATGACAGCATTACTTATAAAATTTGACAATTTGTAAAGCCCTACTCTACTTAAATAACAATTGTCTCTAATGTAATCACCACATTTAAATTTATTGCGCAGATCCAAAAGGTCAATATTTACAAAATTAATAAACAAGCAGTTAAAAAATATACTGTCAGTACTATCAATAAATGGTTGGTAAAACCATATACGTATTAAATAAATATACCGCGGGTTCCCCATTTACCCAATGTGCGGATTTTGATGCCAACAATGTGAAATGGAGATATATATAATCTCGCATAAGTCTATCCTTTCTTCAGATATTTCGTAAACTGCGATTGCGCTAAATTTTGTGTTGCTATTGGCAATCTAACGGCGCCACGCTTCATAAGTTTATTGACAGTGCTGGCTTTTTAGTATAATTGAACTAGTTTATTACTTTTTGTACATCAGGGCATAAGTTAGCACACTTCAAAATAAAACACAAGAACACCGAATACAAAATACAACACGACACAAAGAAAAATGGCGAATGGCGATCCAACTGTAAACTAAAAAAACCAGAAAGCTGAAAGAAGCCGAAATATACGCACAACAGCCACAATTCACCATCTAATTCAGTACAATTTCTGACCAATGAAAAAATACGTATTAACGCATGCGCTTATACAGAAATATCAGAAGAAAGGATAGACTTATGCGACATTGTATACCTCCATTTCACATTGTTGGCATCACGAATTCGAGACAACCAGGGGTATATTTATTTAATACGTATATGGGTAAAACTAATATATTGTCAGAGTAAAATTAAGTTTGAGATCCAGTAAGAGTAAGTAACAATTATGTTGGATTTGGCTCAACGTCAGATCTCACTACTTATTACTGCCGAACTGTCAGGGGAATTAGGCTCTATTTTACAATAATGTTTTTGTTAATATGTGTATTAACAACGAGTTATGTTTAACCAAATTAATATTTTTGTTACAGATATTGTATGCTGCTGCCTTGATAATGATGATCCCTGTTGCTGTACACGCAACAAAAACAAAAGGAAAGAAAATAATGACGGTACAGCTGAAATTCCTTTAAATTACATGCAAACCACTCATGGTTCAGAGCTAGAGCCAATTGTCGATCAACCAAAATTGGGCCTAAACAGCAGTCCTGGCGATTACTACCCTGAAAAGAAACCTGAACATGGTCATTTCGAGGATAGTGCTCCTGCGTATAATGATGTTGTTAAAACCTGTATCGATCATCGTATAAATAATGACGGTAGTGCCTTTAGTCATAGTGACTCAAAGACAAAAAGCGGTTAAAATATGTATTGAGAAAGTTATTTATCTATTCCTACACAAATTTGTAAAGTTGTAAAAATATACAGTGTGTCCAGTCCACGGATAATAACCCAAAAGGAAACAATTTTGTGTGTACAACAGAAAATCATATTTTACAAAAACGCTTGCTTATCATTAAATATCAAAAAATGATGTTAATGTTTAAATTACCTACCAGGTGTTCAAAATTTACAGAAATATATGGAGAATAAAGTAGTTATGTAAGAGTAAAAAATAACGTAATATTTATAGGTAAAAGATGTTCAGAATTAAATATTGTGTCTAGATATGATTTCCTGGCCTGCTATTCAAAAATTTTATTTTCTGCGCACCTTAGAGCAAGTTTGCTCTTAATCATTGTTTATATTTTGGTAAATTTTGAATACCCTGTACAAAAAATTAGAAATTATCTTTTTTTTTGAATATTTCGAGACAACCAGGCGTTTTTACAAATACCATTTTTCTTAAATTCACAAATAAAAAAGTTTTTCCTCTTACATGGACACACTGAATGTAATGTAATTATTTTTTTGACATTCGCTGTTCCACAAAAATGAACCTGGATTGTAAAACACATGAGTGCAGTTTTTCATTCTTGATCATAATTCAAAGCATTTACTTATTTAATAAATAAGCAACAAAACACAATTTTGAACTCTTAGGTGACATACTTTTAATTTTATTCAGAACGATAATGTCACTTTATTTTACCGTCTAATTTGTTCTTAGCCAGGAATACGGTTGGGGGGGGGGGGGGGGTGGGTTGAGAACAAAAACTTTTATTTCCTTTCTCTTTTCTGGATACAAAGGTTGTTTAAACTTTAGGGTTTGGGGGGGGGGGGGGGGTTGCAACCCCCCTGAATACGCCACTGATTTGTTCTACACTTTTGGGCTAATCGTAAAGAAATGCATTGGGTTCAATTGCTGATTCCTTATCTAAACATATAACAAAAAAATAATCAGATAAAGCTAAGAAAACAATTTTCGGGTCTTGACGTCAATGAGAAGAGTTGGGAGTTCTGGCTTTTTTATTTTTCTATACCACCCCATCCCTCTCCTCTTTGTCACAATAAGTAAAAATCCGTTTGGGCACAACCCTAGATTTTAAAATTGAAAATCGTATTCTATTATTAAAAAGTATTATTATCATTATACTCAGCCTAGTCATATAATCATATATTATATACAATTAAGTATTTAATCAAAGTTAAATTTAGGATATTTTATGAATATGTTAAAATTGTTAATGTAATAATTTAATTATTAAGACTTTAAATGTTATTTATTAAAATAGAAATTCAATAGGGAATATCAACGTATTTATTGTATAAATCGTTTAAGCCGGCGCACACAGGCGAAAAATCGATAAAAGTCGGACAAAACCTACACGTTATTAATTGTTGAACAAAATATTTTTAATATTAACTTTACACACTATTTGACTAAGAAAAAATATGTTAAGCCTAATTACATTGAACGATATCTCATGGTAATGACATTATTAGGATTATGTACCAAGCACAGTGCAAAAAAGTTGGCGCCAACGAAAAAACTTCTCTAATATTGATTTCTCAGAAAGTGTGATTCTTGATAAAAGTTAGTGTATAAGAAAAAATAAATTTTGATAGGTAAATTTTATGTAAAATATACAAGGAAGCCAAAAGATTAAAAACTGTAGCTCTAAAAATCAATAAAATAAGTATTTTTTAGAAAGCAGAATTAGATTACTTCTTTGTATTTTCTTGTTAGATTTTAAATATTATTGGTTTTTAGTAGTTATATATTTTTTATTTTTGCGTCTCCATGTGTATATCACAAACTAGTGCTACGTTAAAATTACTTTTTCTACATTTATTAAGGATAGAATTTTCGGAAAAAACAATAATATGTTAGTTTCCCATTATGACCCAAAACAATTTAAACCTAGGTAAGTATTTTATTAAGTAGCCACTACCTGATTATTATTCATTCTACCACTTTGCGCGAGTAATTAGACTTGTGGTCATTTGCACAACCAAATTTAAGGCTTACTTAAGCTAAGTATAGTTTTAAATGTTATTACGTAATTTATTACTGATTCAAAATAAACGTATTTAATACTTGCCTTAAATTTGGTGTTGCAAACGACCATTAGTCTATTAAATCATTTTAAAGTTAAAATTTCCTAATTGTAGTAAAAAAAAGTATTGTAATAAAAAGGAAATACTGGTTTAAACATTTTATTCGTCAACTTGACCTATACTTGACCTATCCTAATAAAATATACCCCAATATTTAACTGGCTATAAGACCTATCTTTTGGTAAAAGTCCAATTAAGATCTATTTTTAGTAGCTGTTAAGTGATGCCGGAACAAAGACACAAACAGACAGACAGACAAATATTCTAAAAACTGTCGCTTTTGGTTCAGAACACCTTAAATAGAAGATAGAAACTCCTTTTTTACATTTCTGCTTTATGTACAGATTTTTCACTTTGAACAACTTTATTAATAGTACAGATTAGAGCAAACATAACTGTATAAATGCGCCATTTTTGTTAAGGGTCGCACTTGGTCGCATAAAATCATTGTTGTATTTGCAAAACAAAACTTCAGGCTTACGTCTAATCAAAGTTTTAAACTGGAATCTGACGGTATTGTTAACTTTATCCCCATGTAAAGGTAAATAATAAGATAAAAATACAAACCACTGTGCTACTTGGCCAGTTACCATAACCGTTATCCTCCTATTAATTTTATAAACAAAAAACGAAATTAATTGTAAACACACAAATTATCCCAAAGGTTTTAATAAAATAATCCACGAAAAACACCAACATACATATAAACAAAATAGCACTTTATCTTCCGTAACTCATACGCTCTCCGACAAACCGTTCTTCGCACTAACGTAGGGAAGTAACGGAGGGCCTCGCAGTGCTCGCGCGCACACGTACCATAGATTGGTCATTAAGGTAGAGGGCCAAAACCTAATTTTTGTATTTTAGGAACTTTTTGAAAATAGGGTTCTGTCCGACTTTTATCGATTTTTCGCCTGTGTGCGGCGCGGCATTCTCCGCGTGTCCTCTACGTTGGCCAAACCAATTTCATTTTGACATGGTTATTCGGCTTTAAAATTTTTAACAATAACATTATAAGTATATTAAGTATAAATTTATATCCTGCAAGCAATTTTCAGTCAATTATTTAAAGTTTCAACATGTATAATTAAGTTTAATATGTTAAAAGATCGATGGCGACATTTTCTGTCACTAGGACTTCGATATTTTTTTACATATTATTTTCCTGAAATAAATCATAAAATATGTTGAAACTCTTATTAATACTCTAAAAAATACCTTCAGATTATGAATATGCGGTAAATATTTTAACAATATTCATACAAAAGAAAAATAAAGCAAAAAATTGTACCAAAACGAAATTAAGTTGGCCAACGTGGACGCCACGTGGAGAATACCGCCTTAAGTAATTCATTGCAAACCTAAAAATACTATTTAAAAAAAAATTACTGGGACAATTTAACTAAAAATAATATTTGCTGTTCGGTATAATTTACTAAAATTTAAAAAGCGGTCATTTTGGCACGACCGGCGCGCGCCGTCAAGTTACGTCAGGTGATATCTAAATCACGCGTCGCTGTTTTGTGGTAAGTTCTTAAATCCAATATTTTTTGCCCAGAATATTTGACAGCGGGTCTGATCAGTCGTATTATTTACAACAGTTAGTCACGTGACTCTTAAAAATGAAAAGATCTTCTTTCGTAAGGTCGTGAGACAAGTAAGAATTAGAATTAAAACTAAGAATTACAATTTTCTGTAGGTATATATGTAGCATTCATTAGCATTAATAGCATTGTTTAGGCAAATAGACTGAATGTAAAAACATATCCTTAAATATATAATGGGTTGCCTATCCTCAACACACTAAGCCCGAACCGTTTATCTATGATGATTTTTTTTTATTTGTAGTGTTCTTTTTTTGATTATAGTATGATTTGTGTAATTTCTTTTGTTAAATAATAACATTTCTTTAACATTACCCTATAGGCAATTATAGCAGCCCGCTCACCAATTTAATCAGAGAGCCAACATACTGTCCCCGCGTTCCTACCCATAATCCAAACCCCCTAGATTTTTTTTCTTATCACACATCCTGAGCCTTACTTAACATCTGTATGCGCTCCCCTTCGTCGTTCAAATCACGGCCTTATTACCGCATACATCCCGAGTTCGCTGAAATCATGCCGGAACGCACGATCTAGCACTACAGTTCTGCCGACTAGGATGGTCTTCGAAACTTCTTTTCTGCTTTCCCTTGGAACCCTGTCTGTTTTTCCACTCCTGATCCCTCCGAAATTTGCTTTCATCTCACAGATACCATTCAAGTAGGTATTGAAAGTTTCATACTACATACCCGCAAGAAACCTAAACTCTGCCATCAAAAGCCCTGGTTCTCCAAGGTTTGTGATAAAGCCAGTCTCAAAATAATCCAAGCGCACAAAAGGTTTCTTCAAAATCCTACACCCGAAAATCGTCAAATTATCACTGAGGCAAGAAATCAGTACAATCAAACTATCTTAGAATTCAAAAATGATTTTAACAACCGCATAAAAGATAAAGTGCTTTATTGTTCCAACGGCACCAAATCTTTCTGGTCTCTTACCAAAAACATTAGTCAAAACTTCTGTAGAAGCACTTTTCCTCCCCTTACCTCTGACAACGAAATTATCTCCACATCTAAAGGGAAAGCTGAGCTATTCGCCAAACAATTCGCTGCCAATTCCACCTTGATCCCTCCCCCAATTTCGCTCTTCCAACCGCTACGTTTGTAGGTACCCCACAAAATTTCCGACATCATACTTAAGGTCAAACAAGTTCAAAACATTCTTCTATCCCTTGTCACCAAAAAGTCCTCCGGTCTGGATGGCATACCAGCAATTGTTCTAAAAAAAAGTGCACTCCAGAGCTCGCACCCGTCTTAACTCGCCTTTTCCAGATCTCATATGGCAAGGGACAAGGGTATCTTCCCAGACAGCTGGAAGACTGCTCGTGTGAAGCCTGTCCCGAAGAAAGGTTCCAAGTCCCTTCCATCCTGACTTATCTCTCTTCTCTCCGTTGTCAGCAAAGTTATGGAGAAAGTAACCAACTTGCAAATTCTAAAATATCTAGAAAAATACAAAATCATCCATGACAGACAGCAGGCGCGGCCCGTGAAATTTTAAAGTTGTATATCTCTGTTGCTACTTATGGGACCCATGCCAGTTGCCGGTTTTTTAATAGTAAACTAGGAATGTATTGGTAAAGAAAAAAAATATTTTGTAATTTGCAAAAAAAAGTTGAATTTTTGAATTGACCGACCTGGAAAGAAATTAACACGCTTAAGTATTTTATGTATTATTATTTCTAAACAAATTTTACATTATTTTGTTGACAATTCTTAAAGTTTAAAGGAAAAATGTATTAGTAGAAAGTTATAGTCATTTAATTTTTTTTTAAATTATATTATTTAAAAATTTCAAATGACTATAACTTTCTACTAACACATTTTTTTCTCTTAAAATTTAAGAATTGTCTACAAAATGATGTAAAATTTGTTTAGAAAAAATAATAAATTAATCACCTAAGAGTGTTAATTTTTTTCCCAGGTGGGTCAATTCAAAAATTCAACAACATATTCCTAGTAGGTTCACTATTACAAAATCTGAAATTGGCATGGGTCCCATAAGTAGCAACACAGATATATAACTTTAAAACTTCACGGGCCGCGCCTGACAGACGGTACGGATTTCGTGATCCACATCTGATCTCCTTACCTTCGTCACACATAACTGAAACAAGTCTCTCCAATTTCATGGCGAATCCCTGATTGTTGCTCAGGTTGCTCTTGATATTTCCAAGGCCTTTGATCAAGTATGGCATGCCGCACTCCTCAACAAGCCACCTTCATACGGTCTTCCTCCCAAACTATTCACCTGAGTCGGTAGCTTTCTCTCTAATCGGCGCATATCTGTCGTGGTGGACGGTCACTCATCTAACTTCCATCCTATCAATGCTGGCGCCATCCCTTTTTCTTCTTCACATTAATGACCTGCTCTCTTCAACTACCAATCCCATCCACAGTTACGCTGACGATAGTAGGTACTCTTCACTCCAACATTCACTTTTCCAGAAAAGTCTCGAATCCAGAGCTGGTTAATAGACACAGATCTATGCATCTATCCCTTTCTCAATATCTTCAATTAATTCTAGGGGTGCCAAAAGCCTTGTTCAGTTCAACGCCTACAAAGATCATTCTTGCTCCCTGTCACGCAAAAAATCCGAACACACTTACCCCATCCACATGAATAACCAAGCCCTACAGAACAGTGAAACGTTCAATCTTGTTGGCGTCACATTACTTCAAGAGCCACATCAGCTAAAAAGCTTGGTTTTCTCTTTCGAGCAAGACAATACTTCTCCTCTTCCAACTTACACACTCTCTATGTTTCCCAAATAATACCTAACCTAGAGTATTGTTCCCATATCTGGGGAGCGGCACTTCGACACTTAACATCCTTCTATCCAGTGGCGTGTGTCGTACAGGACCGGACCAGGGGGGACCCCCATATCGGAAAAGGAGAAAATTGGAAAAGAAAATAATTTTTAAATAATAATTTTGATACAGGTGCCCTAATTTTACCCGCAAATTATGTGAATTACCGATAGTCATCGGATCATGATATCATCCGATTATTTTGGCGACGGCTGTTGGCGACGGAACATGGAAATTGCGTAGTTATACCACAGATTTATATAAATCTGTGGTTATACGCATTTATACCATATATAGTATTTTTAAATCCCGAAATCGGCCAGTCAAATCCACCAATGGATGATTGATTGCCGAATACCTACAAGTCTGTGATGCAGTTTTGATTGGGTTTGATTATTATATTGTTATTTTTATTCAGGTTTATCGACAAGGCAACTTGGAAATTTCTGCGTGCGTGCAACAGTTTTTGTCATAGACATTCTCGTAAGTATTGTTCTGGAAATTTCTCTTTACCAAAAATATACTTAATATCAGCACAAGACACGCCCATTTAATACGTCAAAATGTTGCCGCCATAAGCCATAACCAGAGAAAACCAAGATAGAGAGAAGAATATCTCTTCTTGCCGCCAGCTCGACAACGCCATGGCCTTCAAACGGCAACACCCCGAGATTGGCGCGTGGGATTCTCACAATGCACCCTGACAATAGCTAGTGCGGTAGCAATATGGCAATAAGAGAGAGTTTTCTGCGGCGCGGCGCGTCTCGTAAAAAACAACGAGCATCTCGGACCGGACCGGTGCTAATGGTTTCCCGGGTCGATTTACCCTTCCCCATCCGCCCCTGGATACCCAAGTAACATTTTTTAGTAATTCTCCGACTTGCGACTAATTTTTGACAAAATTTAACGTTTTTCTACTTCCAAAAATGGTTGCCAAAAAGGGCCTACGCTACCCAACGTTGTATAAACGTCTTATTTAAGTTAATATGTTGTAGTTTAGCACCGCGACGTTAAATATCAAAAATTTACGTTCTCCCTTAAAACGTCTCCCAAGATTACCATGGCGACGTCAAAATTCGTTAGATTAGTAAACGTACCACACGTCACCAAATGTCGCCTGTTATTGCTACGAGTCAACGTACAAGAACGTTGTCGTTCAACGTTGTAAATGCCAACTAAATTGCTCCTTCTTTTTTCTGTCGGTCAAATTGTCATTAAAGTCAAACAATAATCGAGGTTAAAAAGTCAAAAATTAAAAAAAAATAGTAATCAAACAGAAGGGTTTAAATATTCGTCGACATATTACAGAAAAAAATTAAAACTGGCCCAGCATATCCAAGAACAGCTTAGTGCGGGTCCCAGCAATCAATGTACCGCAGTTCCGTCAACGCCATGTGTGAAAAATGTTTCTGCTTTGCGTAACGTTCAACACCAATTATACAAAGTAAAGTGGCCACTGTGGTGCAAAGAAAACAAAAAGGCTGTGGTGACCAGTTTATAAAAACCCGATACAGGACAAACAAGAAGCGCCGCAGGCAAATCGCTCTAGACGAAAATTTCAAATTTCAATTAAAAATTCAAAGACTCATTTGCTGCACTAATTCCGATGTATAGTTTAAATAAATTAACCTAAAGTTAATAAACAGTTGACGTTAGAAAATTATATCCTAAATGATAGATAAATCTTAACTCAAACACTTGCCTTAACGTTAAAGTGGTTAACAAAATAGCCTTAAATAAACTTCATGATGCGGGGCAAGGTTGTAACAACCTGGATTTTATCCCCCAAACTGGTGTAAATAAAGGTCACTAAGACGTCGTGTTAACGTTGTGTGCCAACGTTAAGTCGACGGCACCGACGTTGGTCCAACGTTAAAATGCTACTTGGGTATCTACCATAATATAATATTTATTTGATTATTTTATGGTACAAATAAAGCTTATCAGATAGCTTTGCCTTTGAAAAATTTCATACTTGCGCGGACGAGAAAGTGAGATACCTAGCATTAGGATAACAGAAATGGCAATATTAAGGTGCGTTTCCTATGGGGCGGCTGACGGTCGCGGCTGCCGCACAGCGTCTGACGCCTAGTACTGCTCATGTGACAATTTAATTTATCCGTTTCTTTTCGAGCGTCAGACGCAAGCGTCAACATCAATGGATATACTGGCGTCAGCAGACACTGTGCGGCAGCCGCGAGCGTCAGCCGCCCCATAGGAAACGCACCTTTAAGCGGCTTCTGCTTAAGGACAAAAATAAAATTATATAATTGCATTATAATATTCGGTTTCATATAAATAAGATTATCCTAGGAAAAACTACCGAAACATTTCCTACAATAATTTTATACATTTTTAAATTTAAATCGATATTTCTGTCGGAATCTGTCGGCAAGAGAGAGGCCCAAACAAGTTCAATGCTGAGATTTAAATCTGGATGATATTGTGGTAATCTCATTTTCACTGCCTGTATGAACTATTACCGTGCAATTCGATATTGTTATCACTCCAATATTTTTCATGTGTGTGAGAAGAGTGAATTAGTGTCTCATTCATATAAATTATTAGATCCCAGCAAACACAAGTATATACTATATATGTAAAATAACGTACCATCATCAACATTAAACCTCCTGTGTGACGTACTGTTTATATAACAATTACATGCATGCTATAGCTGAATGTCCGCAACATGCCCCCTAAATAGTATGTAAATAGTATATTTCAATCAGCTTTTAATGAGAGGTTCAACACGGGTTGGTTAAATCAAAATAAAATGTAGCAGCCATATAGCCAAGAAATGTTTTAAGTATGTTATTATCAGATATACTCTAAATATAACTTTTCAAAAGAACTCACTTACAGCTACAGTATGTAGCAAATTAATGTTTTAGTTACATTGCCCTGTTACATATACAGGATTTCCCAAATCTGAGGGTCATTGATATCTCCACTGGCGCATCCAGAAATTTGAGGTATATTCTTCATCGGTTTTGACGCATGGGACCCACACCAAAATATTACTATAATGCACCCTAAAAACGTTTTTATGAAAAAAGTTGCATTTTAGGAGTGCCCCCTCGGAACAAAAGAAATGTTTCTTAATAAATTCATTTCTAGTATTTTCTTATTTAAATGTAGATAATTTTATCGACACATTTCAAATTTTTGGAAGAAAATGCTGTTGCAAAGTTACAATTCTATATGAATTTTTTTAAAGTCTTGTGATTTAAATTAAGAAATTTCAAAAGCCTGTAATTTCGCAACACCTGCAATTCTCACAAAATTTGAAATGTATCAATGAAATTTTGTACATTTAAACAGAATAAAACTAGAAATGAATTTTATTAGGACACATTTTTTGTTCGGGGGGTACCCATAAAATGCAACTTTTTTTCGCTAATTTGAAAAAGAAACTTTTTTTCGTAAAAATATTTCTAGAGTGCCTAATAGTAATATTGTATATTTTGGTGTGGGTCCTATACATCAAAGCTCTACAGAATATATCTCAAATGTCTGGACCAGCCAATAGGTATCTCGGGAAGTATGAGTCACAAAAAAGTTTAAATTGTGGTAAAGTTGCGCAATTGAGTGGTAAAATGAAATTGTCTTTTCTTTGTCAACAGTAAATATGATATTAGAATTTTAGGTGTGCAATTGTAAGATACCAGGACTTGATCCACTTTACTTCTGAACCCCCATACCATTTCTCATATATAAAAAAAACTTTTTTAAATACTAGAACAAAAAATTTATTGCCTAAAAAAACTTTGGAACAGATTTTTTCATCTTAACATTAATTAAAACTTTAACATATACTATACTAGAACGTATATGAACGTATTGATTGATTAAACATAGGAATTTTTTTTTTTAATTTTTTGTTTCTCTCAGCCTCCTTTGCTTGGCATGTCTAAGCCATTCTGCAAATATGTGTTCAAATTCTTTTCGAGTGCACCTAGTTTTTCGATGGACTACATCTGAAAAAAAATGGGGTTTTAGACTGTAATGTAATTCACTTCAGACCAGAATTTTGCCTAAATTGGGGGAACATACGCTAATTTATAGCCAAATAATATCTTACTGAAAAAGTTACAGAATACTGACTAGGTCTATGCAAAAATTCATAAAAAAAATTGTGTTGTGCATTTTTTTGAATTACTTCTTTTTAAACTTCATTCAAAGGGATTGACTACTGAGCATAGAACACTAGAGTGTTCCTGAGACATCTCTTATTGCATGATAGTACTAAAATTAAAAAATGCAACTTTAAGAGTCTAATGCAGTATAATGTCTATTATAGAGAATATTAACATCAAAAAATTATAAGAACTTACCATATGCTATATTCGTCATTTCAAGATGTCCCACTGCAAAATTTTGCTTTCTGCCCAACCATGAGCATGTCTCTCCTAATACGTTTGTAAATAAGGATCGGCAAATTCTCAAAATATGATCTCGGAAGTCGTGTCCGCCTATACCCTTTAGGTACCTCATCTAAAAAACATATAATTTCTTGTTAACTGAAATCTTAAAATATGTGACTTACTATAAAGCATTCATAAAAAGTTTAATCCAGCGGTGAATTCTGGTAGGTGGCCTATTTATTCAGCACAGATATCTGCCAACAAACTTTGCAATTTTTTTTTTTTAATTTCATTAAATAAACCTCCTAATTTCTCTACATGACAGTTTTAGCAAAAAATACTTAATTTAAACCTTAATATACACAGTAAACCACCGTTAGTGTAAACAAAGGGACAAATAAGTTGAGTTAGAGTGTACCTGATTTAACATGAGGCCCGTACTAGACCGATGAAAAACGCGACACATAAGCCAGATGAATATCTGGTTGTCAGAATTAACAATTCCTTCTCCCGCCCGATCAAACTCGCTATCTGAGATTCAACAAGATGGGTATAGCCGAACAATTCTTACTTATCCTCTGTTTCTACTACGGCGGTTTTCTTTGTATAAAGTTAAGATAACTTTTACTAAAAGGTATTTTAAAGTCGACAAGAATTACAACTTACATATTTCATCTTATTTTCTTCTTTCGCTTTTATGAACTCTTCAAGTTTCTCTATTTCTGTTAGAGTCTTTAAAGGAAAACTAAATGGAAGGGCGTCATCTTCATCTTTCTTGCTATCAGGGAAAACACCATCCATTTTTTCATGTAGTTGATTCATGTCCAAAGACATTTTGGCCATCATCTTATGAATTACATCTAGTTTCCTATTCATACTAATCATATCGGAATCTAAAAATTAGAATTTTAAATTCATCATTTTCAGGATAGGTATAAGTTTCCATAAAAATAAATATCAACAATAAACACTATAATAATTGTGACTTTTACCTGGTATAACAGACGCACTAATACTTGAAGTTGAAGGGAGACTTGTTTGATCTACAGCATCTAGAAACATAGTGTATTAGAGTAAGATCCCAGGTCCGCCAGACGTCACTTATTTTGGAAGTATCAAAATTTTAGGGATGAGTAGTACTAAATGTATCCAAGAAGGTATGCGTATTTGCTAGCTTGGATAGGCGGCCCGTTTGCAGGTAGCAGGAAAGAAAGGTTCGCAAAAACGTTACTCACCTTTCTTAAATTCAAAGTGTTGGTTTTATAATATGTTTTACAGAATATAGTTAAAAATCAATATTCAATATTGCCAAGTCCTTTCCTTTGGCGGAATGGTAAGTTTTTAAATTCAGCGCTGGATCCATCGATTTATGTCATTTATATTCTCTCTTTATAAAAACAGTATACTGAACAGGGATAAAAGATAAATAATACCCATCAATGGATTCAGCGCTGAATTTACAAACTTGGGGGAACTTTCGCCAGACGTTTTAAAATCCTCAAGAAATTTACAGAATCTTATTTATATTCGAAGAAAAACAAAAAAAATAAAGTGAACCCCGCCGTTTTGATTCTTTCTCCTGATGGATTTCCACACCGGAAGTCCCGGAATTTTTGACACATTGATATTTCAACGTCATAATTGAAAAAAATAAAGCTAATATTTTTTGTCAGTTATTTATGCTATCAAATGTGAAAGAAGGAAGTAGTGTCGGGTAAAATTATTTCGTAATTTTTTAAAATGCCTGATCATTTTTATAGTGGTATTAACTCTTTAATATGTAATTTTATACTTATACAAATATAAGCTTTACTTTCAGTTTTAATTCTGGAACATCCAGTCAAGCAGTCTTCCATGAGAATCAAAACGGCGGGTGTCATACTTACAGCCCACTTTGTTCTCTTTCCTTTTTTTTCTTTTCTTCAAATATAAGTAAGATTCCGTAAATTTTCTGCGAGCTTTAGACCGTCTGGTGGAAGTTTCAGCCAACGGAAAGGGTCTGGCAATATTGAATATCGATTTTTAACAATATTGTGTATAATATATATAAAAACTAACATTTCGAATTTAAGAAAGGCGGGTATAACGTTTTTGCGAACCTTTCCTTCCTGCTACCTGCAAACGGGCCGCCTATTCAAGCTAGCAAATACGCATATCTTCTTAGATACATATAGCACTACTCATCCCTAAAATTTCGTTACTTCCAAAATAACTGACGTCTGGTGGCTCTGGGATCTTGGACTATATAAAACTTACTAGAGCAACAAATAGCATAATATATTAGGACAAGCAGGCTTAAGATATTCCATGCAGAACAATTATATTTACATCACACATCAACTTAAAAATGTTTATATTAACAACTTATTGTTAAAACGTCATTTGAGTAATATAGACATTTTTAATGAATGCAAGCATTAGCACTCTGTGCATGACAACACTTCTCCATTTGAACAATAGGCCATTTAATTACTAACAACATCAAGCTCTACCTAATTCAAAACAGTTTTATAAAACCAAAAACAAAAAGCATAAATAATTTTGCTATACTAGAAGCAGACTTTGATATTTTTATATAAATACCACAAACCTCCACTGACACAGGGCACAATTACTCCTTTACCAGAGCTCTACAATTAAAATATTTATATATAAAATAAATACCATAAAAATAATACATTTGAAAGTTAAGGTGTACTCGACAATAATCACTTCAATGTTAAATAAAAATCTTACACCCCATCGTATTAAAAAAGATAATACATTGATACAAATATTTACCTCTGTAAACTGAAGAGTGGTTTCGGCTGAAAAAAGAAGACAATTACTTCTTTTGAACTTGACTAAAAAGCATGTTATTACCTATTTAGTTACTTAATTGGTATTTATGTACATGAGAAAACAATTTACTGAAGTTAGAAAGATATGGAAACCCCTATAGACTAAAAATATTTGGTCAATCAATTGTGGACGGGCATATGTTGTTTGATGTACCGGCTGGGCAAGTAATACAGGACGCCGACCATAACTCAAAAACGGTTAGAGATAGTATGAAGTAAAGTGTAAAGATACTATTCTTCAAAAAGTAATTTAAGCAAAAATATTTTCACTTTATTTAGATATAGAAGATGGTACATATTATCGAATCAGAAGTTAACAAAGAATCCAAAAATGGCATAATCTACAGGAACTATCAATAACAAAAGTTTTGTGATGTCCCCCACACTTTTTTAGGACATTCTGTATATAAGAAAATATTTTTGCAGAAATTAATTTTAGAATATCTTTATACTTTACTTCATACTAATATCTCTAACCGTTTTTAAGTTAGTGCCAGTGTCCTGTTTTATTTGCCCACCCAGAACATACATTTTCTATAAATGAACTGAAATAATGAAGTTCCGGAATTGTTTGATAGCCAAAATCAATTATTTTCTTTTACATATCATTGAAACAATATTACCATGTGTTTTTAGTTAAGGCGAGACACTGACAATAACAATGTAATTTTTCTTCCAATTAGGAAAGTTGCAAAATAATTTTCTTATATTTTAATTTTTTTGTAAAAATTATACCATTAACATAAACTATATAATTCTTATGTAAAAATTAATAATTAGCACTTACATTCATTTAAGGCACTATTGACAGTATTGGTGTTGTTCTCGGCATCACTTTTATCAAATATATCTTCTATATTATTACGCACCTCTTTTCGTCTTATAGTAGTAAGATCTGTTTCTTTTTCTTTCTCTCGTTCATCAAAGACTTCACTTAAAGATTCTTCCAATACTGAAATGAACAACAGAAATGTATTTAATGATTATTATCACAAATCAAACTACAGATTGCTGCAGAAAAATGCACTAATACAATATGCAGTACGACTCAGCGCAGTAGGAACATAGGCAGCTTAAGGATTAATTTACTTATCGACGTCTGGGGTCCTATAAACAGCGCTGACGGCTAACCATGCCTTCACGCGGTAATGATCGATAACTATCGATAGTTCTCTACCCCTAATCGGACGTCGATATTTTTCGGCCGTCAGCTCTGTTTATACGACCCGAGACGACCATCCTAAATTGGTCCTGAATTCCTGAAGCGACCTATTTTCCTACCTGAATCGTATTGTATGATTAGAAGTATACAAATAATGTAATGGTGCTAAAAACAATAATATAGGGTGTTTCAATATTCTACCGACAAATTTAACAGGTGATTTCTTGACCAAAAATAATGAAAAAAGTTCCCCTTAATATAGGTCCGGAAACGCTTCGTTTCCAAGATACAAGGTATTAAACTTTTAATCTTTTTTCTGTTTTTATTATTTATTTTATGCGTGCTTAAAGATTATTTATTGAAAACTGGTTCGTGTTTTACAGATTAAAGTACCCACAGAATTGACCCTTTGCCTTTTAGAAGTATCTACAGCGTGTTATTTTTTCTGGGGGTCATGACATGACCCCCCTACTTCTTTTTGATATGACACTGATTATCCTTTTGAATAAAAACAACACTTTTGGTTTATCTTCTAAGTTTTTGATCTCTTGCACTTTTTTCATATCTTATATGGTTCGGCTGTTATTTGACAAAATATGATTTAAAGTAGGGCTAAATTTTTAATCTGTTCAAATAGAAAATAATTATCATATAAAATACATAGGAAGTTTAACACCCTGTATCTTAGAAAGGAAACGTTTCCGGACCTATATTAATGGGAACTTTTTTCATTATATTTGCTCACCTGTTTAATTTGTCGGTAGAATTTTGAAACACCCCGTATATATTTCTGTGAGAAAAAGTTTATAAACACTAGCTTTGTAATACAATAACCTACCATCTACAGATTTAGGATGAATTAAGTGTTTCATAAAAGCAGCCTGATAGTCTTCTTCTAAAGTTTTACCCTGAACACCTAACCCATTTGCACTGAAACCTAAAAAAAATAATTATACAGTTCAATACATAATTTTAAAAATATTTGGAAGCTTGGTATCTAAAAAAAATCATTTATGCATAACCTAACCGTAAACTCTTTTAGGAAATTATTTTAACCTTTTTTAGGTAGTCCTTTTCTGCGAATTTTTTCTTGGAATCTTTCTTCTTCCTCAGCAGGGCTAAAGTAATCTGTAGGTTTGGAAGTTCTAAATCCTCTTCCAACTTCAGTGTTTTGCTCATTGCTGTTCCCTTTTGCGGCTTTCTCTTTTGCCTCTGCCAATGATTCTATAAATATGAAAACTTGCATAAAAATTAAAGGTAAAACATTGCTAGGATGACCTAAAGCCCTAATAGCAAAGTATTTGCAAAACATTCAGAATCTTAAAAACTGACTAATCCTGACTAATCTCTTCTGATTTAAAAACAATTTTTAATATGCAGAATATCAAAATTCAATTTTAAACTATATGTTATTAGTCATTAATTTTATAATAATTACTAGGAAAATAAGAGTTTACTTACCTTTTGGTTTAAAAAACAATTTATCACAAAGAAAACCCAAATGACGCCAACCGCCGACAAAAAATGCGAGAAAAAAATAGAGCACAGAAAGAAAAAGTAAGGTTATAACGTAATCTCGTTCTCGTTCTTCTTCCTCTTTTTTTGAATGTTAGTGTTACGTACCACAAATATGTACAAAGTACGTTCGAGAACTATCCGGATAGGATGTAGAATTTTCATTTCTGACCCTGGGTTACTGCTTCAAGGTCATGACTGATCTCTTCATCAGTATTGCGTGCTTTGAATATTCAAGGGTTTCGTTCGCTTCTATAGTGTGGTGAAATTTAACACTTGATATGACTAGAAATTTTTAAATAAATTAATTTTTCATTTTATTATAAAAATTTCTTTTGCAGCGTGAATAAAGCTCACGCACTCTATTGTAGAAGCATGCATATGAAACTGCTGATGAAGAAAACAATTTGAAAAATGCCGAAAAACGGTCTGTTTCGAACTCTGCGTTTCAGTTTGACCTTTTGACTCAGTTTCTTCAAATTCATGACTTTTTCGGGGAAATATTAAAAGGGACATACCTTATACTGACATTATATGTTTTCAATATATAATGTTTACTTTCATGTAATGTACCAAAAATATATAGAAAACAAAGAACTCTGTAACGTTAAACATAAAGGGCACATGGTAATGTTTAGTATACATACCAAGTACATTCAAAAGATAAATACCAACAGTATTTATAGAACACATTGTTTAGCTTTGTAAAATGTAGCGTATACATTTTAAATACATTACTTATGAATGTTACTTCGTGGCTATAAAAAGAACATACCAAAACAGCCCGCGATGTTACGTGCTTGCTGGGATGGTTCTCTCTGCGAAATTTTTTCATACTTCTTAAGAAATTTAGTCGCTTGTGACGAATATCGGGTTTTTTCCACCAACAATTTGCGATTAGTTTTTGCTTTTTGTCACCTATAAATCCCATTTTTTCATAATTTTCGTTAGACTCTCAGGAGAACCTTTGTAATTATAGTCGTTTTTTGTGAATTTTACACAAGGTTTGCACTTTTTTTCAGTCACTTTAAAGTTGACAATATATCGCCTAAGGACTCCTTTATCACAACCGTCCAATTTGGTTTTAACGCTCGACTTTCTTCTTTTCTTATTAGGAGTTGAAAATGAAGACCACTCGCCTTTTTCCATTTTTTTTTACCTGACTCACTATTGTTCGAATTGTGCGAATACACACGCCGCACTATAGAAAATTATAGGAAAAACCTGTCCATAAAACCTATGCTGTGAGAGAAAGAGATAGTTATATTTTGTGATGTTGAAGTCATAAATCGCATGAAGTGGCATGCGCCGGCGCGCCATCAGTTCAAAGTCAACTGTTTTAGAGAACGTTTTTGTCACAAATTAGGGAAGTAAAGTTTAAGAAATAAATTTGCGAAGTACCTTGCTACTTTTAGTGAAATTTATATTTGGTAGAACAAATGGAGGTTCTGCCTAGAGATAAATAATACCATAGACTAAATAATACATAGACGAACACTGGCGTATAATAAAAATGGACCAAAAAGCGGGTCTCCCTTGAGCCATTTTGGGGGTTTACTGGTTTATGACTTAAGAAATTATTTAATGTCCACCACTATATACATATGTACCTATACGTATATGTACTATACATATATAATGCGAACAAACAATTTCCTAAACCATAAACTAGTAAACCCACCCAAATGTTTCAAAGGAGATCCCCTTTCGGTCCCATTTCGGTGTATTCGAGAACTTGTCTATATCCTTTATAGTCTCTGGCAATACTCAACATAAGTATTATATTATTTACCTTTGACTTGCTAGTCGTTTTATAAATTACCTTGGGTTTGATTGGCACCGTCCTGTAAACTCGGATATTTACTACCATGCATGTTCATTGCATTCTCCAACAAGGAGAAGGGTCAGCCGCTTAAGAACCGAATGCGGTGCGAAAGCTGATTTTCGCAACTGGGCTGCCAGAATCGTAACCGCATTCGATTCGAAGCTGAAGTATTTGTTTCTGCATGGTGTGCCGAGTCCGTGACGCTTTAGGTTGAAGGCTGGCAATTCATCGCATGGAAATAACATGCGCGTGCGTATGCAGTCAGAAAATGGCAAAAAGAGCCGGCAGGCGGCCGACTGCCCTTGGTTTACTGGGTATTGGCGTTTTGTCATTTTTTAGTATTATTATTGTTTTATTCGGAATCGAAGGTACATACTCGACAATCTGGAGACTCTATGGATATACCACCCAAACTTGGTAACGTGTGAACCATCCCTAAGGGTTGCTAGAGCTCTGCAGTGGTACTCTGTAAGAAAAATAGCGATAGCGACCGACGTCTATTTGCAAATTCTTCCTATGTATCACCGTTCGGTATGTTTCGAAGAGACCCCGGTCGCTATCGCTATTTTTCTTATAGAGTGCCACTGCTGGTCTAAGCGCCAGGCCGGGTGGTGAGCTGGCCAACTGTCCCATGGATAAGGGCTAATATTAGCAGAGAAAAATAAGACAGAGAGAATAATATCTCTTCTTGCTGCCAGCTCGACAACGCGATGGCCTTCAAACGGCAACATCCCGAGATTGGCGCGTGTGATTCTCACAATACATCCCTACATTAGCCAGTGCGGTAGCAACACAGCAAGCAGAGAGAGTTTTCTGCGGCGCGTCTCAATACTCACTCTCACAGTGCTTTATAATAACCCAAAATCTGCATCGCACGCCCATGGCAGCTTATTTCGACGTCGCGCGTCGGTTTGGAGGTCATAGAAAGCAAATCGTATTTATGAATGACAATGGAATGACACATATGGAATGACATCGGTACGAGATATTATTCTCTCTGTCTTATTTTTCTCTGATATTAGGTTTGTTTCTACAGCAATTTCGAATCAACCAGAGCCAATATGAGATTGCCTGGTTTCGAGCAGCAAACTGTTTTCAAATAAATATGATTGGCTCTGACTAGTTTAAAACTGCTGTAGAAACAAACCTAATACTTAAAAGAAACTAAGGTCAGGTTTCTAGGTAAATAATATGTTTACCTATCATCGCTGTTCCGCGAATTCGCACATTTGCTGTTCTCTGAACGGAGCTAATTTTGTCACGTTGTGTATGCGGGCATGATACAAATAAATAGAAGATATGATATCTGACGTCACCTGGAGACTTTTGAGAAAAATGACAGAAAAAACAAATGAACAAAAATTCATCTCATTGGTCAAATTAAATGGGCAGCTTACACAAGGAAAAAATATACACATGGCAGTCCAGATGTTTTCACGTTGAAATTCGTTTAGTTTAACTTGTCTACTTACGCATATGCGTGTATATTTTTTATTCTTGAGAAATTTCCTGGTTTTGCTGCATTTCCTAGAACACCTTTATATCATAAGATCACGGTAAAATCAAATAAAACCCTGCAATATTGTTAAAAAACGTCAGTAGGAGCGACTGGTGCTCATCGGTATTACATTTGACATTAAACGATCGAGCTACGTGAGTTCCTAACATAGAATCGACTCTCGAGTTATATCGTCGTCTTTTGTTAACTTAATGTATCAAATAAAGAGATGTTGCCATTTGGAGGATGAACTGTAACTACGTTCCCCGGCTGGGGACCTCTTGCAAGGTTGCCAAATTTTTGGAATAAAATGTGCAATTACCTAATAATAATTATTTGTTTTAAACTAATTCAGAAATTAAATTAATAAATAAAATTATAAAGCACTACGATTTCAATCCACGTTAACAAATTCTAATACAACCATAAATTGGTCTGGTATCTGAGACAACCTGGCGACATTGGATCTGACAATCCATAACATAACCTCTAAAAATTCTATGTTGCTAAAATGTCACAGACTCGTATTTTTTGTGTATTTTTGCCTTGTTTGTGCCCATTTTGTATTCCCAATGGCTAAGTGGAATGGAATCGACGATATCCCAGGAACCTCCACCGAAAGGGCCTTATCCCCACCAAGAAAACGACAAAAAAACTTAAATGTGAAGGCCAAAGGAAATGCTAATAAATATTTATAAAGCTTCATTACAAAAGAAATAAAGTTTCATTACAAAAGAACTCTACCTTTTCCAGGACCCAGAGTTTGCAGCTGAATGTGAATGTGTTGAGTATGTATAGTTGCTCATCCAAAAGGTAAGTACCAAAAAAGACTATTTCAGAATGCTCACAAATTATTTCCAGTATGAAGGAAAACTGTAAGTAAAAACGGAATTTTCCCGACAGCTTCCTGCCTTCTTTGTTTATAAGGCAAGCAGCTGAAATCAAATGCGACCGTAGGTATACATAGTACTTAAAAAAATAAACTGTCAGAAACTTTCAAGTATTTTTTATATAATTTTTATGGTAGCATTAAACCTTTTCTTCTTTGTAAGCATTCACATTATCTTATAATGGTACCTACCTATTTATAAGTATCTTAGTCACGATACACTTACAACGGTATGCTACGTTTGATGTCACTTCGAGTGAGAATCTTAAATTAACAAGGCACTTACCTAATCAAATGAAATATGACAATAATATTTTAATAAGCGTCAACCCCAGTTCGGTCTGATCAATCTTGGAACATTGGTTGGTTTAACAACGAACTTAGAAATCAGAGGGACACAATAGCTTTGTTAAATGAATATTGTGAGAGGAATAGAACGGAGTATGCTCAAACAGAACTAAAAAGATTAAAGACAAATTACAAAAAAGCACTTAAATTAGCAAAAATACAGTACAATAATAATCTGATTAATACAGCTCCAAACCCTGTTAAAACAATGTGGAAGTTAATTAACCAATCTAGAAAGAGGGGTGACAGAGTGGGGAACACGGCAGTTTCTCTGTCACCTCAGGTTTTTAATGACTACTTTGCTACAGTGGCCAAGAACCTGATCGGCGGTATGGGGATGGCTGATATCGATCCTCTTCACAATGTTACTGACTATACAACATCATGTCCAATTTTCCAATTTAATGAAGTTTCATATATTGAGGTTCGGGATATTATTAGCAAGTTAAAGAATAAAAATAGCTCAGACA
The DNA here is from genome assembly GCA_963971165.1 of Philopedon plagiatum. NCBI lineage: Eukaryota > Metazoa > Arthropoda > Insecta > Coleoptera > Curculionidae > Philopedon > Philopedon plagiatum. The sequence goes on along the minus strand of OZ020189.1, from coordinate 123,991,947 downwards.
TCTACGGAGTCAATATGAAGGTAGTAAAAAGTATAAAAAACCTAATATACATTCCAGTAGCAAAGCTAGTAAATCTGTGTTTTAAAAATAGTATATTTCCTTCAAAATTGAAAAAAGCAAAAGTTGTTCCAATCTTTAAAAATGGGGACAGCACTCTGGTTTCAAATTACAGACCAATATCCCTGTTGCCTGTTTTCTCGAAAGTCTTTGAGAAGTGTATGGCAAACAGGATGACTTCTTTCTTTGAGGATAATAATCTTTTTACGCCGGACCAGTTTGGTTTTAGAAGGGGTAAGAATACCTCTCTTGGAATTCTTAGCCTGATCTCTGATGTGATGGATTCATTTGAGAAGCAAGAGTATAATGCAACTGCTCTCTGCGACTTGAGCAAAGCCTTTGATTGTGTCACCCACAGTATTCTCTTATCTAAGCTTAAGTGCTACAATTTTCACCCAGATAGTGTACAACTAATAAAGTCATACTTGGAAAACAGAACCCAAATAGTTATGGTGGGAGGGGTGTCGTCGGGGGAGAGGGTGATGGATGTCGGTGTCCCGCAAGGGTCAATTTTAGGACCACTTCTATTTCTCATATACATTAATGATTTACCATTGGTGGACCCGGCAGCTACGTTCACTCTCTTCGCTGATGATACGTCTTTGTCCTGTAGTGGGACCTCATATGATACTGTCACTGAGAGGCTGGGGGTGGCACAGTCACAGGCGGAAAGTTGGTTCAAGGCCAACAGGCTATTACTAAATAAAGATAAAACGCACACAATGTATTTCTCCCTGAGAGACTTATCTAGCAAGCCTGAGAGCCTTGCCAGTGTAAAATTTTTGGGAATTCAGGTCGATAGGGGGCTTAAATTTGATGCCCACGTAGATTATGTATGCCAGAGACTTAGAAAGAGTGTCTTTGCTCTGAGGGGGCTACAGAACTCTGTTTCCCCTGGGGTGCTGAGGACTGCATATTTTGCTCTCGTGCACTCAATACTTTCGTATGCAGTCTTAGTATGGGGACATTCAACACATACTCGCAGAGTCTTTGCACTTCAGAGAAGAGCCATCAGGATTGTGGCTGGCCTTTCATATAGAGAGGACTGCAGGGATGCCTTCCGCTCTCTTCGGATTCTTACCCTCCCGTCTGTCTATATCCTTGAAAATCTGCTGTACATTAAGACCTATGAGGATAAATACACGTCACGTAGTGTCATACATAACCATGACACCAGAAATAGGGATAACTTAGAGGTGGCATATCGGAGGCTGAGGAGATGTCAGGGTGGACCTGATTTCCTGGGGGTTAAGTTCTACAACAAAATACCGATTGCAATAAGATTGCTCCCAATAAAAATTTTTAAAGATCGAGTGAGGAGGTTCCTGGAGGGGGAAACCTTTTATACAGTAGATGACTTCCTAAAGTGTGACACATCACAACTTGGGTTGTGATCTGTCATTTTTAATTTTTGATATGTTTTTAATATTCTTAATTTTTAATGTACTATTTTAATATGTTGTTTGTTCAATATATGTAAGGAGAGTTTGTTTTGTAATTTCTTTAATCAAACATATTTTGTAGTGAGGATTTTTATTCTATTTTTTGTATATTGACTTGTGTAAACGCTTATTGTGTAATTGGCACCAATAAACTATTATTATTATTATTATTATTATTAACCCAACAAACTACCCGACAATAAGCTGTCCTGTACTAATATTTTAATAAATGTCAACTCAACACACTACCCGACAATAAACTGACCTGTACTTATGTACAAGGAGTGCAAGCGTCTAATCAATTTAGGATTCCCCTCGAAGTGACGTCATAGCGTAAGCATACTGTTGTAAGTGTATCGTGATCTTAGTAATAATAATAGGTATCAAAGCAATTTCAAAATATTCCTGTGGTCTGTAAATGGTTTATTTATGCGTTGTTTCCATGTGAAAAACCCCAAGTTAGGCCCTGTTATATTAGAAGTATTGAGATAAAAGTTGACATAATATTATATAAATTTCAGAGTCTTAAGGTTATTTTAATTTGCCAAATAGGCTAAAAAATGCATTTAAAATTGTGTCCATAAAGTTTTTAATGTCAGAAAATTATTATCAATCAACCTTTAGGTAGGTACTTGGTATGAAAAGGTAAAAAACAATACTACAAGGGATGTGAAAATTTTTAACAAGTTTTTCAAAAAGTAAAAGCATTTTTTAGCTATTTTTGAAGCTTTTTTGACATAATATTGGCAAATTAACACTATCTTACTCTCCCAATCAAACTCTGAAAAATGTCAAAGTTTAACCCTATCCTATATATGTCAATAGAACCCAACATGGGCTTAAAATGTAAAACAATGTTTAACATGTAAAACACTGTGGAGTGCTTTAAAAAAATGTAGGTACTGCATTGATAAGATAGATTCTTTGTTCGATAAGGCTTTTAATTAAACCCAAGTCGCTTTTGGCAATAGGCGTGCATATACATATGTAAGTAACTGCACATATTGGTTTTCCCAAATTAACATTTTGAAAGATTTTACAATCATTTTCTTAGTAGGTATATTTTAATGTATACGTAATAGATATTTTATCCAGTATTTTGTTTGCATTTTTTGTCTGTTATACTATACAGTAATGTCTGGGTTATCTGAACAGAAAATTGCTAGACCCTGTTAGGATTACCTACACATTCTACTATGGACTATGGACATTGAACTCATAATAATAATCCGAAACATGGACGGATTATTATTATTATTATTAATTTTTTTGTTTTTAGTAAAATGAAGAGAAAATATGAACTTGCAGGAAAACCATGAAACTGGCAAATTAATTTACATTACATTACATTTACATTTCAAGACCCAGGATAAATGATATGTCTTATGTTGTTACCATTACGGAGGCATCGTGGTATTTTGGAGAGGTTGAAAAAGATGTTACTCCTCAAAAACCAATTGGAAACACCTGTGGAGTCTAGTGAGAAGGAGCCATTGGATTTAAGTCCTTGGTTTTACTCAGTGGCGGCTGGTGAAATTTCAAAGTTGTATATCTCTGTTCCTACTTACAGGACCCATACCAAATTTAGGAGTTTTAATAGTGAGCCCACTGGGAATGTTTTGGTAAAGAAAAAAACATTTTGTAATTTGCGAAAAAAAGTTAAATTTTTGTTGTGCCCCTCCTAAGAAAAAAATGAACACTTCTAGGTATTTTAGATATTATTTTTTCTAAACAAATTTTACTTTATTTTGTCGACAGTTTTTAAATTTTGAGAGAAAAAAGTGTATTAGTAGAAAGTTATAGTCATTTGAATTTTTTTTTTAATTATATTTTAGACTTAAAAAAATTCAAATGACTATAACTTGTAGTATAATGCTTATTTAATGTAGACTCACCGTAAGATATTGTATAGTTGACATTATGTCATAGGGTGCTTCTGGCTAGTTTTGGTATCCGTGGGGTCACCAGTCAGTAAATAAACGGACTTGTAGAAAGTGATGTTATTTTATTGAGCTCAATAAACATAATATACTACATAACTTTCTACTAACACATTTTTTTCTCTCAAAATTTAAAAACTGTCGACAAAATGATGTAAAATCTGTTCAGAAAAAATAATAAATACAATACCTAGACATGTTAATTTTTTCTTAGGAGGGGCACACCAAGAATTTAACTTTTTTCGCAAATTACAAAATGTTTTTCTCTTTACCAATACATTCCCAGTGGGCTCACTATTGAAACCCCTAAATTTGGTATGGGTCCTGTGAGTAGGAACAGAGATATACAACTTTGAAATTTCACCAGCCGCCACTGGTTTTACTTCATATCTATTGAACTCCTTAGAACCGACAAAAATATCAGTTAGGTGCCAACCACTATATAGGTGCCAACAACTGTATGTTTTACCCTATATTTTTTGTTATTTTTAAATTGTTTCTTTAAATAAATTTTGAAATATAAATTGAATTGTTTTTTTTTGTCTTTTTAAACACTGTACCTACACTTTATCCTTAATCAACTTATTAGAGTCATCTGTTTTAATAATACTCTTAAAAAAGTATATTCTTTACTCTGGTATTAAAATGCATTGTCTTCCAGAAATAAAAAATATAAAAAAAATTACAATGTTTAAAAGAAAACTGAAGAAATTTCTTCTAAAAAAATATCAATTTTTTATATTCTATGACTAATTAATTTTCCTCAGGCACGTGATTGTTTCATCACAGTCTTTTATCGCAACTCTATCAGTCTATAAGATTCTTTATATATATATGTGTTCTAAACCTACAGTTGATATGAACAATAATCAGTGCCTTGCCAATTCCACCTTTTGCTACATTTGTTTGTTACTGCAGACTTAGAATTTTGTAATTTCATTTCAAAATATCCACTATCATAATGTTAATAGACAGACGTTTATTCTTTCATAACAGTAGTGTCTTTCTTGCTCTACGTGGACACACACAAACCTCATTCACAACAATGTGGACCTAGAGGAGTTTGGAAAGAGAAGGAATATTCCTATTAAAAATAATAAACTTTTGAAGTACCTACTTTTGGAGTGCTGTTTTATAATAATATCTTACCAAAATCTTCGAAACCTTCACTGCCTTTAAACAAATTTTTTTTTAACATAACTCTGTTAGCATAGATACTGCTAGCAGATTATAAACGTAAAAATTTTACTATTTGAAGATAGCTACTGCCCAATAACCATGTGCTTATGAATGATAATTTAATTCTGCCTTAATTTCTGTATACCTAATATGCACGGGCATTTTTTTTAATGAATAAAGAAAACTCAGCAAAATTGAGTAAAGATTTTTTATTAAAATAAATCATAACATGAGTTTAAAGAAATATTCCCTATTCTCTGATAAATTCTACAAACCCTACCTCAACCTGCGAACAGCGAAATTCTTAACTTAAAGTACTTGTAGAAATAAAAATTATAACTGTTTAGCTCAATGTGACAGTTTCTCAATTAAATGTTGAAAGTTTTAGCTCTAGAAGGATAAACAGACTTTGCCCTGGTACTTTTACTGTAACTGAAAACCAAAATTTTTGTATGATTAGGGGTAGGGTAAATTTCATTCTTTCCTCCTCTCTGACTTCTTTATCGAACTATTTGGGATGGAGGTTCCTGGTTAGATGGTATGGTAATTTTCATTCTTTCCTCCTCTCTGACTTCTTTATCGAACGAACTATTTGGGATCGAGGTTCCTGGTTAATCATCTCCACAATGCCCGGCCTTGTCGTACTTTTTCGGTAGTTGTTAGCCAGTAACAGATTTATAGAATAAATAAATTTAAGCGGCCAACACTTTATACAAACATTTTCTACACAGAAAAATAAAGGTTTATTCGTTTATTATCAACACTACAGAAAAAACTTATGGGACATGCTCAAAATGTCATGTTGCTGTTTATCTTAACTTAACCTAACTTTTTCTAGTTGTCAAAATTTCAAAATATGATAAAGAAAAAAGGTGAGATAGATATACTTTATTTGTCCATTGTAAAATGGGGTTTTGTCATCATTCTCAAAACCAAAATTTTTAATTTTTATGATTCCGCGATATTTTGTAAACGAAACACATCTTTAAAGATCGCGTTGTGTTTAAAACTATTTTTTGGTGATTTTATATTACTTTTAGGAGTTTAAAAGTAAAAACGAGATGTGCTGTGTATGGTTGTGATGTGGACAATCAATCAATGAATGTATGTATTTATCCCTTTATTTACATGCTTATTTTAAATTATATACTATAAAATTTGTATTATAAGCAGGAGGCAAAGTGTATTGCCAATAAAATTTATATAAAATCGCCTTTAACTAACATTAAACTCTATATTGACCGTTATAAATTTAAAAAATTCACCAGGTGACGTCATGCGCGAATTTGACAGCGCTTGATATCATACCTTCTTTTACTTGTATCATGTATGCGGGTGTAGAACACTGCCCAAAGTCCCAAAGCTGGTAAATACCTTGAGAAAATACCACAGGAAATTACCGACTTGTGGTTGGATTTGCTCATAGACGTATTGTTCATGGTTCTAATTGACAGTTAAACAATGAACAAAACTTCATTTGTCAACCAATTGGTTTAGAAATAAACATCGTTTTCGGCAGGCTGTAGTCATGCAAGATTTATATAAACTAACAAGGTTACCTCATAGAGCAGCTTCCTGGCGAGAGGTCCTCGCAGGGGAGCCAGAAGGCGTGACGTCGACTAGCGACCCGTGGTCGGCTTTCTAGCACTTCTTTACCATTGTTATCTTTGTATTCGCTACAATACCGTGTGTTTTCTCAAAAATTGTTGTTATCTCTGTGCTTATTTCCAATATTCAACATGAGTAATCAATATTATATAAAAAAAAACGAATTTTCTTTAAAAACTACCAAAATAATGATATTTTGCTCTCAAGAAAAAGACGGGTTATGGAGAATTAGGATATGTAGAAGAGCGTTCGACGATACCGTGTAGCGGCGTTGAGATAGGTCAGCATCGAATGAGGCAACCTTAACCTTGTTAGTGTAGAAATAAATAATGGATTAAACTTCATTTGAGGGATTTTTTGGCGAGATAAACGGTTTTAAATTTAGAAGCGGTATCTGATACCGGTGCGTTTTCGCGAAAAGCGTTCTTTCAAATGACGCCATAGCTGACGTCATCGTTTTAAAAACGGTCTTTTAATTTATTCAACAAGGTGCAAGTTGTTGATAAAGAGCCATCACCGGACATTTAGAGCCAAATTCGCCATATTTCAACATGCATAACCTTAAAAAAACGACTTGTGGCGTCCTGTGCAGGGCAGGGTCCTGTGTCTGTGCCTCTGCCAAAAATGTATCCACAAAAATGGAAAATGAACATTACTAGCAAATTGCTCCAGAAAGAGAAGCTAACAATCCATTAGAGAGACAGAGAGAAAATAAACAGTTTGAGTACTCGGTCAAGTTTAGAGGCAGGGACATAAAGCTGTATGGTAATAGGTTTGGCTACTGCCATGGAGTTGTAAACAGTCAAATTAATTATTAATAAATAAAATGATACATTTTGTTATTTTATAATTATTATTTAACTTCAACTTGTTTTGCATGTTTTTTTTTGAGTTAATAACTGTGCCTTGTGCTGCTAGTAATTATATTAATACATTGCAGTCAGTAAGCACTAGTCAGTCTAGTACAATAAAACAAAACCAACAAAGGAGAAATAAAACTTGACAGATGGTTTTATAAACAAATGAAAAAACCGTGTCATTTTGGCGATTTTAAAAAACCGCTTGTTTATGACGTCATTATTAAAAGACCGAAGCGGTCATTTACATATAACCGTTTATCTCGCCAAAAAATCCCTTTGTCAACCAATTGGTTGACAAAAGAAGTTTATATCTATTGTTTAAGTGTCAACCGTAACCGTGAACAGAGACCAGCCGAAAACGCTGAAAGCTGTATTAGTATTCGTTGGTTTCTTTCGGAATTTAGCGTGTACCAGGTAACGCGATTTTCGTATCGTAATCGTATCGTATCGTAACCGATTTTGCAACCAATAGACGCTTTCAGATGGCTTTCGTTACGGTAGCGGTTGACATTTAAACAATGGGTTAAACTTCATTTGTCAACCAAACTGGTGACAAATGAAGTTTTACTCATTACTTAACTGTCAACCCGAAAATGTCTATTGATAGTGGCCATGTGATGGATTGTTTGTTTTGTTTGAGTAGGCATGTGACTTTGACACGTAGAATAGAATTCTATAGTAATATTCCTTTCTGACTCCCCGGAGCGACTCGCCCCGGAGTCACTCGACACTAGTGATGTAAGGATACGTATCCAAAAATCCGTTGGATCCGAATATTAAAAGAATCCGGATTATCCGGAACCGGCCGAGAACTTGAATACGGATTCGGAATCAAAATAAATTCGCATCGGGTGGTTACTAATGCAAAGTGCAAAGAGAAAACGGAATCGGAATCGAGTGTAAGCGAACAACACGGTCTGCGATTTGGCATATTTGATATTGTGCTTTCTCTTTCTAATGACATTTCCTAAAAAAAGATGGCATAGTTATCGGGGTAACGGGTATCATATGAGATGAGATGAGACCCATTGGTTAAACTAGTCCCGCCTCACCCGAACCGAATTCAAACGAGAACGGCGCGACGCGGTGCCTTCTTATCCCTAAACTTCGACTTCGAATGGTATGATACCGATACCGCATCGACCTACCGGGTAGGTCGATGCGGTATCGGTATCATAAAATTTCGCGATTTTCAAGTTGTTGTTCAGCCTCATGAAACATTTTTAGAGTATTATGGAAAAATGCTAGGTAACATTCTGTAATTAAATTTTCTGAACCAACAGACTCGTCTGAAATGAAAGATTTTATTGTTACTGGACAATTTTCGCCAAGTGAGAGGAAATAACTCTTAATGGCGGGAAATATTCTGACAAGCCTTTCCACAGCCGGGTAAAGGGACAGCCATCTTGTTGGAACGTGACGAAGGATAGACTTGTACTCCAATTCGACAAAATCAAAAAATTCTTCTAGTAATTTTACCCGTTTTGCTTGGGAAGAGAAGTGGCTATATATCTTAAGAACAAAATTTTCTAGATCAAAATTACATATTTCTAAACCGTGTTTTACACTGTTATTAATCATGTGTGCTGGGCACCCACTTGCTAATATGTTTGGATTTTCTTGAAGTAACAGCTGATAAATGGAGTGATGACGGCCAAAATTGACGCTAGCGTTATCCGCCGAATAGCTGGATGCGTTGTTTAAGGCGAGACCAAAACCTTCGATTTTATTTTTCAAATTAGCGAAGACTGCATTTGCCGATTCATCAGCATCTTCAAAGAAGTCCAATAAGCACAACTTAATTCCCTGAGAAGGTATGTAATACCTTATGACAACAGGAAACATTTTTTTACACCCATGATTGGATGCATCAGTAGATATGCTGTAGAATATATTTTTCCGTAGTTCTCCTAAATGGGCCTCCAACGATGCCGGGCCTAAGACATTGAATGCAATACTGCTGGATTTCGTTCTTCCCAAGGTCATATCGTTAGCGATCTTGGAATCATCGAATATCTGAGATGATAACTGCACAGTACAATTAAGGGAATTGTAGGAATGCGCATGCTTCACCGTGTGAAAAACACTGCAAACTTCAGCAATGATAGTTTTCTGTTCCAACGAAGTCATTGTGTCGGTATTGGATTTTAGGAAAATGTTCATGCTTTGATTTTGTTTTTGCGCTAATGACATTTTTTTGTGCTCTGTTCCCATTTCGTGTTTTTTTATGTCGCTTTTTCCTCCATATGCTACTTGAAATGATTTGCGGCAAATATTGCAAAATGCCTTCGCTAAACCTTTTGTCGACGAAGTGGCCTCTTCGGTTAGCCACGGATATTCCGCTTCCCATTCTTTGCGATAATGACACAAACGTTTCATTTTTTTTGGTGGTGTTTCGGCCATATTTGGTAATTTCAAATCAAGTACTATCGAGAACAAGATCTTAAAATATTCCCTACCCCTACCTTTAATCTTTACGTCAATATCAAAGAACACACGATATCACACAAAAACAGGTAAATCTAGTGTAAAAACAATCCGAATTATTACACCAAAGCGGACTTAATTACGTGTGCGATTGCCAAAGGCGATTGCAAACTATTACGTTACGTTCGTTGCGCAGCTTACAATAATGTGAACCTAGAAAAGACATGCATGCGCGGGGCGCGCGGGCTGCTGCGTGCTGCACTGAGAGCAGTGCGGGCCGATTAGTTCCGTTCGCTGTACAGAGCTTTCAATGCCATTGTTGCCAGCTGCCCCATTTTTTCAAAAAATACTCTACCAATTTAACAAGTGTACGAAATTAAGGACATTTGGCGTCCTGCAAGGGCTCTTGGCAGGACGCAGGACAAACGTTCGAAAACAACGTCAAATGGAGGACGTCCTCCGAAATTCAGGACGGGTGGCAACCCTAACCTACCCAGCCGTGTATCCGGATAGAAAATGTTTTAGTCTGTTGCATGCATACGTATACATGATCTGTAACCGCTTTCGCGCGGGTCAAGAAATGGATTCGTATTCGGATAATGGATACGGATATTAGCTGATTCCGATTCCGTATGATTCGGATTTCTAATGAATACGGATATTTACAACACTACTCGACACCGTTCCGAAAGGAACCATTGACAAGTTTGACATTAAGCTCAAGTCATAAGTAATGCACGAGAGGGCTCGAACGGTTCAGGTGCTTGATGCCCCAGTTGAATGGAACAACTGTGTGCTGCTCAGGAGCTGTACGGGAGCTCCTCCTTGGGGTGAAAGGAAGACATATAGGTCAGTCTCTCTTCAACGATATGGAAATAAAAGAGATAGAAAAATAACCCGTAGCTTGGTAAACGCCAAAATATGCCAATTGGCAATTTTGTCAATTGTCAAAGTGTCGGTCGATCCACAGAAAAATAAAGGGTTTAGGGCGATCCAGATACGTATTTTATTTATACGTATATGGGGCGATCGCTTTGACCCGTTTTGACTGCGACCCTGTCATCATAGATTAGGGTTTGTTGTCATTAGCCGGTATCATAGGCCACCAACAAAACATCTTGTACCTCAAATACGCAGGTGCAGTCAAACAAAAAATAATCACAAAAACAAAATGGTTTCTGGTTTACAGAATGTGTTTGTTATGCACTATTTGTAAAAAATTAACAAGTACGTGAAGTTTCTAGTTTATTTTATTCTATTTATATTTTGAAGGTGAAAAATTCACCAAAAATTAATCAGATAAATGCAGTTGCAACCGTCAATATGGAAATTCTTAAAAGTTTTGAACGCTGGGGTTCAAAGCACGTTTGAGTGAATAAAGCCTTTTTGATATTTTGGAATATTTTTAAAGATATAAAGAAACTGTATAAAAATGTTGTGAAAATGTTTTCGAAATTTTTTTATTATTCAAGCTCATTAAAGTAGTTTTAAACTTCATAATTAGTTTTTCATTAGATTTAACCTTGTACCATTTTCAGGATTTTTTTAAAAACAGAAAATCACAAGGATTAGCAATGAACGTCAATTTTTTGGATTGGAGATGCGGGGCGGGAATGTCAACAGATCGCTAGTTTAGCAAAATCGGCTTTTCTACATTATGAGGGAGATGGTAGGAGGCTGTTGTGTGTGTTCTGATGATAGAGGCTGGTCTGAAAATCCCCTTGTATATTGTGATGGACAATCTTGTAATGTTGCTGTTCATCAAGGTAAAATCAGTCATTACGTAAGTTTTAATTGCTTATCTATTGAAAACGCTCTTAGGTTGTGGTCTTTCAGTTCTTAGTTGAAATATATGTGCCTTATTTCGATTGTTGACCAGTGATGATAACTTAAAGTGTAATTTGACAACAACAAAGTTTTAAGATTAGTGCTCATCTTGTGTCATAACAATGTATAGTTACGGATGAAAAGTCCCGGACACTTAGGTTAACATTTCCTGTCATATTTACAAAACTTGGTAAATCTGGCTTTTATTACCTTTATGGCCACAAACTGGTAAGAGATGTAATTTTTAGGAAAATGGTCCTTTTCATCTAGCCTGTTTTGTTAATAGATCTATTGCAAAAAGATAATAAATCCATCCATTCAAAAATAATTATTTAGGTAGTATATTTTGTGAGATATTTTGTTTTAAAATTTGTAACAGAAGAGAAAATATGAGTAAGTAAATTAATATTTTATTCCAGCACCATTTTTTTCAATACAGTACTTAATGTCTGAGTAATCTGAACAGAAAGTTGCCAGACCCTGTTCGGATTACCTAAGCATTTGAACTATGGATTTCATAATAATAATCCGAAACATGGACAGATTATAGATTCCCAATGGTTGTATAAAATTGTTTATTAGAATAAAAACATGAATTAAATTCTTAAGTTGTACTTACATAAAAAAGAACTTCTGAACGGAAAACCATATTACATGTGCTATCTTTTCAGAGCCATCATTCGAGATGCAATACTTATTCTCTGAACGAATGACTCAAGACAGGAGTTCGGAGAGTTCAGATTATGAGTATCATTTTACACAATAAGGTTGTTCGGATTACAGGGGTGTTCGGATTATAGGGGATCCATACATTACTATAATTACTTCTAAATGTTTTGGTATGGATGCCACCAACATTTGAGCAGCAGATTATAGTTGTTCCATATTCTATTTTGTTCCACAAGTCATCACTATTTTCTGGTTGGAAATCATTTGTTTTATTAATTTTTTTGACAGTGTAGCCCAAACATTTTCAATTGGATTTACATCAGGACTTCTTGAGGGTCAAGGTAGTGAATGAATATTGTTTTCCCGCGCCCAACACAAAATTTTCTTGCCGTGTGGACAGGGCAGTTGTCATGTTGACGAATAAAAAATTTTTGAGGAAAAATACTTTTCACTAAAGGCTGCAAAACATTTTCTAATATATCTATATATACTTCCGCTGTAAATCTGCCATTAATGTAATGACAAAGTCCAAGCCCTCTTGAAGTCATCTATCCCCATACATTAACTGAAAATCTACCACATGTTTTAAACCATTTGTGTGTATTTTTCTTCAAATCTGGTATTTGCAGGTCGGTAAACTCTTACCCGCCCTCTGTAATAGGATTGCAACGTCTTTTCATCTGTGAAAACAATATTTTCCTAGTACCCCAACCCTTCCTGTATTTACTGCAAAGCAAATCCACCCTCTGTTTTTCGTTGTCAGTACCTAGTTAGAAATGGGGTAATTATTCGGATTAATGGAACCACCGAATTTTTTTATGAAATTTTGCACAGACCCTAATTTCGGGTCGTAGTACACGAATCCGAAGTCAGTTTTTGCCGGTCTCGTATGGTTTTTCCAAAAAAAAAAAAAAATTTAACTTTTAGGTTAGCTTTTTCTATAGATTCCTTTAAGTTTCGGCACTTTCACTTAAACATATCTGTAAACTTATAATTTTTATTTTTTTTCGTCACACAAAACACCACATTTGGCAGAAATAGCTAAGAAAATTGCTTTTTTCTGTAGAAAATTCCATTTTAACTCCTATTAGCCGCCATTATTTTCCCACCTGTCAACAATATTCCTGTGTCCGGTGTTGCCACGTTTACCTATTTTTTATCCCAAATGAAATTAATCTTGGCGAACTTTGTACCGCTTCTACAACACAGCGAAGATGACCCCAACCAACACCCTGGCGCACCGATCCCTCTTCGCCTGCGAGGAAAGAGACTTGTCAGGGCCTCTAACCAGGTGCTAACCCTGTTCCGACCCTAGGGTGCCCTCCGATCCACCGTTCGCATAAAAAACTTTTCTAAGTCGGTGAATTAGGTGACAGATCTAATATTTTCGATATAACAGTGGATCGGAGGGCACACTAAGGTCGGAACAGGGTTGGCACCTGGTTAGGGGTCCTGACAAGTCTCTTTCCTAGCAGGCGAAGAGGGATCGGTGCGTCAGGGTGTTGGTTGGGGTCATCTTTTTGCCCTTTTGGTTAAATTTGGTTCATTTCCGCATTTTACCGCTAACTTTATGTTAATCTAGCAGTATTTGTGGGAAAAACTATTTGTAAATTTGGCAACAGCGCGTCTTTCCATCAGAAATTTCGAGTATGTGTACCACGGGTTGCGTGTTTATTTTCTTTTAATTTTTTGATATTTTCTCTGTTTTTTTAATGTGTTTTTATATAAATTTGCTTAAATATGGTTCAGAATAATAGTGTGTAATGACTTGTATAGATGTGTTTAAGTGAAAGTGCCGAAATTTAAAGAAATTCATTGAAAAAGCTAACCTAGAAGTTAAAAAAAAAATTGGAAAAACCATGAGACCGCCAAAAACTGACTTCGGATTCGTGTTCTACGACCCAAAATTAGGGCCTGTGCAAAATTTCATCAAAAAATTCGGTGGTTCCGTTAATCCGAATAATTACCAGAAATGGTTCCTTAACAGCAGCACGATTTCTTAAATTAGATCTGTCTTTTACGTGGTGTCTTGCTACCCTAACAGAGCCAGGAAAATTTGTTTGTCTCTGGGTCTCCACTGCTATTTGCAATGGGTGGTTTTCCAAAAAATTTGCTTGGTTATTATCTTGTTGTTCATTTGATATCCTTTACCTTCCACTTCCAGGCATTCAGTTTAGAGAGCCGATATTTTCCCATTTCTGCTTCAATTATTAAACGGTACTTTTTGGTAAACCGATTTCTTCGGATATTCTCCTTACTGCGCGACCCCCTGCAAATAAGATCATCACTTTGTTGTTGGTTTATAATCTGTTCATTTTATCAAAAATTAAAGTTACAATTTTTTCTAAAATCTGCTGTCATTAATTATATAATCAAACCATGACAACTTTTAGGTAAAATTCAGCTGATCTGAGGTATATACAGTTGAATTACATTAGAAAAAATAATGTGTCTGGGATTTTTCGTCTGCAACCATACTTGCACTCTACTGTACTTAGTATTGATATCATTAAACAAAGAGTTTGAGTGACCAAACCAATTAGATTAGAACAGTATAATTTATCAGTAAATTTAACTCTATTTGATTTTAAAAGATGGGATTTTATTGTTTCAATACACTTCCTAATAAAATCAAAAATTTAAATGTATTAAGATTTATAAAGATAAACTTTGGATACATTAAAGACATTAACAGCAAGGTTCTCCGACACTAGACTGGTCTAATTTGACAGCTAAAAGTTTTAAACTGACAGATTCTCCAATGCTAGTCCGGGTTAATTTGACAACCAAAAGTTTTAAACTGACAAGTGTAAGAATAAGACAACTAAGCTTTATACTATGAATTTGTTTCCGAGTTAATTCGCAAATTTATAAAGAAAAGGGCAATTTTAGTACATTCTTTCGACAATAATAGAACTAAACTCATTCCAGCAACCCATTCCAAGATGAAAATCATTGGAAAACCAAGCAGATCGCTGAAAGATCAGGATAATTTATACATTTTTAATGATGACTTATTAACAATGACAGGACAAACACTTGTCAAAACATAACTGATCAACTAGAAGATCTTAATTTAAACCAGTACTAAATTTTAAACCTTATTGAATCTGAATGTTAACTTTTAATATTACTAATTTGGTACTGAGTTTTTTCACAAATTTATAAAGAAGATTACAATTTCGGTACATACTTTGTACAATATCAGAACTAAATTTATTTTAAAAACTCGTTCTGACAATCATTTGGAAACCAAGCAAATCAGTGAACTATTAGAAAAATTAAATTAAGTTTTTAAAGACAATTTAACAGTGAGAGGACAAAAACCTGTCAAATCCTAACTGATTAACTAGAAGAGCTTAATTTAAACCAGTACCAAACTTTAAACTCTTTTAATGAATCAGAATGTAATGTTCTTTAAACACTGTAAATGATTTGAGGTTACTCTAGTTTCTCTAACCACTCCGGGACCTTGGTATGCCTTGACACTCTTGACAGACAAATACAATAAAAGTCTGGTTTGTGGTTACTATTTAGTGTTTTGGTTTAGTATGTAGTAGGTATTTAGGAACATAACTTTACTATTTGCACCTCATATACTACAAGTGTCACATACAGTAGACAGAAACAAGGAAAATTGGTACATTTTTTTATCATACCTACAAATATAAATTTCCATAAAAAAGGGAATAAGACAGTGGTTACAAACTATGATTTTTTTTGTTTAGTTTCATTCACTATATCATTCTTTTGGGTATGGTTAATTTTAAATAAGTACATGGTAAGGCACATTTGGCAAGGCAATTTCTGACGGTTACAGAGCTTACAGATCACACTACCAATAACATATCTCATTAATTAAGTAGCACACATAAAATACATTTTTATAATTTGCCATTTGCAATAAGCTTAGGATTGTTTGATACCTTGTATTTCTAATTTTGTTTGTTTTATTCTTGTACTTTTGTATTTTTATTTTTTAATATTTAGATATTTCCATAATATAGGTCCAACTGTAGTGAACCAAATGTACTTCTAGCACACCATCTAAATACATCTAGGATTTTCTTAAATTATTGTCACTTGGATTATGCCCTAGATGTAAGCCTTTTTTCCTCAATAAATTAGTTTATTAATGTTTAAACTATATTAATTTTGTTTTGTTATCTTCAAGGAATATAGGCTAAATTTTTTGAAAATGCCATCTAAAGGCATTTTTAGTATGATAGGTTATTCTATGTTTGTATTTGTTACTATAGGTAACGATTTTTAAACTTTCCCAATGCAATGTGTAGCACTAATAAAATATACAAGAACTTAGGTACTTAGAAGAAACAACCTTGGAACACACACTAGGTCAAAAAAGTATTCGTACACCTAATAAAATAGTATACTTATCTAAATATGTTTATTTCTAAGAATCAAATAATAACAATTGACCAACATAAAAAAGATTTATTAAGCTAGTTATTTTAGACAAAAAAATATAAATGATTACATATTGAAAAAATAAAATTATCAAAACACTGGACCAAAAAAGTATTTGTACCAGAGCTGCGCAAACTAAGTACTTGAAAAAAGTAGTGCAATATAACTACTAACTACTTTATCAAAAAAGTAGTTTAATTACTAAGTAGTTAAATTACTTCTGCAAAAAGTGGTTAGACTACTAATATTTAACTACTTTTTTAACTATAAATCAGATTAAACATATACCGTTGAGGCTCAGAAAACCAGTGCCGTATCTGTACATACAAAAATGATTAAAAAAGGACTTGAACCTATAATATCAAATAAAAAACTTCAAAATAGGTGAAATAGAAAACTTTTTATTATTTAAACTTTATTTTAAAGTTAACTGTCCACTGAGTTAAATTTAAGGGGTTATATTCAGTCAGGAGGCCTAAAAAAAGCGATATTTCAAGAAGTTTTCCTGAGAAGACTTTTAAATTTATTAATGTAAAAATTTGTACACATATTATGGTAACTTTTAGCTGTATTTTAAGATTTTTGTATTTGTAAAAATAATAATTTTGAAAGCTGCTATAGCTGATCTCCAGAAGTTCCTCTCAAAAAAGGCATCTTGCGGTGACAACGATATCTCTGGACTGGATCATCTAATATGAAAAAACCTAACGGATTTCGTTAAAGTAATGTATAATCTTCTAATTAATCGAAGGAATAAGCAAAATAAAAATTTTTGACAAAATGGTGGCTTCTAAAACAAACCATTTTTGACCAAAATTTTGGCCTTAAATTGTTTATAAAAAAATATATTTATCGGTGAGAAAAAACCTTCGATTAATTACTAAAAAATATACTTAAGAAGCTTGTGTTAAAATTACATAGCGTACAATCGCTCTGACACGTCTTTACATGGATAGCGTTATTCGAAAAGGAACCAAGCGACAAATTGTAATTATTTGAGTTATTGGCGCTAAGCGACTCCTGAAACCCGAAATTAGATATTCGAAAAAGACTCAAGTGCCAGGATGGTAACATAGTCCTCTGGTGATGAGAGAACCAAGCGACACCAAAGAAATACAGTTATGCGAATTTATCGAAAAGGAACCAAGTCTATGTCACTTGGTTCCTTTTCTAGTTTTACGTACGTTTTGTCGTGCTGTTTTATGACCAATTTTTTTACGTTAATAAACGCATCCTGTGCAAGAATCAGGTTAAACCATGGACGACAGAGCTAAGAAATTACTATCCTTGGCTTTGGAAAATTCCATGATTCTTTACTGTAAATTTTCAAATAGAACCAACCGCCAAAAAAATCAAACTCCAGCTTTAACTACGGAATTTGTCTTTTACTAATTGCCAAAACGTTAAGCAAGGTATATACTACTAAACGTGACTGAAACATTTTTGTCATTTACCATGTAGTACTTTTAACCAAAGGGAATCTTTACACCTTATTTACTCAAAACTGTTAAAACGTCGCTTGGTTCCTTTTCGAATAACGCTATCCAAATATGCGTGTAACTTCGAAAATAATCGTCGGATTGCCTTGAAATTTTCTGTGTGTGTACTTGAATATATGTACATTACGAAAATGAAATTTAAAAAAATCGATTTTTTGAAAACTCTAGCTGTATATAACCCCTTAAACATAAGTTGTTAACACCGTTCCTTTTTGGTACAAAACTAAAACATTTTAGGTAATAGGAATAGGATGTATTTAAAAAAAAATTGAAAACTTTCAAAATTCTATATTAGGTTTGCTTATCACTTACTGGACTAGAAACGTCAGACGAAAAATTTCCGAGAACTTGTTCTAACGAGATTTTTGGCACGCGTCGACGTACACGTACTGTAATGACGTAATATAGGGAAATAGTTAAATATTTTTTAAAATAGTTAAATTACACAAAAGTAGTTAAAATACCTTAAGTAGTTAGCACTGCATTTTGCGAATATTTTATAGACTTAAAATAATCAAGTATAACTACTAGGAGAAAAAAGTAGTAAGAATACAACTACTTTTACAGAAAAAGTAGTTAACTACTTAGTTAACCACTTTTATAGTTAACTACTTACTGCCCAGCTCTGATTTGTACACAATTATTTTAGGGTTGTATAAATTAACAACTTTTTAATATTTTGAGGGGTATCCTTTACCTTCAATGACTGCCTGTACACGACGAGGCATAAAATTTACCAAGTTTGTGGTAAGCAAACCTCAAATGAAGTGGTTTGCAATTCTTGCCTTAAGATGGTCTGAAGTTGATTTTTATTTTGGATGTCGTGTCTCCTTACTTGTCTTTCGAGATGTGCCCACAAATTCTCAATTAGATTGACATCTGGAGATTGTGGTGGTGTGTTTTCAGTTACATTATACAACAACGATTCTCTCAGCAATTTTAAATCATTGTCTGGCTGAAAGTAGTAATTCCCAGTCAACCCAAGGTTTTCCACATTTCCGGCTAAAATGTCCCTGTACATGAACCTATCCATGATTCCCTCAATAAAGTGAAAGTTTCCCATTCTGCTTGCGGCCATGCAACACTACACTAAAACATTCGTACCTCCATGTTTTCCTGTTGGACGAATATTCCATGGATTCATTCATTCCCCTGTTTTCCACCAAACTAAATCGGCTCCATCGGATCCAAAAGGATTGTACTTGCTTTCATCTGAGAAAATTACTTTTTGCCAAAACTCCAAATGCTTGTTAATGTGGGATTTTGCAAATTTGACCCTTTTCCTGTTTTTCTTATTAACCCATGGTTTTTGTACAGGTCTTCTGCAGTAGTATCCCATTTTTCTCAAGTGAACTCTTTTAACAGTTTCTGGGTGAATTGGTTGTCCAGTACTGGATTCCAGTTCCGCAGCCAAATAAGGGACACTGAGTGACTAGTTTTATATTTGGCCACTCACACTCGCCGCTTTTCCAATAATTTTTGTCAATTTTCCGAATAGATTTTTCTTGATTGTAGTGACGGATTATAAGATTTTTTGGCTCCATAATCATTTATTTGACTTTTCAACCCATTATTAACTTATGGAGATTTATTTTGTTTTAAATGCACATCCCTATACTGAACTAGCTACACCTTTTTATATGCATACATTAAAATGCCCAAACGCTCTAAATATGACAATACATTTTAAGATGTACAAATATTTTTTTTGTTAAATATTGGATTGAGTAGTCCGTTACTTTGTAATATTGCATTTTAATGGAGTAGAGATGTAAACAATTTACTTTGTTTAATATCACTTTATTTTTACAGAATAGTGACTGCAGTTTCGTAGTACTACTACATTATCAAACTGAATGACCTAAAAATTACTGTTTATGTTTATATATAGCAGGAGGGCTCTCTAAAGAAATTATTTAACAAAAGAAAGTTATTTATCATGATAAAGGACTGTGAATAGCAGGGAATTCCACAGGTCTATTTGGTCATTTAGTGGGTTTATATTAGGGTTTTTATTATGTTTATAAAGTTCAATTGATTCTAAAATATTAAGCTTTTTGCCCTTAGGTACCCTATACAAAGTTTTTAAATTATTAACATCTGGAAAAGAATGAATTGTCTCTAAACAATGTTTGGCGAAGTAACTTTTTTGTTTGAAATTGTCTGCTTGTTATTTTTTTACATTCTATTCTTGATATGTATAATCCTTAACAAATGGGAATTTGTAGCTGGTATCATGTAGATTAGAATATATTTCTTTTATTTAGAATACAGAAACTAAAATATTATTTGATTGGGTGTACGAATACTTTTTTGACCTACTGTAGTTTATAATAAGAATACGTTAAAAATCACCTTTATCCCCATTATGTAGGTACAAGGTATCTCAAAAATTTCTATAAAAAATGCTTTCACATGTTATTAGGGCCAAAATAGATTGATTTAACCCACTGACCTTCTGCAAGAGGAGAGGAGAGGCACCCATTCATTCATAACTAACCTTTTGTTTGTTTCATACATCTTGCATGAGTAGGACAAAGAACGACAGCTATTATAACCCCGTCTCCGCGCGCCAGCGTAATGGATTTCCGGGCCGTTTGTATTATACCGAGCAAACCTGTGAAAAAACAGCTCCGGAATAAAAGAATCAATTTTACCCCATCTGGCACTGACGCACCATTTCTCATTTATGTATAAAGTCATTTTAAAAAAATAAGGGGCACTTAAAATTTTACTACACACGTACATTCCAATATGCCTGAAACGTTACAAAACATTATGTCTTCACAAATATTTAAATCATTATTGAACTGGACGACACCACGTGCTTTTGTTGCCACTCTCTCTCTAAATTTTGTCACCATGCAATTGAAATAAATTACTAAAAATTTTATTATCACAAAAAATAATGGTATATTGGTATATTCTTCTTAACCCTTACACGGTGAGCTTGGATTTAACACAAAGATGCTATTACTTCGGAGTTTTCTTCAGATATCGTTTCGTAATGAGCTCCAAGTAATTTGGTACCAAAATGAAAACGAAAATCGTGGGAAGGTTATTAAAATAAAATGGATTTTTCAATTTTTTTTGAAGTTACCTACACAGTTTAAGTTCATGGAAAATGGTTATTAGTCGATTTTTTGGGACTAAACAAATTTGTTCGGTGCTCTAAATGATATTTTAGTGTTATATATGTCCAAAATATTTATATGCTTAGCAAATTTGAAAAAAAAAATGACTGAAAAACGCGTTTTTACTCCGTTTTTAGGACATATCATAATGAACCGACTTATTTTGAAATTTATGCAATTACCTTTGAAACGACTTCATTTTAATACTTTTAGAAACAGGCTGCCGCAGGCTATAAGTTCTAGAACAATTTAAAAACAAGCGAAATACTAATGCCTGGCCAGGAATATGTTTGTCAGTATAGTGTTTGTCTATTATATTTTGTATGTCTACATCCATAATTCTCGTGAAGCTGCTTCAGTTTCGTGCAAAAAAATTACGTGTCTACCTATAATACATCTAAAGAGACGGCTATGAGAAATTGAATTTCCTTGCGCTCGCGCTTGTCCGTGAACAGCACGCAGTGGATGAATAAGACTAATTCTCAATAATGATTCAATAAGGACTAATTTTTCATGTTTTTTGTATTTTCCTTGTATTTTTCGATAATACATATGTGTATAGCTGTGTCAATTATGGATGATCGCTAGATTTTGTTTTGTTTAGGTAAACAATAAGTGTGATCACTAAAGCCAGGATTTTTGCGCGACCTCGCACAGGACCTTTTTTGCGGCTGGCTTGTCTGGCTTGAAATACTATACGTGTGGGCCCGGGTTTATTAATTTTAATACATAAGTACCTTTACCATAGCAAAAAGTAAACATCCCGAGCAATTAATTAACAAACCCGAGCAAACCCGGTTTTATTAATTTTAATATTAAAATTAATAAACCCGGGCCTACGCTTATGATATTTAAAGCCAGCCGCAAAAAATGCCCTTGCGCAAAAATTCTAGCCTTAGATCACAACTTATTGTTTACTTAAACAAAACAAAATCTAACGATCATCCATAAGTGACACAGCTATGTATACTTGTATTATCGAATAAATTAACACTCAAAATCAAGAAGAATATAAATAAATCTTCAATAAAAATACAAAAAACATTAAAAATTAGTCCTTATTGAATCATTATCGAGAACTAAAGTCTTATTCGTCCACTGCGTGCTGATCACGGAGCGACTTTCCCATAGCCGTATCTTTAGATGAATGTTATTATAGGTAGACACGTATTTTTTTTTAATTTACACGATACTGAAGCCACTTCACGAGAACTATGGATGTGGACACATAAAAAATATAATAGACAAACATATACTTCTATTCCTGACCATGCATTAGTATTTTCGCTTGTTTGTTAATTGTTCTAGGACTTATAGCCTGCGATAGTTTGTATCTAGAAATATTAAACTACCCGTTTCAAAGGTAATTGTATAAGCTTCAAGATAAGTCGGTTTATTATGCCCTACCGTGTCCCTTTTAAAAGATATGTCCTGAAAACGGACTAAAAACGCGTTTTTCAATCATTTTTTTCAAATTTGGTAAAGGTTTCAATATTTTGGACACATAACACTAAAATATCATTTAGAGCACCGAACAAAATTTGTTTAGTCCCAAAAAATCTACGAATAACCATTTTCCATAAAATAAAACCATGTAACCTCAAAAAGTCCATTTTATTTTAATAACCATCCAACGATTATTTTCATTTTGGTATCAAATTACTTGGAGCTCATCACAGAAACGATATCTGAAGAAAACTCCGAATAATAGCACCTTTGGGTTAAACTTAATCCAAGCTCACCGTGCTTAGTCATATGCTTTAGCCTGTGGTATTTAGGATTGCAGATATTAACTCACAGTAATTATACTATTTGAGTATAGTTTATCTATCTATAATTCTACAAATATGCCACATAACTGAAAGCATGGCAACAGCCATTCTCAAGAAGTAGGTGAGAGGTCATATAGTTGGCCAGATGTAAATAATGGTATCTCGTCCATGTCTCTAAATCGGTGATTTAATTCAATTTACTTTATTGCAAAAGGAACTATCGAACATCAAAGACGTGTTAAAAAATTTTAATATGTAAAATACAAATGATTGCTTTTAGCTATTGGGACAAAATTTGATATGTAAGTACTGCAAATAGGTTTTTATTACATAATTGTTTTGCTCCTAGGCATTATGTAGGTGATCAAACATTGACCATACACAGCCAATTTTTTTAACAGTTTAGTTGATAGCTTTAAGACTTTTTTTATCAAAAGATAAGGTTATATATATATATATATATATATATATATATATATATATATATATATATATATATATATATATATATATATAAATAAATTGTTTTCTTGGATCTTGTTTATATATTTTTTATAGATTCTTGGGATTTACAGATCCGGAATAATTACTATTTTTTAATGGTTTTTAAGGCTTTTGTTTGACGTTTCGGTCATTCTTGTGACCTTCTTCAGAAAATGTGTTGGGGAATGCACCCTCCTAGTCAAAGGTTAAAATTGACATATAGACACTAATGTGTCGGACGAGACAATTTAAAATAGACATTAAAACAATTTTAAAATAATATGCAACAGCAAAACTGCGTGTCTCCTACAGTAGTGTAGATTATTTATGTTTCACTTATGCGGGCGCAGATAATACCAAAAGTGTGAAAAGTTGGCATTAGTTTGGGAACTTTTTACGCCAGCTGTAATTTCCATTTCTGCGTTTGGTTATTGTTATCGTTTCATGGTTTTTATTGCTTGTAAATTATGGATAAAATCAAGTTTTCAAACAGAAAGAACGTATAATCATTAAAACAAGGGTTAGAATTCGGTTTCGATTTCGGTCGAGGAAGTTTTATATTTACCGGGCAAGCTCGCACATGCGCAACTTCATTTTCATTTAATTTAACCTTAAGAAGATAAAATTAAAGCAAAATTAAATTAAAGTTGTTCTTAAATTGTGGATAAACGCTCTAATGCATTCACGTGTATTTAACTTGTACTAAATTAAATGTAAAGTTAAATTAGGGTTAAATTAAATTTAAAGTGGTCTGCATAAACCCACCTGCACAATAAAATTTATTTTGACAATGATTTTTGGTTCTCTTTTGCAATAACTATGAAATAGATCTACCATAGGCTTATAAAAAATGCACTTGTGACAAATTCAAATTTTATATTACAACGTGCAAGTATTTCTAATTATATTATTTATTTCCTTATTTTGCCCCTTTTGGCATATTCAAATACAAATATCAGCCACCCTTGGAAACAATTTTGCCAACATGTTAACTGTATAAGATGTTGAAGTGTCACTTGTCAGTCTAAAAAGAAATAACATTTTCATAAAAATGAACAAAATTAACAGGAAACAGATGTTTTTTAGTAAATGTAAAATATTAATGTAAAAAATCTTTGTTTATATTTTATAAATCACAAAGGTTGCTCAAAATTGTTACTGTTTTCTCTCACACAAACTTATGCATTTTACTTATTCATCGTATAGCATTTAAAAGTTTCATCGATCATCCCTGCAAATTTTGAAATTCGTGTGTAGTGGCTTCTTCTATAGTGTAATGTCGAGGCTTGTAAACTTTATTTGGTAAGTAACCACACGAAAGAAAATCAAGGACGGAAAGATCTGGTGATCGTGGTGGTTATCTTACAGGTCCGTTGGTTTCTATTAGGGATGTAACGGGTACCCGGTCTACTCGGCCAAAACCGGGTACCCGGCCGCGTAGGCCGGATACCCGGTTTTGCCGGGTATCAGGTTACCCGGCCGGGTACCCGGTTTTTTTATCTTGTTTTCTGTTTTTGGTAAAATAAAGCATAAAAGAAGTGAAATGGTGTACTTTTGTGATGATAAAAAATACATAAAAAACAGATTTTAAAAGGTTATAACAATAAACTTTGTTAAAAATGTATTAACTAAAATCAATTAATGGCAAATTGTGATGAAGATAAACTAACATTTCACCATACTCAGAGGATAGTCGGTTTCGGGATTCTTCATAAATATTGCCCGCTTCTAAAAACAACCATTCACTAAATATTGTTGAGGCAGGTGCTGAAAGAAACTTTTTACCAAGCTTTGCTAGATTAGGAAATCTCTCTGAATTTATTTTCCACCACGAAAATGGGATTGATTGTCTATCAATTAACGGCAACGCCAAATATGAATTTATTTCTAGGGATGTAACGGGTACCCGGCCAAAACCAGGTACCCGGTTTTGCCGGGTCTTAATTGACCGGGTACCCGATTTGACCGGATCCTAAAAAGGGCTACCCGTTACATCCCTAGTTTTTATCCATTTTTCACGACAATTATTTTCTAAAAAAGGGCGTATCATTCCGGCATTATGGGCAAGAGCCCCGTCCTGTTGGAAATATATATTGTTTAAGTAAGCCAAGGGAACACCATCTAGCAATTCATGTACAACTTCTTGCAATGTACCCAGGTAACGATTTGCTGAAAGGCTTTCCTCATAAATTCTATAAGTTAGTTGCGTTCCCAAAATAAAACAAGCAATGCTGAAAGCGAATCGTCCCTGCTGCTTCCGCTCAAAGTAAAGATGATGGTTTTAGGTATTGTGTCTATTGAAAATACTAGAGCTTGTGAAACACGCCTCGTCGGACCATATTACAAATCTTCCAAAATTCAAATTGGCTTGAGTTTGCTGCAGAAACCAATTGCAAAAAATGAGACGACGTTCAGCATCCCCATGATATAAATGCTGAACTATTTTGAGTTTATATGGTCTAAATTTATATTTGTGTAATATAGTTTGTGCTCGAGCCTTGTTCACTCCAACTTCTTTCTTAATATCCCTACACGAAATAGAAGGAGTTGCTTCTACACAGCCTAAAACGTTAACCTCGTCGATTTCTCGATTTTCCTTATTACAGGATTTTGGTCATGGCTGCATAAACGCTCCATAATTATAATTAATTAATTTTTTTTTAATTCTAGAAAATATATCGGGAAAAGGTTACCTTCTGTCTGGATATCTAGAAGAAATATAGAAAAAAAGCCAAAGATAAAATAATGGATATATAAAATCTTACTACCTGTTAAAATATAGTAATAATATGTTGTTCGGCGGCATAATGCGAATTTTCATTCGATTCAATATAGCAAACTAACATAATATCGTGCTTTTCAAAGTTCTGATAAACTGTCATTTCAGTCATTTTTTTGAACGAAAAACAGTAATAAATAACAAGTAGAGGTTTTGAGAGCGGTATATTTTTAAATCATCTCTTACAAATTTTAACAAGCGGTCTGACTAGCAGCCATGAAAGGATACTATTATATTCATTTGTTTCATATCATTATAAAATATGGCCTACTATGAAATGTTATAGATACCCTTTTTTTAAATTGTAAAATTCCAAAAGATCAACAACTACGAGTATATATTTTTGAAAAGCTCATGAAAAAAGCAATTGAATGAAAACAAAATATACAGGGTGTCCCATTTAAAACAAATTAAGTGTAGTTTTTATCTTCAGATTCGTTCCTTCTAAAAAAAATTGGCTTCTACGCAAAAAAACTATATAATAACCAGTTTTTACCTTACCGATAAATTAAAAGGCAGCTGAGATACGAGAAGTGCTTGAAAATTACACATTTTCAAAATCGCCATGTATCTCAGAAACGAAGGGGGCTATGAAAATTCTTCATACGTTTCACGAAAAAGTAGCACAGTTTGGCGAAAACCTCAGCTCTCTATCTTTAACCAAGATACCCTGCAAACGTGTCCAAAACCGGACACCCTGTATATTGCTTTTTCAAAAAATATATCTTACAAAATAAAGCATCGTAAATATTTAAGGTTCTTTTCTTAAGATACTCTTTTATTTCACTAAACGCCTTAAATTCATTACAATCATCCATAAAAAAAAATCGCCCAAACTGACCTACAATTATTTTCAGTTTAACATTAGCATACGCTAATTAAACTTATAATGCAGTGTCAAGAAATCGTTTTTCTTCTTACATATATATGTAGTTATGGCAAATATTTGGAGGAAGTGTTTGCGGTCATTAAACCCCAAAAGATAATAAAACTACTCTTTTTATTCGATTTACATGTAGCTTATTACCAAAATCTTAACCAGTCCTTTAAATCAACATGATGCAAAATGAGAGTGATGATAAACTTAAAACTTAGTAATTATGTATGTTTAAAAAATTAATTTGTAACGATACTTTTTGAATTTGTATTTAATTCTGTTTGATCGGATTTTTAACATATATTTTCAGCTTGTTATGGTATAGTTACTGTTCCGACGGGCCCTTGGTTTTGTTGTAAATGTGAAAGTCAAGAAAAACCTACTAAAGTGGTAAGTAGATAATTGTTTGATGATACAATGAAATAATTTTAGGGTCCTATTTATTTTATTATCCCCATTGACCTTTATTGACCAATAAAGTAGGAGGTTGACTAATAAAGTACGAGGGTATGGACGGTATTTACCTGGTATTGAACTGGTTTATAAATTTAAAATGAAATTGTTTTACATATCATTTTTAACTGTGCAAAAAAAATAGAGATTATCCAATGCAAAATTTTCCGAGCTTCCTTACTGTATAAATAAAATTGCCGTACGATCTTCAGAAATCCGAGAGAAAATTGTCAAGGCAGAACAGTCATGATTGACTGTAACGTAACATTCTCCCAGGAAGCGTTCTCTTAATATGTAAAATATAGCCCCTGGATAGTTTTAGTTACTTGCGATCTTCAGGAGTCCTAGAGAAAGTTGTCAAGGTAGGACAGTCATGATTGACTGCAGCTTAACAACGTTTTCTTCGCAGTCAGTTTCTCAAGTTGTAGAATACAGCCCCTGAGGTGTTTAAATTAAGTCATTCACTGTAAGTGTTAATCCAGAGATGGGAAGTTCTGTTTAGGTAATATAACGTAAGATCGAAAAAAAGTCCTCAGAGGATGCCGTGGAATTAATCACGCATGTCTTGAATTATTAGTCTTGAAAGATAACATAGATAAAACTTATAGGTGAATGAAGAATAAAACTGTCAAGTTCTGAATTTTTTATTTTTAAGAAAATTACCTTATTGTCATTGTCATTGCATAACACATAATTAAAAAAAAACATAAACAAAGAACCTAAAAGTTATAAATTTAAACCAAATGAGATACGTGGCCAACTTCTACTTCCAATCGCATTCGATAATTTGCCAAACATAAATATAAAATAAAAAAGGTTCATTAGTCTTTAATTACCACACATGGAACATATCTATTTGTATCCACTAGTTTGTTGTGTTCGTTGATACTTTGACGATATGCGGAATTAATTGAGAGGCGATATTAACTGTGCCCAATAAAGCAAGTTCAGTCAAACAATGCATGTGCTGTGCCTACACTTCGTGTTTCTTAATCTTTTGATGTAAATGTTTGAAATCTGTGTATCCTACGTTCTGAATAAAACAATAAGCATGCAAAGCAGAACAGTGCATTCAAAGTTTCACAACCGCATATCCACTGGTTTTTTTATACACCTCTTTGGAGAAATGTCTTGTAAAACAACGATTTGCTGTTTTATCCGATAGAGACCCAGTCAACACAAAGCCGTCCCTGGGACGTCCCAGGGACGTAAGTCTGGGATATATCCTACATCCCAGGGACGTCCCGAAATGTCCCATAAGATCCCAAGGACGTCCCTAGGACGTCCGTTTGGAACAGGTCGGGATGTATCTGGGATCATCCCATAAAGGTTACACAGGACATATATGGGATCATCTTAGGACCTTACTAGGACGTCATAGCGACTATATGTGGGACGTATATAGGATCATTGTTGGACATTCCGTACGCCTTAAAGAGTCTGGATACATTTTATAGCATTTTCAATTTACTGCAGTTGAGCCGCTTTTAGAGTTTTTGATATTTCTTATTTATAGGATGTCCCCTTAGAGAGGAAATTTTGGGATTTCCAATATCAAATCGTTCCAACACGGTTAGATAACAGAATACTAAACTTATTCAGAGTGCAAGAAACTACCAGGAAAAAGTATGCTTCTTCGTTTGATTACGGTTTGATCGAATACTACGCAAAGAGTAAATCTTTAACATTATTTTGTTGAATTACTGAAGCAGCATGACACAGGCAGCGCCATCTCCTACCAATTCCAAACAGTCCTAGTACTGACACAAAAAAAAACGCATTTTGGGGTAATGTAAAGTCATTATAATATAGAGTCATCAATACAATAAAGATTCCAACAGTATTTTGTTTTTACACTTTATAAAAAAATTTTACCTAATTATTTTTTTTTTAAATCCCATTGCGGACGTCCTTGGGACGTCAACATGAGACGTCCGTAGGACGTCACTTTGGGACCAATTTGGGATCTTTCTAACGTCCAGGGGACGTCCCAGGGACGTTTTGACTGGGATCATCCCAAGTGGGACGTTGCGGATCAAAATGGGACGTCCTGGGGATCATTGTTGCTAACTGGGAAAAGGTTCAAATCAGGAATAGTCTTTCAAGGGATTTTATCTGATTTTTTCAGCCAACGAAAGCCTCGAAACATCTCTTTTTAAAATGTTCTGCACGCAATTTGCCATTTTCCACACTTTGAAACACCAAAAAATGTCACGAAACAAATATAAACGCAAATCGCCCACAACACCGCGGAATAAAACAGTGGACTGCTAGGGGCTGGGCTCACCGGCCGAGCGCCTTTTCGCATGCTAAAATCCTGAGTATCGAATTAAGCCGAATAAAACCGAATGAACGTCAACGAAGTTGAATCTTGTGACTCAAACAATTATTATTGTAGCCTCGATGCAACGGCGGGATCGAAAGAAACCCCAATTAGCGGATAAGCGTAAAATTGTTTTTGAAATAATGTAAAATCAGAACAAATATTCAGAATATTTTATTCAAAAATCGGTGTAGATATGTTTAAAATAAATAAATATTGTTTAATACGGTTTATTATTATTGTTGAGTATTGTCGATAGAGGCGCGCACCCCAAAGCCCCTGGGCCTTCGTCATTCCTTCCCGTTTGGGGATATTGCTTCTCTTAAATGAGTACTTTTCTTTCTAATTAAAGGAGTTATCAATTTTAATAACACCAAATATGTATTTACATGCATCCTCGAATAGTTGAACCAATCACCTGGTTCAAACTTCAGCTCATTTAACAAATTAACATCACAAAACATTTTTTTAGCAGCCAGTCTCTAGTCCAGACCGCAAGCGTCTTTCTCTTTTTTCGCGAGAATGACAGCTTTCGCCGCCACTGCTGACAGTTTTGTCTTATTCATCACGAAAGTAGAACATAAAACATACGAGTAACTGCCGCTAAATCGCGTAGTCTGCGACGGAATCAGATTAGTAATATTCCTTTCAGGTGTCTGGCGCCCCGGAGCGACTCGCCCTGGAGTCACTCGACACCGTTCTGAAAGGAACAAATTGACAAGTTTGACATTAAGCTCAATTCAAGTAATGCATGAGAGGGCAGGGGGGATAGGGCTCGAACGGTTCAGGGGCACATTCAGAATCGACGCCGGGTGTTCCCGGGTAAACTTGTCAATGACGTCACGGCCACAACGGCTGGCCTCACGGTCAGCTGTTTACCCGGGAACACCCGGCGTCGATTCTGAATGTGCCCCAGGTGCTTGATGCCCCAGTTGAATGGAACAACTGTGTGCGGCTCAGGAGCTGTACGGGAGCTCCTCCTTGGGGTGAAAGGAAGATACCTATTGACGCTGAAACACGACGTGTTTAATCGCGGCGGTGATAACCGACGAAAAAGAACGAAGTCTGTCGGGGTCTTTATTTCCTTAATCTGAGGACAGGAGGTATCTAAGACAAGAGAGGAAGATAATGTCGCATATTTTGCTAAGAAATATTAGCTTCCCAGTTATAGCACATGATTGTTAAAGCCCCTCGTATTTCCTTACCTTAATTTTTATAACATCATTTAAAAAGGATCCCTGTATATTGATATTGTTATTATCCTGTCCTGAGATTTGGTTACAAAAACATCATAAAAAATATAATAAAATTTAAAAATTTACCTGCTTTTTACGGCAAGGTACCTTTTTACCTTTTTTCTACTTTTTGAATTTAGTCTTATGTTTAAAGTTGTGAATTAATGATGTGTTTGTCTGATCCTCAACAGAAGTGCGAGTTGTGTCCTAGCAGATATGGCGCTCTTAAACGTACGGATAATCAAGGATGGGCCCACGTGGTGTGTGCATTGTATATCCCGGAAGTGCGATTTGGGAACGTCTCCACAATGGAACCTATTCAGCTGCAGCTGATTCCTGCGGAACGCTTTAATAAGGTAACGTGTACTATCGCTTATATTTGCACAATTTTATAATATGCTAGACGTCTACATAGTCCTGCCGCCAGTTCTTTTTCAGTTGGTAATAATGGTGTCCATCGTAAGACAAAATGGAAACATACAGTTGTCTGCGTTTATTGCGATTTTTAAAAAAAACTGCATCTACTTTTTTATTGCTAACTTATTAACTACTACAAATCCGGTGGCGTAAGGGAAACATAGCGTTCCTTGATTTAATTAATTTATATTAACAAACTAACTAGCGATAAGTACCTACCATCCATGAATGTCCTTTGTTAATTTATTTGTTGTGTGTTGTTAATAGTAATGGTTGGTTGTTAATGTTTCATACTAATTATTGTAAAATGCATTTCAACATTTTAATGAATTTAAAAAATGTTCAACTCACTGCTTGCTGTATGAACCTAAAATTTGTTTATAATGGTCAAAATAGGCTCAAAACCTAATTAAACACTAATGTGTGGTACACTGGTCTTGGAATATTTTTCAACAGTAATTAATTGATTATTTTTTGATTTGCAATCCATAATTAAAATAACAAATTAAAAAGATTGAGTATGCTTCATTATTTTCTTCATTAAATTACAAAAGTTGGAACAATGTATGAAATGTTCTAGGCGACAGATCCGTATCGCAAAAATTTCTTAATAATGGTCAAAAAAAGACTCAAAATGTTATTTAACCATAATGTGCGATATACTGTGGAATTCAGAATAAAAAGGGCTTCTAAAATTTGACTTCAAAAAATCAGGACCGTGTTGAAAAAAATGAAGTTGATCGCTGCCCAAAGACGAAACGTCAAATACAAAAATTGATAACGTAATCTTTAAGTTCATCAAAAGTTGCTTTAAAGAAGTCTTATTAGTTTTGCCTTAGCTTTTATATTAACGCCAGAAAAAAAATTAATCAAAAATTCGAAATTTTTTCAAATAACTCGAAAACGAAAAATCATCTAAAAATGTTTGGAACATCACTTTATTACTGTGGATTTATAAACTCAGTTGAGGTTCAGTTGAAGTTGAGGTTCAAGATAAATAAACGCAAACGCGTACTGGCGTTTATAAACAAAGTTCAGTTCAGTTCAGAAGTTTCCATTACGCTGGCGTAAAGTTCGAGATAACCAAATTTTATGTTCGCAGTTGGTGCAGTTGGGCTCCCACCAATCAAAACGCAGAATTAATATTCGTAATGGCGAAGCCACCCGACTTCTACCGATCATTTTGTAAACAAAACAACATACCCTTTTATTTTCTTTGCAAAACAATTGTTTGGCCGTTTGGATTGTCTGTGTGTTTCCATATTTTTTTCCAAATATCGCGATTGTGGATTGTGTGCTTTTTATTTTTATTAAATCTGTTTATGATGTCAGTTGTCATTAATGTCACTTTACCCCGGACCAATGAAATGAAAGCGGCGAACTGAGTTTATAAATGGCCCAAAAAGCTCAACTGCGAACTTCAACTGCACGAACTGCGAACCTCAACCTCAACTGAACCTCAACTGAGTTTATAAATCCACCTTTAGTTCTTTAATTACCCAACTTTTTTCCATTAAACCAATTTTGAATTTCTAACTATTAATAAGATCCCCATACTGGCTCTCCTTATCTTGGACACCGTGCATGCGCCTCTATTTTCCTTCAAACCTATTGCGTTGTTGGATTTCCTGTAAAATTTTGCATTACAACCTTGTGTTGTGATAATTTTTAGCCATCAACAGCAGATTTTTAAGTAATAATTAGAAAGCTGTTGGCCATTAATTATAATTATCTGAAATATGCGCATTAAAAGACAAGGCAAAGACAAATGGTATTTAAACTAACCTGAGCTTCTTTTGAGAATCCAAAAATTTAGACAAATTTGTCAAAAACTGACACACGGAAATCCTGGAGAAACTGGAAAAATGAAATTTTAATGTTCTGGAAATTTTGTTTGGACCTGAATTTGTTTTTAAAGTGTCATTATAAGTCATTTGTGCTTAGGTTTATTTATTTAAAAAGTTTTTGACCACGCGAATACAGAAATTAAAAAATCAATTTTTTAGAGCTCAGTTGGTTTTTTATAATTCGAAAACGTAATCGTGACTTGCCGAACTCCCAATAACTTTTAAAAACCGCGAAAAGGAAAGAAAAATTTCTGCTATGAATAACCTGGAATTATCAGGGAACTTTATTTTCCCTTGGTATCTGCTATTTTTTTTTGATTTTTGATATAGTTGATGCTCATTTATTTGTCATAAAAACCAATGATTTTTCAGTATAGGCCCCTAAGACTAATATGATATTTTCTTAAAGAAATCAAAATTTTATTTTGTTCTTTCCTTTAAAACTGTTTCCCGCAAAAATTCCATTCATCTGTCGATTTTTTGTGGCTCGCGGTTTCAAAGAAAACGTACAAAATAAAATTTTGATATCTCTGATGAATGAGCTTATTCAGTCATTTCGCGCTTTCAATAAATGTTAATATTATTGCACAATTAGTCAATTGAAACACGCACACAAGAAATTACGTCGGTTGGACGGGTAATTAAGAAAAAAA
Source organism: Philopedon plagiatum (assembly GCA_963971165.1). NCBI lineage: Eukaryota > Metazoa > Arthropoda > Insecta > Coleoptera > Curculionidae > Philopedon > Philopedon plagiatum. Next base: position 123,958,038 of record OZ020189.1, on the reverse strand, counting down.
TTAAGGTTTCAAGTTCGACCAAATTCAAAAAATTGAGTTTCCCGTCTGACGTCATCCTACGAAAAACAACTGAACCTAGTGGGCAATGTGGCGACTCAAATTAAGGCTGCGGCAACACCGCCACGGGCCCCTTCAGCCGTTTTAGTACTAGCAGAGAATGTTTATATTTTGCGTAGAATTTTTAATCTTCAAATTTAGTTTTGGATTGATAGTTTTTTTGGAGCGCTTACGTGTATTTAAATATAACCATGATCTACAACAGAAATAATAGTAAAACTCAAACGACGCGGTGCGGCGCACAGTGTAACGAAATCTAAAATTCGTGGACATTGGTACTTTACTTAGCTGGTTTGCAAAAATTGTGCCATATAAAACATATATTGGAGTACCTTATTACTGTACTAAATTTTGTCCTACATGGTACCTTACAGGTACAGGTTGCTCAAAAGATAGGATTATTTTTTGAGAAAATAAATAAAAAAATACTGTTTTGGGCTTAAAGCAACTATGTTTAATAGACTTAAATGGTAATTATAAAAAACATTCTTTAATTAACCTAATTTTTACAATCTGAGCTGGAGACTGATCTATCAGAATTGTCTTCCTCAACGTTAGTTTCTTTAAAAAGTGTTTCGATTCTGAGAACAGATAATTCTTTTTCGCAGTATATTTTGGTCTAATAAAGGAAATAAGGAGATTTGAAGAAATCAACAAGTTGTGCAGTATGTCCTCAATATTCTCGGTCCGTCCTCGCTTTCGCGCGTAATGTTCTCGGAATTCAGATGCCTCTTCAGATAAATGTCCAGTAGGAATATAAGAACTGTTCTCGAAAATTCCTGCCCCATGTGTTAATAACATGTGAACACTTGATGGCATATAGTACCAACCATATAATGACACATACTGCTTTGCAGTATCTGTCAAATATTCTCGAAAAGTATCAACATTTAAGTTTTGACCCAAAGAAAGTGCTTAAAGAATTACAGCAAATTTTTGAATTAAATGTTTGTGCAATCCAGTGATTGCTGCTGATTAATATCGGAAAAAACTTCCAGCAGTATTAGTGCCGTCGTTTGTAGTACCCTCACTCTGTTTTACAACGTCTATTAGTATCCCAAGCTCATTTCGAAAATCATTTGGTATTTTCTTTTTTCTTTGCTCTTTTATTACTTTGTTTTTACCCTTAGTGGCGTCCTTAATTTAATTACAAAGCGTACTTAATAAGTTAACTTATTACCTACTTAGAATAATATAATGTTTATAAATAACCATCTAAAACCTGGTGTAATAACGTATTTTTAAAACTATGTGGGTAGGTACTTAAATTCATGAATATTTTATTTAATATTATTCTAGTCGCTTATCTTGGTAAAATTAAATTAGTGAAAATTTACTTATAACTTCCTAGAAAATTTAATATTATTAATAACATACCTGGAAAAGTGCCATTAAAAAGCAACTTTGGATTCCTGCATGTGCGGCATTACTAAATATGTTTTTTTCAATAATCGAACAAAGTCGGATGAGATTTTGGATATTCCTAATGTATAAGAGTTGTGTAATCCTCTAATGTATGAGACAACTTAGGCATATTAAGGCATTTTCGTTTAAAGTAAACTTTGTTTTTTTCTTCGACTAGGACCACGGTTCTTTAAAATTCCATATGTAAGTAAAATTTACTAATATTCCCACTGGAAATATCAAGAGTAGTTAGCATACTATAGCTACAACAAAAATTGCTTTCAAATTTTTTTATAGAACACATGTCAAGTTTTTGCTTAAAAAAGGAAGTACTTTACGGCGATACATTTGAAAAAAACTGGCAAACGACTAAACTCCAGACCTTTTACTAATAATCTAGAGACAAGACAAATTAAAATTCGATAGTCGCTGTTGTGCCCTTTGTCCACGAAATATCAAATCCGTTACACTAGGCGGCGTCGACGTGTAATTTTTTGAGAAATGCTTGGTATTTATTTGATACATATGCGTAAATATTCTTTTTAGGTTATAAAATATTATGCGTTGACTGTTTTCTCAGTTCTCTTAATATTTTTGTATAATATGTAGTTTAGTATAAATTTCGAATATTACGATTTTTTATAATTTAGTTTGATAACGATGACCAACCCGGAAAATTTTTGCAGCGGTGCCAAAGCTTAATTTATTTCCTAAATTTGGGTCGTCCATCGTGGGAACTACGTTACCAGAGGCACAGCCTTCGTAAACAAGACAGCCATGAAGTAGATGATCTGGCAACCCAGCACAGTGGCTGGAATCAGTTAACAGGTTAGAGCGTTCGTACATGCACCTGAAAAAATACCTAAAAGTTTATTAAAGATAAAGGGCCCCGGCTTTTTTGTAAATTAAATATATTGTTTTATATAATCGGCAACGATATTGTTGAACAATACCTATAAACATTTTTACTTTAAAGTGATTAATATACTTTGTCAAGGGTGGTTGTTTGATGTACCTTCCAGGAAGTTTTGCTAAGATGGCGTACGAGTGACTTGGATTTTAAGCTGTTTTAAGGTGCTTAACGTTAAATATTATTAATTTATGCCTGGACAGCTTATAATTTAGACTTTTGCGGCAACGGATTGTTATTTTCTCTTGGTTTAAACTACTTGCGTTGATTTTTAACATGCCGCGGAAAAGTTGTGTCCCTGGCTGTAAAACAACTTATGATAGTGTTATTAAACGAGAAGGATATCAAACCTGTGTGTTTGTGCATTGCCAAAGAAGAAATAAAATTCATATTTTTTCACCTTTGTGCAATAGTTTAATTCATCCTTAGTAACAAGGAACTGGAAGCAAAGTTTTTACAACAAAGAACCGTATATGACATGTTACCTTTTTTGAAGCTTAATTTAGCTTTGACATTTGTAATTTTGCAATAAGAAAATAGGAAATTACATATTATATATTTTCAAAAAAAGGGCAGTGAAAAAAGTCTTTGACGAACCTCAATTTGCCGGATTACATTCTATGCCAACTCCGAAATAGAGAGCAATTTCCGACTTTACCTAAAAGGTCCCGGCAATGTGGGGTTTACCCAGGCAAACCTAAGTATGGCGGAGCATCGTACTTTGCCGGTAACATATACACTGAGAAGCCATTGATTTTTGGTAACAAATAACTGAGCAACAACAACGTTTAAGAAAAAACAAGAGGGGTAATAGGCGCTCAATACTCACTTCATTCACTCTTTAGACTGAATTATGTGAATACCCTTAAATTGAGTATATGAGTATTGTTAAATAATCTGACTGGGTTTTAAAATTATGGTTTCTTACTGGTTTTGTTTCTAGATTTGCTACATCTGTGAAGAAAAGGGAAAAACTAGTTGTTCGTCCGTCGGTGCGTGTATGCAGTGCAATAAAGTCGGTTGTAAACAGCAATTTCATGTAACGTGTGCGCAAAGTTTAGGACTGTTGTGTGAAGAAGCGGGCAATTATTTAGATAACGTGAAGTATTGCGGATATTGCCAGCATCATTATAGCAAGTTGGTAAGTTATTGATGGGCTATTTAAACATAATACACACATAGAGAAAGGGATATGAGTGAATGTTAAGGAGTGATAGCATGATCATGATTAAACACAAAAGGGTTATATACTAGGGTTTTATTGGCTTTCAATCGTTTACCTAAAAATTATAGTGTAATTTTCATTTCCTTTAAAGCTTCGTAGTGAAGTTTAAAGAAAATAAGCGAATTGTTCATTGTTGTAAGAACAATGATTTTTAGGAAAACGTACAAACTTGGGCGCCCATAGACATTTTGAAGTTGTATATCTCTGTTGCTACTTACGGGACCCATACCAAATTCAGGGGTTTTGATAGTGAGCCTACTAGGAATGTTTTGGTAAAGAAAAAATATTTGGTAATTTGCGAAAAAAGGTAAATTGTTGCTTGGCCCCCCTGAGAAACAAATGGACACGTTTAGGTATTTTATTTATTATTTTTTATAAACAAATTTTACATCATTTCGTCGACAATTTTTAAATTTTAAGAGAAAAAAATGTGTTAGTAGAAAGTTAAAGTCATTTGAATTTTTTTAAACTTAAAATGTAATTTAAAAAAAAATTAAATGACTATAACTTTCTACTAACACATTTTTTTTTCTCTTAAAATTTAAAAATTGTCGACGAAATGATGTAAAATTTGTTTAGAAAAAATAATAAATAAAATACCTAAACGTGTTCATTTTTTTCTCAGGGGGGCCAAGCAAAAATTTAACTTTTTTTCGCAAATTACAAAATATTTTTTTTCTTTACCAAAACATTCCTAGTGGGCTCACTATCAGAGCCCCTGAATTTGGTATGGGTCCCGTAAGTAGCAACAGAGATATTATACAACTTTAAAATTTCTATGGGCGCCCATGCGTACAAAAGAAACTCTGTATCGCTTAGTGATCAAGAAAAATAAAATCCCTTTTTATTGTTAATAAATAATTTCTCTTATTTTAAGTGAAAGTATTGACCATTATTTTTCTTGATAAGTGATGCAATCTGAATTTTTTTGTGAATTTTACTAAAAACAATTCCCCTTACAGAATTGCGAAATTTGACTATTATTTTCTGTCGCGAAAATGTTTTAAAGAAATAATTTTCAGGTAAACCATTGGTTTTCGACCCCTAGGATGTGTTTTTTTAAAGGGTTACAAGGCGATATCTCGAAAACGGTTTAAAATATTTTCATGAAATTTTGGTGAGTTAATGGGGAGATGATATTTAAACATATTTTTGACCTTTACCTCCTCTCTCTATTTTGAGGGGTGGGGGTAATTTTGGAATTTTAAATGGGATGTACTTTTGGTTATAAATTCGAATCTACGTAAAAACTGCGTATGTGTATAAAAATGTATTTTCTTTTTCGGTTATGGAATTATGATTTATTAAGTTATAAAATAAAAAATATATTTGAAGAAATGCGAACCAATAACTATCCCCGATTACACCACACCAGACATTAATTGAAATGTGTTGATTTGGCAGAGTTCTCATCCAGTGGGAATTTTCCGACACCCCGTAGTGCATATTGTGGCTACCTAAAGATAACAACCAAACCAAAAAGAAAAGGAAATTAAATTTCTACTGATGAGGGATAGCTTAAAATCCTTCCTTCCCACAATTGTGGAAAGTAGCTTCGTCAGAAAAAAATAGCATTCATTAGGAACCTGTGATTTGCTTGCATTCGTCTTGTGACCCAATTGCAAAATATAACGCGATTTTCAAAGTCTTGCCCATATAGCTTTTGGTGGAGTGTAATATGGTATGGATGAAAATTGTACAAGTGCAATATGGTCACAACTGATTTTTTACTTATTCCAGCAGCTCTAGCAAGCCGTCTGGTACCTACGTGCGTGTCAATAACTACCGCTTCTAATACGCCAACTGCCCTATTTTCGTCCGCTTTAGTTCGCTTCCAAACTTGTGGTTTCATCTTCAGACTGCCAGTAGTATGACTTCCGGTTTTCAGCCTTTTAAATGGCATGTGAGATTTCGGGTTATTAGGAAACCTCGCCGCTCACACTAGTGCAGCTTTTCTGTAGTTTTTTCTGCACTCCCCCAAAATTAACAACATCAACTTGCACATTAAAATTCGCTTCCATGTTTAATTGGGCAATAAACTGGGAAATAATCGATAAATCTTCAACATTCTTAACTGACAAGTACAAATAACGCATTTCCATGGAAACTAACAATAATTCTGAAACAAGTGAACTCCATTTATTTGTAAAATTTATTTATTTTTTATATTCAATCAAAATTTAGCTTCAAAGCTGGACAGGGCTTGTGACTTGAAAAACGGATTCAAGACCTTTTAGGGATTTCAATTCCATTTAACGATTTAACGATTTTTGAAGTATTACTCAAAATGAATGATTTCTAGAATGGTCGATTGCAGCACCTGTAGTTATTTAAATGGGACGCCTGTAAATATAGCTGCGATGGCGCTGTCATGAACTTTTTTTATAACTCCCCGCAAATGCGATCGGCGCGGTCCGCGGGATCGGGTAATCACCGGGGCATTGTCTTGACGTTACATGTTATGCAGATTGCATAGGTTTAAGCAAAGTAATTGTATTTTCTCTTTTAAAAATTTCAAGTTATAGTAGTGGTAGTGATGATGATGCGTCCCAAAATCCGCCCAAGAAAAAACAAAAGCGCTCATATGGCCAAAAGTATAATAAAATTTAAAATAATAAGTTTAAAAAAACGTTTTGAGGTTAGGTACATGAAATTGTTTAAAAATTTGTTAATCTAAACTTTTATTTAAAAAAAGCTCTGCTTAAATTTTCCAAAAAATGGACAATAAAGGTAGTTTGTTCTTAAGCCCTATTTAAATTTTAGGGTTTCAAGCTCGTTTCAAGGGCTCTAAGCTCTTTTAAAGGGCTTCAAGCTATTTTGCAGAGCTTCCAGCTCATAAAGGACTTCAAATCCTCTGCGAAAAGGCTGGTGGTTTTCAGTACAATTCCTTTTTAAGTAAATTGAGAATTGTCAAGCCCGTCATGTTGGAATTGTGGCTTTGGGCTAACAGGGTTTGTGGCTTGGAGCTTTAAGCCCTTTTGTCGAGGGCTTTGCTCAGCTCTGTTTAGTAAACCTTAAGAAAGCAAATAAAAAAAATTTGTACACATACGTAGATTCGAATTTTATAAATAAAAGAACATCGTCCCATTTAAAACTCCAAAGTTACCCACCACTGCTTTGAATATAGAGAGAGGGTAAATTCTAATGATATGTTTAAATATGTCCCCCCATCTCTCTATTAACCCACCGAAATTTCATCAAAATATTTTAAACCGTTTTCGAGATAACGCCTTGTAACACTTTAAAAAAACCTCTATATAACCCCTTAAAATTATTACACTCATACCCCTTTCCATTTGCATGAAAGTATGTATTTAATATAAGCTTCTGGCAAACTTAAAATACTTAGTTTGAATATAAAGGCGGTTCTATTATATGTATATGTACATGTATCCTTAGCATAGCAGGGAAAATGACTAGGAAATGGTACAATAATGTAATCTCTTAATTCAATATTTCTTCATGACGATTGATTAACGCTTGTATTACTTTTATGAAGAAACATTAAAAAATAATGCACACTCTATCAAGCTTTATAATTAAAGTCTGTTATTGCAGAAAAAGGGAGGTAATGTAAAAACCATTCCACCGTATAAACCAGTAAGTGACAGTGTCAATTCAGATTCTGAAAAGGAGATTGAAGGAGGAAATCCTTTAAAGAGTAGCCCCTCTCAAGCAGCTGGAAAGAGAAAGTCCAGTTCGAGTGGTAAAAGTAATTCTTCCAAAGTGACAAATTCCTCAAGTAAGTCGTCTGGATCCCAGCAGAAGATTGGTCATAGCAATAATAAAGGGTAAGTAACAGGAATATTAACAAACGTGGGTGTTTTTTTGGTCCTTAGGTATTATATATTTGTTTTTATGTTTCACCAGTTTTCACTACAATCAAAAAAGTCTAAAAGTTAAAAAAAAAATTACTGTAAGCTGGTATTTACAGAACAGTATAATCTAAAAAGTCAGCGGTATGGCCAATCTTCAAGTACTCAAAGAACTACATCTTAACAAAACATTTTATTGTTAAAAGAATGTTTTATTTTAGACTTAGTGTATATTAATATTATGAAGAGAGAACGTGAGTTTATTTATATGTACAGCTTGTCAAATATAGCTTTTCCTCTGAAAAATTTCATACTTGCGCGGACGAAGAAGTGACATAGCATTTGGATAACAGAAAGGGCAATATAAAGCGGGTTTGGTTTAAAGTACCTACTGTAAGCGACAAAAATAAAATTACATAATTGCTTTATAATATTTGGTTTCACTTAAATAAGATTATCATTTCTAGTCATTAATTTAGCATAAATTAAGACAGTCAACAGCAATTTTGTTCCTGGATTCTGCTTGCTTGTTTCTGATAAAAAATGAAGACAAATTATTTTGTGTTAAAGGGGTTGAATTGTTATTATGAGTGGTATAAATGCTTTCCGGAAATTTTGATAATTATTATATTTATTGTAGGTACTAATTACAACTCTAAATTCGATAAGTTGCCTCATGCATGTAATAAATTGCTACAAGCTACAAGCCTTATAATTATTGTTATTATTGAAGCCTGGCAATGACCCTTAATCTATTAAATATCTCTTATTAACTGACTGGGCCAATCTGAAGTGTTACAGAAGATAAAAAGGATTAAAAGGAGCAATAATACTGAGAATGTTTATAACTAAAGTTTATTGCACTAGATCTTAAACTACTATGGATAATATTTGCCAAACTTTCATGATTTTGCCCAGATAACATTTTGCCTTTTACTTTCGACACGAACTCCATACTGAAATGCACGTCACGACAGTAAGAACATAAATGATTTTAAAAAAGCATGCACTTTTGTTACGGACTACTGTCTACTGCGCTTTTAGTGGGCGGGGCTTACTCAGAGGCAAAGCTATATTTGACAAGCTGTAAGGAGTAATTTCAGAAATAATTACCAAATGAACCGATTTAAAAAACTTTTACTGGTGTATAGCTAGGACCTTCCTGAGTTATAGGATGTATACAATTGTTACCCACGACTTCCTTTACGTGACACACCTTTTTTTCAATGTAAGAGGTAATCTCAAAAACTCCTGAACCTATTTCAAAGATTCTTTTACTGATATATATCCAGGACCTTTCCGAGTGTCGTAGGGTATATGCAATTGTTACCCGCAACTTCGTTCACCTGGAACAAAAAAAAATTTCAAACTGCTAAACCAGTTGGAATGAATTTTTTGCTGATGAATAGACTGGAACTTTCTCAGTTTATTGTATAAAACATACAATTAGGTATGCTTAGTTGTACATAAAAGATAATTATAATTGTAGGCGGGCTTCCGTAGATCGGTTGTTTGAAAATCCATATAAAATTTTTGAGATCTTGAAGAAAAAAATATCAAAAATTAAAAAGTTCTAATAACAAAAAATTAATTACATCTTTGTTTTAACATAAAATTGCAAAACTAAGCGGCGAAATCAAACGAAAAATAAAGTAAATAAAAAAACTAAACACTAAGATAACTATCCATCACAATTTTTTAGATCTACCGAATCACTTGACCTGTTTCTGTTTGCTTTTCGGATGTCCCCGTAGAAAAAAACGCATATGGTGATGTCTGGGGATCTCTCAGGTCAATCAGTTGTGTCCCTTTTGCCTATTCACCGGTTTTGAACCACTGATGAATTTTTATTTGATTCTAGTACCCAGCCATCATCAGTATTTCAATTCTTTCCTTTTTTAATAGCATAAGCACTCTTTAAGCGTCATAAGCAGACAGAGTAGTCTATTGGCTATTTTTGGCAATGTCGTTGGGTTATCATGTGAAATAAAAATGCTATTTGCACATGTTTTAAGAAAGAAGTGTCGCGCCAATTGAGGCTAAAAGATATTTTATAAATTTTTATATTTTGTTAATAATAATTCACCCTATTGGTCAGTTCCATGAACAGTTTACACCAGAACATATTTTAGCAATCACAACATTCATCTTTTCGTTCTTGATAATCACGGAGGAATCAGATTTCTTGCTATCCGTGTTGGCGAAGGTGCATTAAAAAAAGACAAAAAATACTGTTTAAATTTTTATCGTACCTTCTTTGCTTGTGGAAGTATTGCTGGTTATTTTCTTTGAAAGATTAGTCGTCGCAAAATTATTTTCTTTCCTGTTAAAATTCCTAACGGAATTCGATTTATTTCTATCCTTGTTAGCAAAAGGGACATCAGTAAAAGACAAGGAAAAACGATGTTGTTGTCAATAAAAAAGAATATGTTCAAACATTTAATCACAGCCGCCTTTGTTTGTGCAAGTGCCAGTATTTCTGGTTGTCTACTTTGAAAGTTTTATCGAAATGGTTATAAAAAATAAATTCCTAATGTATGCAAGATACTTAAGTAAGTTTTATGATTTTATTGCAAAATACCTCATGTTTTTACTGAACACAAACAGCATTTGCAAAAATCTCGTTTTTATTAAGCATAAACAGTGTCGGCATAGCCACATTAACCTTCTTATTTTATACTGCTTAAAATTATTGTTTCCCACCCCTCTAAGAAACAATACTCCTTCTAACCAATAATTCGAAAAAGAGACAGAGAAACATTTATGAAAAAATATTGTCAAAATGACTTATAAAGACAGTAAGTCTTATTGTTACATTTGTTGGTAAAATACCTTAAAAAATTAAAAAATTCTGGCCATACAGGTGTGGTTTGTTTATGCTTTAAGTTATTTTTTTGCGAATAGACTCAGAACATATTTTTTGTTATAATAAAAATAGGTAAAGATTAGATTAGGGGCCTCATACTCCTGGGCTGACGAGGCCAAAAAAGGCCGAAACAATATATTGTCAACAGGATTGAGGTGTAAGTACATTTTTTAAATCATTTTATGATAATTTTTAGATTTTATTTTTTTTACAATTCTGTATTTTAAAAGATTTCATTTTTCTTGCTAATTTATTAACTTCAATTTTTGTAAATGTAAATTTAGAAATTTTTAAATTTTCAAAAAGATTTTTTCTTTAATAAGAATTAATGTCTAAAGTATTGTGTAGGAACAGATAAAGTTCTTCCAATACTAACGACATAGAATTTTTTCTTTATCTTTTCTAATGTTATATATTTAGTAATTTTTGCGTAAAAGCCAAAAAATATGTTCTAACTTTAAAATTTCTGTATCCGCCCCTGGCTGTGGACGGAAACCAATCATGTGCTGGCGAGCAGCAGCAATCAGGAGCGAATTTGAATGAATTCCTTCTCGCTCGCTCATTTGGTCTGGACCCAGGTGTATTTGAAAATTGCTAGTCTGTGGTACACATATTTTCTGGAGGCCCATCCATAAAAATCATTCAGTCTTAAGTTACATTGGCTGTAGAATTGTTTTGTTTTAATTAACATTTTCTGGGTAATTTTTTTATAAATAAAAATAGCCATAACTAGTAATTAAATTTTGCCGTTTCGCTTTAAGTTCAACGAATTTCATTTTCAGATCTTCAGACAAAAAGTCTACAAACTCAAAGAGTGCCAAATCTGAGGAAATATTATCTACAGCATCTCCAGTTTCGGATAAAAGTGATAAAAAGGACGCTAAAAGCGATTCCGTATCAGAATCCGATAAAGAGTCAAAAGATAAAGAGTCTAAAGGTTCTAAAAAACGAAAAGTTAACTCAAGGACGCCTACGCCCGTTCTCAGTGAAGTGAGTGTAGTTGTAAGTGCCGCCGCCGCGTTAGACATTGCAGTGCCTAGTAATCACTCCACCACAAGTGCCGCGACACCAGTGCAAACGGACAAGAAAAACTCTCTTAGTGCTAGTGATAGTTCGATAGAAAAACCCAAAAAGGTAAATTGAAGTTTATAGTTTAACGAATTTTGTATTTAATTTAGCCTTTTTATGGAGCTACATATATTCGGTCATTTTTTAGCCAAGAAAGTTATAACTTTGTTTTTTTTCTATTTAAAGAGGAACACGTTTGTAGTTATCAATATCAGTATCAAATTTAAATGTATATTTTACTTTACAGGAATTTAATAAATCACTAAAAACCGGATAACAGGGTGTCATTACTTTAATTATTTATTATTAAACTGACAGATTCTTTAAACGCACATTTACTAGTTAAGCCTATCAGTTGTAGCAGTGAGTCTGTTTAATTTAACTCAAACTATTACTTATATTACAAATAGGCATGGACGTCATATACTTTACAAAAGTCAAGTCAGTTTTTCTCAAAATTTATTTATATTTAACGAGAAAATTGTTCAAGAAATTAAAGAACCGCCATATTTAACACCAATTAAATAATGAATCAGTTTGTGCTATTGCCAAATTTTTAAAAACGCTTACCTACATTACAATCGGAGAAGTGTATTTTACCAAAATACAGGAAAGATTTTCTTCTACTATATTTAAATCTTGTTTAAAATAGGATTATTTATTAACCCTCTTAAAACACTTATGTTATTAACTCTCACATACTGTTTTTACTTGTAACAGTTTTCTACCTTTAACTTGCATAAAAGGTTGAACACGAAACCATTTCTATTTGCTGTTAACAAGCCAATCTATCTAGTAACTGATACTAATCGCCCCGTATTCTGCCCAATCTAATACAATACGATGCAACATTATAATTTCGCTGCTAGTGGTATACAGCAATCGTACCTTTCAAACCATCAAACCATGGATTTATTAAGAATGGATACGGGATGATTTAACATTCTTTGAAGCCAAAACAAACCATTCTAAGCGACACTGTAAACAGAATTTGTAAACATTGGCCACATCTTGTTTTACCTTGTATTTTTGTACAAAAAATACGTTAGAAGCATCACAAGATTTACTAAAAGTTGGCCTAAAATATTTTATTTTTCTGCTAAATAATAATAAATTTAAGTTAAAAAGGTTTTTTTATTTATAGGTTATATTATTTCTAAAGGTTTATTTAAAGTCGCTCCGAGTCATTTATAAATCTATAAAACGCACTTTTTCTTTCCTAGCTCATTAGACAACGACGTACGTGTAACCGAGTGTTCAGACCGAGGTTCAGCTGTTTTCCTAAGTAACCAGCACAAACAGCAGCACTTCTGATCTCCAACACTCCAATGCTATTTTATCTCTTTCTACTACCATTCTTGATTCAATTCCGTAGTTCGTAAACTAAACCCCTAGGAGAAATGTTTTCATAACAAACAACAAATAAAAGGATTCACGTTCGATACGCTCACAGTATACGGACATCGAATCCTTTCTTTGGAGATCATTCTTTTTGCTGACTATACAACTAAAATTAATAGATTAGATAGTTTGAGCAGCGGGTGGGTCTTAGATGCGCGATCAAGGATTCATGACTGGTTTCTAAGGAATCGGCTTAGGATCAACGAGGTCGAAACCCAGATTATAGATTTTTTTCTAGGCCCAACATTACGTTTTCTTGGAGTGATCTTGGACTCAAAGCTGACTTGGGATGAACACATTAATTTTTTGTTTATCTGAGACAGCTCACGTAGACTTCCACTACCAACGTACCGTGGGCGTCTGAAGAGAAGGGAAATGTAGTCTATTGACACGGAATTAACGATTTACGATATGCGAAATTCCATTGTTGCTGTCCACCAAGAGGGAGTTAGTGGGCATAAAAGTGCAAAAAATGTAAGCATTGCTCAAGGAACTATCTGAAACATTGCGCAGTTTGATAAATCGGGAAATCTTCAAATTAAAGCTAAAACTGGTCGTCCCTCGAATGTTACAAAAAGAGATGAGCGTGTTCTCCGTGCACTTACCAACGAAGATCGCCGAGCTCCGTCGAGGGAATTAGCTGTAAAATGGTCAGAAGCGATTGGTAGAAGAGTTTCAAAAGACACTTTTTGAGGAAAATGAAAGAATTGGATACAGGTTCTACAAACTAAGTTTTTTAAAAAAATGTAAACAATAAAGTTAACCATTTTTTTATTTTTGGCGGAAGAAAAACCACTTTTACTCGTAATTGAATCCCATTCACATTCAGTCAAGTTTTTATGCTCCTTGACCCACACAAGGCGCTTTCTTTTACGTATATTAAGCTAGCTCACCATGGTCACGTCGCGCATTTCTAACCTAATGGATATTTAGTTGCTAATTAGTTACGCTAATCCCGATTTAGTTGCTATTCATCCCTCCAAGATACACGCGGTGAGCTAACTTAAATATTAATCTAGCAGACCAATTACTATAACTCGGGTTCTGATCAACTTATCGACTTTGTTCAGCCGCCATATTTAGTTGCTAATTAGTTGCTGGAAGATAGCGTAGTTTATTTTACCCCCCGTCAACCCCTAACTCCAGGATCGGCACCCCTAAAGGCATGAATTTCAATATGGCTCTGTGAGTAATTATAAAGGGTTCTATATTTAGTTGCTAATTAGTTGCTGACGTTTTATGCTTTTTATTTTTTTTATCCTCCCCATTATACCCGATAACTACGGTGGTGCTAGAATAATTGTTTGTCCATTCAACCCTTCCGCGCAACTTTTGATCAATGAGAGATATCGATTTCGTTCAACCGCCATATTTAGTTGCTGGAAGATAGCGTAGTTTATTTTACCCCCCGTCAACCCCTAACTCCAGGATCGGCACCCCTAAAGGCATGAATTTCAATATGGCTCTGTAGGTAATTATAAATGGTTCTATATTTAGTTGCTAATTAGTTGCTGACGTTTTATGCTTTTTATTTTTTTTCCCTCCCCATTATACCCGATAACTACGGTGGTGCTAGAATAATTGTTTGTCTATTCAACCCTTCCGCGCAACTTTTGATCAATGAGAGATATCGACTTCGTTCAACCGCCATATTTAGTTGCTAATTAGTTTCTGGAAGATAGAATAGTTTATTTTACACCCCCCCCCCCCCCGTCAACCCTTAACTCCAGGATCGGCACCCCTAAAGGCATGAATTTCAATATGGCTCTGTAGGTAATTATAAATGGTTCTATATTTAGTTGCTAATTAGTTGCTGACGTTTTATGCTTTTTATTTTTTTTCCCTCCCCATTATACCCGATAACTACGGTGGTGCTAGAATAATTGTTTGTCTATTCAACCCTTCCGCGCAACTTTTGATCAATGAGAGATATCGACTTCGTTCAACCGCCATATTTAGTTGCTAATTAGTTGCTGGAAGATAGCGTAGTTTATTTTACCCCCCGTCAACCCCTAACTCCATTATCGGAACCCCTAAAGGCATGAATTTCAATATGGCTCTGTAGGTAATTATAAATGGTTCTATAAAATATAAAAAGCATAAAACGTCAGCAACTAATTAGCAACTAGATATAGAACCATTTATAATTACCTACAGAGCCATATTGAAATTCATGCCTTTAGGGGTGCCGATCCTGGAGTTAAGGGTTGACGGGGGGGTAAAATAAACTATGCTATCTTCCAGCAACTAATTAGCAACTAAATATGGCGGTTGAACGAAGTCGATATCTCTCATTGATCAAAAGTTGCGCGGAAGGGTTGAATAGACAAACAATTATTCTAGCACCACCGTAGTTATCGGGTATAATGGGGAGGGAAAAAAAAATAAAAAGCATAAAACGTCAGCAACTAATTAGCAACTAAATATAGAACCATTTATAATTACCTACAGAGCCATATTGAAATTCATGCCTTTAGGGGTGCCGATCCTGGAGTTAGGGGTTGACGGGGGGTAAAATAAACTACGCTATCTTCCAGCAACTAATTAGCAACTAAATATGGCGGCTGAACAAAGTCGATAAGTTGATCAGAACCCGAGTTATAGTAATTGGTCTGCTAGATTAATATTTAAGTTAGCTCACCGCGTGTATCTTGGAGGGATGAATAGCAACTAAATCGGGATTAGCGTAACTAATTAGCAACTAATTAGCAACTAAATATCCATTAGGTTAGAAATGCGCGACGTGACCATGGTGAGCTAGCTTAATATACGTCTTTCTTTTTGATTTTTGAGCGAGAAGTGTTTTTTTTTCGCCTAAAATAAAAAAATGGTTAAACTTTGATTGTTTATCTTTAAAAAAAAACTTTGTAGAACCTGTACCCCATTTCTTTTATTTTCCTCAAACAAGTGTCTTTTGAAACTCTCCTACCAATCGCTTCTGACGATTTTACAGCTAATTCCCTCGAAGGAGCTCGGCGATCTTCTTTAGTAAGTGCACGCAGAACACGCTCATCTCTTTTTGTAACATTCCAGGGATAACCAGTTTTAACCTTCATCTAAAGATTTCCCGTTTTATCATACTGTGCAATAATGTTTCTGATAGTTCCTTGAGCAATGCTTAAATTTTTTGCACTTTTGTGCCCACTAACTCCCTTTTGGTGGGCAGGAACAATGGAATTTCGCATATCGTAAGATAGCGCTTTTCCGCAAACCATTTTGACAACTAATTATTTATAACTTTTATCTTTAACGCTAACTTGATCAGATGTCTGCCACAAGAAATTACGTGCGGTATTCTGTCACGTAAAAACATATTTATCTTGATGAGAGAGTTATGGTCCAATTAATATGCGCCAAACATAACAAAATCTTTTTTGTTTTATTATTATTATTGTAACAGGAATAAAGAGCAGTTATTGTTTATTAATTGCTAACACCACATAGGAACAAACAAATTTAGTTGTATTTGTTGACGTTACGAAAGTTAAGTGAACCACGATACACGTACATGTTTATGTGTATCGTGAAGTGAACGACTACATCAGAAATATAAAGTTGTGTATAAATCTCTTTGGTCCAATTCATATGCGACTGGGCTCGTACAGCACCTACAAAAAAATAATTGGAAATGTACATAATTAAAATATTTTCTAAAAGTTGCTTTGTCGACATACTTAGATAATGGAAAATTTACGATGACGTAAAAGCAATTAGGAATGACAGGGGCAGCTATGGGCAGATAATTTTAATTAGATTGGATTTATGACACACTCAGCTACAAATCTAGATATAAATTAAGTGGTAAATCGTGGGGGAATGTTGTTAAAACTTTAATCAAAGAAAAAAATTAAAAGAAAAACATTTTAACCTTTTTCGACGTCACACAACTCACACCTTCTAATTTTGTTGAGATCATAAGTACTGTAAAATGGTGTACTTACCCTCTATCTGCAGCTCCATTTTACAAATATTCACCAAAACAAAAACAGTTCCAAGAATTTCTCACAGGTAATTCGGCTTGTAAATAACGCACTGATAATCAATTACACAGTTATAATGATGTTGTCACTTCGGCTGGCAAAATGTAAATGATTTACCTACTTAACAGGGTTAATTTTGATACCTGCATTAAATTAAGTTTTTAGCCTAATTAGGCCCAATACTATTAACGTCAATACTTTTCAATTATTACCGCCCTATTATGTAAGGCAAAACCACTGTGTGTTGTTGCGAGAAATTTCGCAACGCCATTTATTTTTCAGGTACAATCGTTTTGTACCATTATTTTAAAATTTAAACTTAAAATGTTAACACTGTTTATGAAAGGCATGTAAAATAATACGACATTGACAACTCTGTTCAGTCGCATTTTGATAGTAACTAATGAAATTGGCAGAAAGTGCTAACGTCACTTGTCTAAGATGATATTCTCCTAGAAAATTTGATTTTTGGGGCATTTCTAGCCTTAATAAAACGGGGGAAATGTTTACATTGACCGCATTTTCTAGTAAGCAAATAAAGAAATATTGAACAGACCCGTTAGTACTCTGAACTTTTCATCTTTAGTAGTAAGTTTATTGTGCGTGGTCTAGATTTGTAACACAGAAATTGTTGCTTTATTAGGTTAAAGTAGAAACCACCCAGTCTATAATCTCGAATCAACCAGTTGTTGCTTTAACTTCTATATCGACTGCAAAAATCAGTTCACCCGTCATCACGACTACGTCAGAGACCATAGTTCACAGTGACGTAACTCCGACACTTGTGTCAGCTCCCACAATAATCCAAACTGCTCAGGTAAGTCTAATGCGATTTTTATAGGTATGCATTTTCTATAACATATTTTTTAGTGTTAATGAGAATAAATTCAAATTTTCGATGGGTTCTCCCAGCTTATTTAAATAGTTTTCTCACGACACCAAAATGAGATTTCAAGCACTGGACGCGTGTTTTGCTAATCTAAACAAACCATGTTAGGCTAACCTTGTCAGGACCATAACTAAAACTTTTAATTATATTATCGCCTCTGATGAGGAATGTGATTAGCGAAACGCGTCGATTGCACAACATCTGGTTTCGTGGTAAACACTGTCAGTATCCCAATAGTTTCAGAAACCATTTCATTGTGGATAGACTATAGAATATACAGCATGTCCAGAAACCACCTTAAATGTGAAACTTTTTTATTTTTGACTTTACAGAAAAAAGTTGTTCTTCATAAAAAGTTCTGCTTGTTGAGAAAATAATACTCAAATAAAAAAATTTGACCCAGCATGTACGGGATGTCAAAAAAAAAGTAAAAACGATAAATAAATGCCGCAGAAGGAAAACTATCTTTAATTTTAATTACAAAGTACAATAACGTAAGAAAGTGTCGTCCAGAACTGAAAAGTGATCGACTAGGAAATTTGACAAAGTAAATTTATGATCATTCATATTATGTACCTTTTAATTTTTTATAAAAAGTCCTTTGAAATACATGTTTTTCAAAAAACATACATATTACCAAAATAAACAACAATAACATTTTATGAAATACTACGCTAAGCTTCATTCAACATGACAAACTATTATACGTCGTGAAAATACCGCCTCTGCATTTCTAACCATCTGAGGGGAAATTTCTTGGACACATTCTCTTCAAATGGTCTATGTTTTCAAAAGGTCTGTGGGCATAGAATTTTTCTTTTAAAAATCCCCATAAGAAAAAATCTAGGGGAGTTATATCTGGGGACCTTGGTAACCAAACAAATTCTGACCTTCATCCAATCCACCTCTGTGGAAATGTACTTCTTAAAAATTCTGTCACTCTTGCAGAGCTGTGACATGGAGCACCGTTATGTTGGATCCAAAGTGTGTTTCTTATATCCAGTGGTAGTCATTGGAAAAATTTAAATAATTCCGTGTTCAAAAAGTTGCCAGTAAATTTTACCGATAATATTTTCTCGAAAAAAGTATGCCCCTTAAAAACACCACACCAAACGTTTGTCTTAAAAGAATACTTTTAAGATAAATTTCTTGCGCGAGACTGGCATTTTAATGTTACTTTGTAAAAAAAGATTTCAAGTAAAAAATAATAAACTTTCTTAAGTAAACTATATGAGACTAACAACAAAACAGGATGGCCCACTTTTGAAGCCATTACCCCAATCGTTCCGCATCTAAATAATTTGACCTTTTTTCTACATGTTACAGAGAGTTTTCACATTTTTAATATCTTAGGCACAAACCCAGCAGCACCACCACCAGCAACAACAATCCCTTCTCGTTTCGGTTCCTCTAGCTAGCACCAGCTTAAGTCCTCATCATTCCTTGGTTAGTAACCAGGCAAGTGTGTTGACTGTAATGCCATTCGCTGCTTCCTTAGATAAGGGTACAGCGATCACCGGTGGTGGATCTGACAGGGTAACTCCAGTGACGCCAGTTTCAACCGGTAAGATTGTGGATAAAGGATAAAAATGTTCAAATAAATCTTATAGACTAGGATATAGCGACCTCAAATCCTACATAATTTTTTCCTTTGTGTTGTAAAATCGGTGTCAGTCACTAGTATCAAAGTCTAGGTGGCAAGCCTCGTTGCGCGTCTGAAGGGTGGTCCAAGAAGTATGCAACAAAAGTGAAATTATTTTATTAATGAGTAAGGCTGGCCAGCTTGGTTTGTCATCAGAGGCTTCAATGCCGGAAATAAGTACGTGCGTATACGGTATTTGACAAAAATAATTTAATTCATGGGCGTTGCCGTGATTGTTTGAAATAAAAAAACTCAATTGCAAAGTCGACTCGCGCATAGAGGGTGCCGTACCACATACAACATGGTAAATTTCTTAACAAAATTCTCAATAACTATGGTAAGACTAACCCTTGAATAAATAAGTAAGTGTGTATACGTTATATAACTAATAAGGGATATAATATTGTGAAATACTTACCCGGTAAGTATTATAAATTTGGATGTGCTCGGCTAAACATCTGTAGCATTGAAAATGACTCGACAGTCTTTTCCGAAAGCGATTTACGTAGGGGAGAAATAAGTAAGTAAGTTGGCTAAGTAAGCTTTTATTGGTAATCATTACACAGGTGCTTCTACAAGTCAAAAATAATAAATTAAAATAATTCATTAAAATTGTGATTGAGATACTCCTCAAAAGAATAAAATAAGTTCATAACTAGAGACCGCCTCATTCTTCCCAGAAATATTTTTTCCTCCAACTTTCTTATGGGAGGTGGTAGGACATTAGAAAACAAGATACAGTAGTCAGTGCCACTCCCGCTTCTTGCATGCCTGTGAAAGTTGGGTACGATATTATTGTTCTTGCGTGTGTCATGGCTGTGAACATCAAAGTGTGGTGTAAAACACTGCATATTCTGTTTAATGTAACAAACACATTGCAGAATGTATACTGAAGGAAAGATCAGTAAACCAAGCTCTCTTTTTTTTTTATCAAAGACATTCCACGTAGACTTCACGCCTATGTACTAACGTACTGTGGGCGTCTGCAGAGAAGGGAAATGAACGGGAATTGACAGGATTTGAAGGATTGGCGGTTGGGACGGGAAGAGAAAGCATCTGCAGGCAATTTGTTCCATAATCTGGAGACCCTAGGTATGAATGAGCGAGAGAAGTGGTCTGTTCTAGGCTTTTGTAGCTGGACAGTAAAGGGATGCATACGTAACGCGCCTCTTGTTGTTCTGTTAGGAGCAGCCAAGGGGGAAATAATACCGGCTAGTTCTTCAGAGCAAAATCCGTGGAAGTAGCGGTAGAAAAGGGATAAATTCCCAACAGCGCGGCGATGAGCGAGAGAAGGGAGTTTTCTCGTGAGGGCTGGGTCATTGATAAGTCGAATGGCTCTCTTTTGGATAGAATCAAGGACGTTAAGTGTCGAAGGTGATGCCGCTTCCCAGATGTGGGAGCAGTACTCTAGGTGGGTCTTATTTGGGAAACACAGAGAGTGTATAAGTTGGAAGGGGAGAAGTATTTTCTGGCTCGAAAGAGAACACCAAGCTTTTTAGCTGCCGATGTGGCTACTGAAGTAATGTGTTTGTGCCAGCTGAGATCATGTTCGAAAGCGACGCCAACGAGATCGAATGTTTCATTGTTTTGTAGGGCTTGGTCATTCATGTGGATGGGGTAAGCGTTGCCAGATTTTTTGCATGACAGGGACCAAGACTGGGTTTTGGAGGCGTTGAACTCGACAAGGTTCTTGGCACCCCAGTCTAAGATTAATTGGAGATCTTGGGAAAGGGATAGGTGAAGTGGCTACGACAGCACTCGCGATATCCAAGCCCCCTATGGTGCGTACGCATCTACGTTGAAGCCCAAAAATCCTAGCAGCATGAGCTGAATGGCCCCAAATAATGAGGATGCCATGCGGCATGTTAGATCCAAAATACCTATGGTAAGCTGTCACTAATACCTCAAATGATACACTCCTTGCAATATTGCTGATTAAATAGATTATCTTAGGTAGTTTTTTCCTCGGCTGAGTGACATGCTCTGACCAGGTTAAACTGGGATTAAGAAAAACACCTATGAATTTAACCATATTATCTTTTCGAATATTGGGATTTAAGGGTCTTAGAGAGAAATTTAAGTTTTGCGTCTTTGATTCATTAAGGCTTAGACCATTGGATAGGAACCATTCTTCTATATTCGACTGTGCTTCATGGATAATGGTCTGTACAGGGTCTGAGAGATGGTAGCTTATAAAATTTGCGGAACTCTATGCATGATTTTCTGCTCACCAGATTTATTACCACCAAAAAAACAAACTGTTTGCAATCCGACGAGTATGACGGAATGCTGCTTCATGGATAACACAGCCCCACAAAAAAAAAAAAAATTGGTACCCCTATCGAGACAACTATATCCCTATGTAATTGTCGACCCTGAATCCGAATCCGAGGTCAAAAAAAAATAGTACACCCCCAAAATCAACCCCTAGCGCTAAAAAAAACCTCAGCAGGGTAAAAATGACTTAACGCTCCACGAATAGTCTTAAATCTCAATAAATCGAAGTAAATATAAACATTCAGGTATATAACGCATAAATACAGAGTTAGCACTACTTTCCATTGAAAATCACCCCCATGAGTGGGTGAAAACTACCCCTCATACAACAGGAAACTTAAAAAAATACAGTGATTGCAAAAAAGCTTACGATGCCTAGTTTTTTTTGCAAGGAGTGAGTAACTGCATTAGTTCCAATGCGATGCTCAAAATCTACCCCCACAGAGGGGCGGAAACCACCTCTAGATTAAAATTGCAAAGAAAATTGGGGAAAAAATTTTGTCATCGTGCTATCGAGGCAACTGTATCCCTATGTAATTTTTAAAATTTTTTTTTATAAAATCATACACCCCCAAAATCAACCCCTAGCGCGAAAAAACACTCCCTAAAGAGGGTAAAAATGGCTTAACGCTCCACGAATAATCTTAAATCTCAATAAATCGAATTAAATATAAACAGAGTTAACACCACTTTCCATTGAAAATCACCCCCATGAGTGAGTGAAAACTACCCCTCACACAACGGGAAATTTAAGAAAACTGCAGTGATTGCAAAAAAAGCTTACGATGCTCAGTTATTTTAGAAACAGTATGTAACTGAATTAGTCTCGATGCGATGCTCAAAATCTACCCCCATAAAGTGGCGGAAACCACCCCTAAATTTAAATTTCAGTTGCTGTTGGTCCGTAAAAAGAGAGACAGATTCTTCTCAACTAAAAAAATGCAGATGTTTTGAGCTTTTCTAAAAGGTACTGCAACTATTTTTTGAATTTATTATATAATTATATGAGGAGTAATTTTCACCCTCTCATGGGGATGTCACTGAATGACTTTGGTGCAATGTGTAAGTTTCACCTCCAAACTGCAGTGCTGCATGTCTTTAGCCAATTTTAGCATCGATTAAAATAGAAATCACGATGATAAAAAAATTTTTTGCCCGATTTTTCTTGCAATTTTAATCTAGGGGTGGTTTCCGCCCCTCTGTGGGGGTAGATTTTGAGCATCTCATCGGAACTAATGCAGTTACTCACTCCTTGCAAAAAACTGGGCATCGTAAGCTTTTTTTGCAATCACTGCATTTTTTTTAAGTTTCCTGTTGTATGAGGGGTAGTTTTCACATACTCATGGGGGCGATTTTCAATGGAAAGTAGTGGTAACTCTGTATTTATGCGTTATATACTTGAATGTTTATATTTACTTCGATTTATTGAGATTTAAGACTATTCGTGGAGCGTTAAGTCATTTTTACCCTGCTGAGGTGTTTTTAGCGCTAGGGGTTGATTTTGGGAGTGTACTATTTTTTTTGACCTCGGATTCGGATTCAGCGTCGAAAATTACATAGGGATATAGTTGTCTCGATAGGGGTACCAATTTTTTTTTTTTTTTTTTTGGGCTGTGTAATGGTCTGTGCTTTATGGATAATGGTCTGTACAGGGTCGGAGGGATGGTAGCTTATATAATTTGCGGAACTCCATGCATAATTTTCTGCTCACCAGATGTATTACCACCAAGAAAAACAAACTGTTTACAATCCGACAAGTATGATGACATGATGGATTCGGGGTTAAAAATAGTATGCCCAGCTTTTGCACTAGTATAAGATGAGACACACAGTCAAATGCTTTTGTCAAGTCGAATAAAGAGGCATAGGTATCCAGCCCCAACTCCGTACTCTCAGCTATGCACTCAGTAAGGGAATTTACGAAAACCATATTAGCTTTGAGAAAACATGTTCTTTTTTTCAAAATGGTCATTGATTTAGTCCTTTAGTACAGACTCAAAAATTTTGGAGAAAACAGGAAGAAGGGAGATCGGCCTATAATTTTTACATCATCAACCGATCCCTTATTTTTACATAGAGAGACTTGAGATATGCAGGAAAGACATTACTAGCTATACATTGATTAATTAGATTGGCAAGGGTGGATATTAAAAGATTTTGTAGACTTTTTAAAATTTTAGTGCTGATATCATAGCAACCTTTACTATTACTGTTCTTTAACTGGCCTATTTTTTGTCTAACAATATTATATGTCATAGGTTTAAAAGAAAAACACTCACTATTAAAAGATCCAGTTAAATATTCAGTGAAGTGTTTGTCTGTGGTTGGCAATTTATTAGTGATTTCTTCAGCAATACTTACAAAAAAGGTATTAAAAGTTCGACTTCGACTTGGCCGTTTTGAAACTATATTTGACTCATACTCTTACAAATGGCAGCGAGTTATATAGCATCGAAGTTTAAAATTAAGTTGGATTTTCTGAAAATGTTTCAAACAATAAAAAGCTGCTTTTAACCGTGTGTTCCCCAGCGTATAATAATCGGTTGTGGAGGTTCTGGAATGCCAGGACACTGCCTATGAAATTTCCTAATACGTTTCGGGGATTTTCAGAACACTGCTTTTGTCTGCTCTTAATGTCTACATCTGGATAACAATTTCTAAGTCTTCTGCTCCAATATGTAGCGCATGAAGTATACACTCTATATGTAAGTTACCACATACATTTTTAAGCAACCCGTAAGAAGCATGACTGCGGCGTTATCACTTGCAAGCATTAATACATGTTGTGGTGAAAGTTGAATTTTTTTGCTATGTAGTTAATATCAGGTTCTTTACCACTTCGGCAGTGCCTTTCTCTAATGGTTTACTTGCCAACAAATATGGAGGTGACGGTTCAAGCGAATTTGATGTGCTTACTATATCATTGGCAACAGAATGTTTGTTAGAATCTGTTGTCTCCTCCACGGGTAACCACAGTTTTTTTTTATCGTGTAATGCGAATTTAATATGGTTTATATTCCGACGTGTCATAATGACAGTATTATGAATTTCATTTTCAGTGTCAAAATGACATACTTTATAGGACTGAGTACTATAATGATTTCATTATAGTACTGAGTACTATAATGAAAAATAGACGCAAAAATGGAAAAAATATAGACGGAAAAACTAAAAAATTTATTTAAAACAAAATGGAACAAAATTTAATGATTAAAATTAAAAGTAACATTACAATTCGTTAAATTGATGTTGGACATAGGAGTTGAAATTGTTGCATTATTGTGATTTTTAATTTCTATGGTTTCTGTTTCTTCTGAGAGAACGACAGTCGATGAAACACTCGATGATGATTTCTTCCCGAGAATGGCTGCTGAAATTCTTTTTTTGTTTTCGCAAGAGTTCTCTATATATCCTTCAGCAACTGTGTCACTTTTCCAACCACCATGGCGTTTAATAGTGTGAAGATCGACTCCTGAATCAGCCAGCAGTGAAGCTGAAGACCTCCGAAAACAATGACCTGTGTATTCGTCGGAATGGGGTAACTTTTAAAAAGCAGCGATCGTTTTGCACATATTTCCAAAAGTATGGATACCCACTGGTTGCTTTGTACATTTGTTGTTTCTAAATGATAGAAAAAAACGAGAAACTTCGGCATCAGGGGGTCTCATTGCTACATAAGTCCGAACAAGCTGCACCATATTTATTCCTTCGACATCGCCAGGCGTTACGAAAAATTCTCGGGGAACGTTGGTTTTTGTACTAGGTATGAAAATTCGAAAAACAACCCCCTCATCGTGTACATCTTCGATCCTTAAGTTTTTTAACTCATCTCTTCGACATGCTCCACTTATACCTATTATCATTGACACTTTTAATAGCAAGTATGTTTCGTTGTCTGCCTCTTGTAAAAACTTTGCAACATTTTCTTTAGTCAAAATCCTGGATTTTTTAGGTGTGTAAGAATCAGATTTTCGTTTTAGAAAAGCTATCAATTGATTGAACTTACTTATGTCGACGTTTTTCTTAATTAATAGTGTACTCCTTAACATAGAGTAATAACTCCATAAACTCGAAGACGTTTTCTTCATTGATTCTTCCTTGAAATATGCCAAAAGTACCTTTTCGTGTACGATATTGACAACCTTTTTCTGGGAACACCAAGTTTCGTAATTGGCATAAGTTTTTTCATATATGCCTTTAGACTTTTCGGGCAACAAACCAACAACTGCTTTATTAGCCAATTCTTCGATTTCTGATGGCAGATTATCCATATTATATTATATAAACGTTAAAATTAAAAACTCAATTCTGACAATGACAATACAAACAAATATTTCTATAATTACCTGGTTTTATTAAAATCAAGCTACATTTACACTGGATTAGTTTACTGACGAAAACTTAAAATTCATCAAAAAAAAAACACAAACATCGTCGGAATATAAAATATTGTATGAAATTCGGATTATAAACAATCATTATGGTACACGCCGTGTTATTAGACTCGGCTGGCGCCTCGTCCAATAATACTCACGGCTAGTACCATAATGATCGTTATTATGATCCTTATAACATAAATATCTATTTCAAGTCTCACGGAAAACAGAAATACATTCGTACCGTCGTTTGGCTTGGAAATTTCCACTTGGGGATATATTTCTTCCAGAACTGCTAAAATGGTTCTTTATCCAGTATATTAAAGGGCATATTACAAGCACTCGACGTAAAAATGAAATCGAGAATAAATTTCGCATAAGGTCTCTGGCCACGTTTTCTTTTATATTTGTGGGTTTTTTATATTTGTGCTTTCCCCCGCCGAGCCAGCCTTATTAATGAGTTTGTCGAAAGCTAAGTATTACAAAAAAATTGGTGTATACTTAAAAAAAATTAACCGTTATCGGAATTTGGCTAATACGACACTTGTAATGTGAGATCAATCATGTTAATGTCATTGTCAAAGATTACTGTAAACGCCAACTAAAATTATTACTTAACTAAAAGTTTCAGTATCAAGTTAAAAGGGACAAGAAATTTTTCTAAAAAAATTATGTTGGTTTTGACGTCGCTTATTAATAGTTTTTCTCTTATTGTGTTTGGTTTTTTCTTTAAGTACACTATGTATAAGTCATAAAGTGAACACAAAGAAATTATTAAAACTTCTTTTCTGCGAAAGATGTTTTAATTGTTCTTTCATTTCTTTTATAGACAATATGATAGTACCTTCAGGTAATACTAGTCAAGGTGTTCTCACATCCGAAATGAGCGGAGGTGGGCTAAAAATCACCTATGAAAAGCAACCAGACTCCATCAACACTGTAATGGATATGGAGTTAGAGATGGATACTCCTACTAATATACAAGTACCTGCAAAAAGGGGAAGGTGAGTTGTATTTTGTGTTTCTTTATTAAAAAGATTTATGCTGCCACTCTAATCAATGCGCTTTGGTATATCAAATTAGGGCAAAGAAATTTGTTTTATATGATTTTTAACACTACACATATTTTTCTAAGAGCCACAAACATAAGTAATTTTTACACTATTTCTTTCATAAATAAGGTGGAAACAATAAAAAATTAAGCTTTTAATAAATACGGTAGAACCTTTATTCCCCTTTGTTATCTGATTACCGGGAGAGCTAATTTCTTTAAATACGTTAGCACGGAACTGACAGTCATGTGCACTAGACTTGCAGAATTGACGTTAGGCTACACAAGACTTATAAAGGATACAAATTATACAGACACTAGTTGTAATAATTTTAAACAGTGTTTTATAACCGGCATTTTGCCTTATTTACCAAAACACAATTTTCGGGCACTCGCAAATATGCTTAACATAGTAAAACTATCATTAGTTTTCTTTATTGTGGCAAAACTGACAAAATTGTACTAAAACATCAGTCTCGTATGCTAAAATATCGTCAGTTTTATGACTACAATTTAACACGAAACTGACTTTTTTCTTATTTGGACATATAGGAACTGAAAAATAATGCATTACAAAAAATTGTCATCTACTCAATGACCATTTTTACTTTTATTTATCTGAAAAAAACTGTCCAAAATATAAAAAATCATCGAACACGAAGCTAATGGGATAGTGTGTTATGGCAAGTAAAATGCGATTTAGTGCAAAATATGATAATAAAATTAACCTCACATGCCCGCAACTGCAGCGGAAGTGAGATTAAACGATATAAAACTAGCTTTACCGGAATACGCCATGCCTCCTTCATATTACTCCCACATTTTACAGTTTTTACATGGTGACCACGGTACTGACGTTATTAACTGAGGACAGACTTTCGGCTGCGATAAAAAAAATCTTGGACAATCTTGATGGAGGATGTATTTAAAGAAACTACCAAAACTAAACTGCTGGCCACTCGAACTTACACATAGAGATTTTTAGGCAAAATTTAAAGATCAATATTTTCAACACGAATGCAAATTTTTGAACGCGTCTTGCAGATTTTAAGAGCTAGTTTTTTTCGGATTAAGCTGCATGACGTATATTTATCGTAGGACCACAGGTGTATTATATACGGGGTGATCAATGAAGTCATGCAGAAAATCAATAAGTTTGTATGAGTGAAATTTCCGCAAAAATTTTTTTTGGTCATCAATATCTCTAGACGTTTTTGTCACTTTTTGGATTAAGGCCCTTAGGTCTTGTACACACTACTAAACATAAAATTGGGGTAGCAAAATTTTTAAAATGCTATAACTTGACATTGCATTGACGGCTTTTTTAGGGATTGCAGGAACCTTTAAATTTGGTTTAGAATTAGAAATTTTATAAGAATTGACTTTTGGCCGTTGTTAACCAATCTTGTATATTGTAGAATATAATGTAATAAACTTGTTCTTGTCGCTACGTTTTTGTCTATTATCGACCCGGTATAATATGTAAATTTCAACCTGTATATTTCAACCCCCAAATAAAATGCCTAGATTATAGAAAATCTACGTGAAATAAGGATTCCAAATCCGTAAAAATCATCAAGAACCGTCAATCCAATGTCAAGTTACAGCATTTTAAAAATTTTGCTACCCAAATTTTATGTTTAGTAGCATGTACAAGACCTAAGGGCCTTAATCCAAAAAGTGACAAAAACGTCTAGAGATATTGATGTTACCTTAGTAACGAACCATATTGCAACGACTAAAAAAAATTTTTGCGGAAATTTCACTCATACAAACTTTTTGATTTTTTGCATGACTTCATTGATTACCCCGTATATAATAAACCTAAGGTCCTACGATAAATATACGTCATGCAGCTGAATCCGAAAAAAACTAGCTCTTAAAATATGCACGACGCGTTCAAAAATTTGCATTCCTGTTGAAAATATTGAACTTTAAATTTTGCCTAAAAATCTCTATGTGTAAGTTCGAGTGGCCAGCAGTTTATTTCAATACAAAGAAATTTCTTGCTTATTGTTTCAACTTCTAACTGGGACAAGCACGGGACTGATATTTTACGGTTCATTTTATTCAAGAAGAGTTTTAAAGAAGACATCTCACATGTTTTAGAGTCCAAACCCTAACACTGTAAAGTTGATAATATAGTTATTTTAATTTTTTCTAAACAAGGAAACAAGACGACTTACTATTCGCTTTCAATTTTCTGTTAATACAGCAGATCTCAATCAAACGAAAAGACTGAACGAACTACTCGTGGTAGAAAGCGCAATAGCACTGGCTCGACTAATCTTCTCCAGACGAGCCATTCTCTTCCCGCTACGATGCCAAAGAGATCGAGTCGGTCACAACATTCATCACCGCCTCCCGTAGCGACTCCTCCACAGCTACCTCCTCCGCACCAACCTGGGGCTTTTGCTGCGATTTCACAGGTAAGGTTTGAATTTCAAACTTGTCACTTGGGACAGAAAAAATAATTTATGGAATTGAGCTAGAAAGCAACGTGACCTAACTGGGCGATTAATCACAAATTGTGTTATTTTATGATTAATAATTTTCTGATAAGTTGGAACAATTATATCCCGTTTCATATCCTGCTAAAAACTTTTACGTACTTTTGAACTTAATCACAGCTTACAATAACGTACGGCTCGGGCACTCTGCAGCAGCACCTTTGATCTAGCAGACTTCGCTCTACGCGCGCTATCTCTTGCACTGAGGAGGGAAGTCGGGGTCTAATTTGAAATAATTTTAAATGAAAGATACATCGTACGAAGCAGTGGCGGACTGGCAGTGAAACTTTTTCAGTTGGGTGGCGATTAAGCCCATGACGTATCATATTTTAAAGACGATTTAAGACATTATATATTTGGTGAAATTCATCCGTAACAGGCAGATATTTTCTGAGGATTAATTTTAAATAATAATAATAATAATAATATATGAGAGGTACTTAAGACATTATTTACGTTATTATCAAACACTGAACACAGATGATGTTCAAAAAGGAAAATTCGATAAGGGCCCGGTTGGTGATCGCCAACGTTACCAGTCCGCCACAGGTACGAAGACTTTTAAAACAATATTCTTTTTTAATTTTGAGTAATTTTAGAAAATCTGGATTATGGACGTGAAGGGTCATTACGATCAATACATTTTGTTTTGAATATTTGGATTTTATATTGTAATTAAAATAATTGTGTTTTACTTTCGCTTAATATACGGTTTTGGGATTTACGTTCATACAGGTACTAAAATAAATTTAACTAAGGGATGTTGTTTAGGTATAATTGAGATTTTAACCGATTTGAGGTTTTATTACTTTGTACCTGTTTTTTTTTTATAAATTGTCACAAAACTATCATCTTTGACATGATCGTGGCGAAATGTTATTAACAATGATTACTTGTCTTACCTTTCTTGTCCACTTATATTTGCAAATCAATCAATCTCAATTCAAACGTTAGATAAATTATTCTAACGTCTCATTACGATGTGACAATTATGCTAAAAGTTTTTAAGTGTTAATAACGAGTAAAAGCAAAGTTAACATGACAAAACACAACTTTATTTGAAATTTTAATAAAACATGGATCATAATTTTCCAAGTGCATCACCTTCCTCAAAAAAAGTTTTATTTGCACCACGACAAACCCAGTTAGACCATGAACGAAAACCTTCGCAGTTTATGCTCGATCAAGTAAATGAATTAAGACGTTCGACCTTAAATATCGCAAATACGTCGGAACCAAGTTTTGGTGAAAAGTGTGTATACTGTCTATGCCGTAAAGTTCAATCGTTAAGAAGCACATACTGTAATTATTTTTTTACTATCGTAATAATTATCTACACAATACTGGGAGCAATTAGTTTCCAAAAAATAGAAGAACCACACGAAGGTACTGTAAAAGAACTAGATATTCGATTAGCTAGATATGCACTTATTGAAGAAGTGGCTAACCTATCTAGGGAAATGCCTTTTAAGAATCAAACAGAAAAATGGATGGAATTAGCAAAGGAAAGAATGGATGCCTTTTTTGGAATGGTTATTGAAAACCGAAAAATAGAAGCTTTTATCATTGCTAATAGAGGTGACAAAGTTTGGACTATATGGAATTCTATAGTCTTTTGTGCTACAATTTATACCACTATAGGTTATGGTCACATGTATCCTAAAACACACACAGGAAAAGCGCTGTCAGTTGTTTATGCTCTTATAGGAATTCCGTTATTTTTAATTGCGCTGACAGATTTTGGCAAACTATTTACAAGTTGCATCAAATTTGTGTGGTCATTTGTAAGAAGATTATATTACACAGGCAGTTGTAGAAGAGCGCGAAAAACAGCTGCGAGGCCTTCTACAGATTCAAATGCACAAAGTCCAACAGCATCGGAAAATCAGTTTCCAACAATAGATACACCAGCTATATCAGACTTCGAAATTGATGATCAATTTAATTTACCAATTTCCCTAGCGCTGTTCACATTAGTAACTTATATCATGTGTGGAGCCGTCATGTACATGATGATAGAAAAATGGGATTTTTTTGAAGCGTTTTACTTTGTTTTTATATCAATGTCAACCATAGGATTTGGAGACTACGTTCCAAGAGATCCTGTTTTTATGATCGGGTCTATAATATACTTAGTATTTGGCCTTGCTTTAATGTCAATGTGTATAAACGTAGTTCAAGCAAAGCTCAGCGATACTTTTAAGGAAGCATCAGCCAAAATCGGTGCAACAATGGGACTACAAGTTGACGAGGAGGGTAGTATTATAACAGCCACGCCTGAAAATATTGATATTATTCCGGTTTTTGTACCAAATAATAGTAATGAATCATCTACCGAAGAAAAATAATAAGAAACTTTTTGAAGTTTAATAAAGTTACATTTGTAAAAAAAGAGCCATACATTTTATTTTGGATACCCAACCCAACCCAGTTAGGAACAAGGAAGTATGGGAAAGGTTTTAAAATAAAACTTTCAAATAAAATATTTATATTTTTATTAAGGCTTTCCCTTTAAACAAACAGTAATTATTTTATCTATATACATAAACATAATATCTATTGGTTTCTCCATATAATTAATTTATTTTTGTTAACATTTTTAAAATTATTATTAATTCTCTTAAGGGTAAAATAAATTCTCACTCTTAATATAATCTTATAATAAAACTTTTTGGAAAATATTTGCATGGATGAGTAAAAAGTAGAACATTACATAATTCGACAAATTTACCGCAAATATTATTGTTTGTACTAAACGCTTCAAAATTCTCTTGAAATATAAGTTCTATTTTGGAAATCAATTCCACAAACGCATCATTGGGCATTTTAACTGCGCCGATGACTTTTGACGACAGTCACACGAACAATAACCCGACAACCGACGCCAGTGCCTTTTTTCTCCTAAAAGGCGGGGCTAAGACGAAGTGCGTGAAGATCGGCGCTAACCGTTCCCGCCAACAGAGTGCCAGAGCTGTCTGTTATCGTATAAGCTGTGCTTAAATTACTTATCTAAGATAAACTTAATTTATTTGAGAAAGGTTCATAGGTTGTGTATTACAGTAATCATAGGTTGTGTATTACAGTAATCCAAAGTATTTTATTAGTCGAATATGGCAAGAGTTAACCTAACCGGTGTCGTTTGTTATTACAACAGTCAATTTGTTATTCAGGATCCGTCATTAGAAATTGCCTTTCATTCATACTTATCTGATAGAATGGCCGTTTTGTATAAATTTTATCTCAACATATGTTCACATGAAAAAGGACCACTGTGTCGGTCACAATTTCCATGATACATTTTTGTGTCATTGTCAAAGAACGGAAATAATTACTAAGTGAAAATAACCAACAGGTGACTCATATATCCATTTAACTGCTCAACTCTGTAACATCAAGGTAGCACTTGTAATTTTATATTTGAAGTTAGTTGAAATTTGGGCGGTAATTTTTTCAGAATCCAGATAAGATTTAAAAGTTGAGTAAAAACTTTTTAATCTATTCAAACCATTCTTTTTTTACTCAATTGCAAAGTTTATAGACTATAAACCGTTTTAACTCTATGTCGTCACTGTGGCTTCTTTTCATATCAATGGTTCTATTCCATAAATAGTTATCTACAAAATCTTGATTTTTTAGGAGACGAAATTTAATCTTTGGAAGGCTCTAACAAATTTAACTCCAAAAGATATTTATATCTATTATATAGATAGGTACAGGGTTATTCATTATATTTTGACTCCCACCTACAGCTCTTATTACAAATTATAGAAAAAAACTTTAAATACAAAAGTTTTAGGTTTTTTCACGTAGTATCTTTTGGTAATAGCGGAAATAAAAAATGGACTTTACAACATTGAAAAAATTAATTGAGTCATATTTTTTTAAATGGAACACCCTGTATATTATTAGCTCAAATGAAAGATCTCTTTGTTCTGATTTCAAATATATATAATTTGTTGGCATTTGGTTCAGCCACTTTTGAAATATTTGAGTTTATAACTTATTTTTCCACAATTGGAGATCATCAGTCATTAAAGTTTGTTGCTTTAATATAATCAAGTTGCCTCGAAAACGTATTGTTGTAGTTTAAATAAAGTATTTTTTTAAACTCAAATATTTCAAAAGTGGCTGAACCAAATGCCAACAAATTATATATATTTGAAATCAGAACAAAGATATCTTTCATTTGAGCTAATAATATACAGGGTGTTCCATTTAAAAAAATATGACTCAATTAATTTTTTCAATGTTGTAAAGTCGATTTTTTATTTCCGCTATTACCAAAAGATACTACGTGACAAAACCTAAAACTTTTTTCTATAACTCGTAATAATAGCTGTAGGTGGGAGTCAAAATATAATGAATATCCCTGTACCTTCTGAATATTTAATTTTAGCGCCAAATATAAAATAATTCTTAGCGATATTTGGAATCAAAAGAAAACGATAGTTTGATCCATACTGTGTAGAAAGCTCAAAATAAAAAAATCTGTAGTTCGCCACATTTGGAATCAACACATCGATATGTATGTCCACATATATTTGCGCCATTTATTTGCAGATATCATTAAAGTTGGACATATGTTTTTTTGGCCGACAGTTTACAACCGTCGGTCATTTAGGTGCTGGTTGCTTTACGATAATTTTCATGAATGCTACAAGAATACCTATTTAGGTATCCCTATTCTGGATAGCGTTGTTTTTAAAATATGCCGTAATGGTATATCTAATTAAAATACTAGCTTTGGTTAAAACACAATTTTTAACAGGAGAAAATGAAAGATTCGCCGCCAAGCAGCCCTAACTCGGAAAGCCAAGGACCTCCATCTAACGGACATGGTCGTGGCCGAACGAAGGGACGCAAAAGTGCTCCTGCGGCTGTCAATGTTATTCAGGGTTCTTCAAAGGAGGAAAAAAAGGATATAAAGATGTAATTTTTTTGTTCATTCTACGACCACGTTTCTAACGCAAAATGTCGATCCGATCTGGTTGATCGGATTCAACTTGTTAAAAATGAATTTTCTGTTTTCACAGCGGATCGATCAATCCATATTTCAGTTTTCTACAATCAAATAGAGAAAGAAAGGGATAAATATAATTCTTTAATTTGCAAGGAACCTAATATCGCGAACTGGTTAACAATATTATTTTACAAAATAACAAAACACTAGTGAATTTTGGTTTGATCCCTACATTTACAATTGCGTATATATATTTTTTTTAATTTTAAATACAGCACATGAAAAGGTTACGTTCATCCACAAAAAAAAAAGAATATCTGTACAGGTGTTAACATTTAAATACGTTATTTCGTTTCTATCGCATAAAATAACTTTTCTAATCACTTCAGGTCAATTCAAATCGTAAACATTATAGAATTGGCTTAAACTTGGCGCATCTGATCGGAAATTCAGGTCTGTTTATAACGTCATTTTCAAGTAGATGCAGTTCTATCAGATACATTGGATCGCATCGAAATGTTCAGTTGGAAACGTGGTTTATGGCCTAATAATATAGCGTAAGATAAAAAAAATCGTCCTCAATCACGCACGTCGTGAATTATTACTTTTAAAAGGTAACAGGTAAAAGGTACAGGTGAATGGAAAATAAAACTGTCAAGTTCTGAAGTTTTTATTTTTAAGAAAATTACATTATTGCCATTGTCATTGAATAATCATAAACAAAAAAAAATAAAACAAAGGACCTAAAAATTATAAATTTAAACATGAGAGACGTATCCACCTACTACTTCCAAACATGTTCTCATTCTTATTTTACAGCAACAAAAACCTTGGTGAGCACTTGGGGGGAGTTGTTAATCTCCTGAAATTTATTTATAATTTTAGCCCGTAGGTCTTCTAAATTTTCACAAGGGGTTTTGAAAACCGAGTTTTTAATATGTGGCCATAAAAAAAGTCGCACGGCGTGAGATCGCAGGACCGTGGTGGCCACCTAACTGGCAATGATTTAGTCCGATTCTTCCAAAAAATTTAAATTATCAACGAATTGGTGCGCCGTCCTGCTGGAAGTGTTGCATCTCTTCATCGTCTAATACGTTTACAAAATTTTCTAAAATTTCATTACGGTATCGCGCCGAATTGACAGGGTTTCCAGCGACCGGTAAGACAGGGAAATGTCAGGGTATTCAAAAATCCTCAGGGGAAGGTCAGGGAAAACGAAAATTTTTAGTGATAGTAAAAATAAAGATATTTTTCAGTCAGGTAAAATAGCAACTTCCGTTAATTTTATTCTTAAAAAAGAATATTTTTTTACGAGAAATTAGTAGGTTCGGTATTTTGCGGTACCGCCTCGTATGTCTTATAACATCTCGAGCGCACCTCGTAGTATGAAAAGCTGACGCGCGATAGTAGCCAACCCTTTAACCATCCATATACCTTCGCAATAACAGAGAAAGACAGCTTGTTACGCTAGAAATGTATTAAATAAAAAAGAAAATAAAACATGCATCGTGTAGTGGATATTTTGTCCCGTCCTTCTGACCCATCAAATTCGTTATTATCAGAATGCCGAAGAAATATACCTATATTAAAAGTGAAATAAAGATAAAGATGCAGAATCTTCCACATTCATCCACAACCTTCCCGATCGTTTTCGCGTTCAGTTTTTTTTTTTTTTTTTTTTTTTTTTTTTTTTTTTTTTTTTAGTTAAAGTTGCGTCAGGTCGCGATTCTGGCGCGTATTTTGTTGATTTACCTTTATGTTTTATGTTTATTCTAGTGATGTCCAGTAAATAGTCGCGTTTCTCAAAAAGTTAACATATTCGTATACATTCGTTTTAAAATTTTGGTGCGATGTCGAGATCGCAGAAAAAAACAGTTTTGAAATGGGACTGGGTCCATCCAGATTTAAATCCTGCAGAATGGGGCAAATATTTCAAGCCGGTAAAGAGTAACAAATATCAGACTTACTGCAGTTTGTGCTTTAAAGTAATAGAACTTAGCAATATGGGGAAGAGATCAATTGCTAATCATTCTAAAAGTACTTCCCATTCAAAAAAATTACATGCAGTAAAT
Source organism: Philopedon plagiatum (assembly GCA_963971165.1). Taxonomy (NCBI): domain Eukaryota; kingdom Metazoa; phylum Arthropoda; class Insecta; order Coleoptera; family Curculionidae; genus Philopedon; species Philopedon plagiatum. Next base: position 123,921,535 of record OZ020189.1, on the reverse strand, counting down.
ACCAACAATACCGTTTCGGCTATGCTGTCTGACTCCATCTGCAAATACATATATCTCGGAGAGAAACCCCTACTACAGATTTTGATGGTGGGTGTAGTATAAATACCGTAGTTTTCGAGGCTGTTTCTGAAAGAACTCGATCTATTCCATCAGATTCGAGCTTTTTATCGAATTTTATGTTAAATGAAAACGTTGATGCCGATGCAGATGCTTCTCTATAAAGAAATGTGGATTTTCAGAACTTGAGAATTTACATAACCAGAGAGGTAAACCATGCCTCGTCAGTAAAAAAGGTTTTTTCAAATACATTTTCATTATTATACAAATTACCCATAAATCATTCTGGAAATTGCATTCGCTGCGGCTTGTCGTTTGGTAACAATTCTTGGACTGAGCTTGACTTGTATTGCAGGTTCCATAGGATACATTTACTCGCTGGCTTAAATGCCGAATAGGGGTTTGTGGGTGTTCATTAACAATTTGCCTCAATTCTTCTACTTCTTGTGCAGTGCGAACTTTGGGTCTCCCACTGCCTTCCTTTCTATTCACACTTCCTGTTTCTCTAAATCAGCCACAGATCTACTATCCATTTCTAAAGTTTTGACCCCTCAGTCTGAGGGTCAATAACAAAAAAACCACGGGGCAGAATAAACTGAAAAAATTACAGCTTGTTAGGACGTTATCCAAGAGTTTCTTCCAAAAAAATGTATTATTGTATTGTAAACGATATTGAACTTATTCATAATCAATTAGAAAAAAACAACGATTTTACTGCGTTAATACTGATAAACGATTTTCTCATGTCTATATATTGGTTAATTTTTTCCCTATTTAAATGCAATTTTGAAGGTAGATAGAAAAATATCTATACTTTGGCAAGAGATTGGTAGTATGTGTCTGAAATTGTATTTTTTTCTTTTTTAATGATGTTTGTGTATCAGCTGTACTGTGGACAATTTAAAACCGTAAAAAAATCTTTACACTCGTAGACGTATGTATTATTATACAAATGTATTTTATTACCTAAAATTAAAAAAAGCACCTTTAGTTCTTGTAAAAATTGTAATAAATATTACAAGCGACATAAGAAAGAGATGAAAAGTATTAAACGCCTTTACCGACACACACACAGTACGGTGGCCTCGTCACGCTTATCGGTATGTAGTCCGTAGTTCCATGTATTTTGTATTTGCTTAGAAGTTAATCTATTTGTTATGGAGTGAAACGATTTGTCAAATAATATTATTTATTTGATTGTGGTTGTTTATATCGACTTATTGTTGATTTAGATTTTTGGTTTTAGTGGTAGATATTAATTTGAAATTATTGTTTTCACACGATTTTTAAGATTATCTTGTTCGAATTTATATAAATACCTGATGTAATCTGAACCAAAAATACGGTACCAAACTACAGTCTAATAAGTTAAAATGTATCGTCAGTGCAACGAACAAATGAAAAATATTATATTAAAAGTCAGAGCGTACTTTCAATAAGAGAAAGACAATGGTTTGGAAAATATTTTGATTGATCAAGTGGTTAAAAGAACAGCAGATTGCCTGGGTATTAGTGAAAGCACCGTTAAACGTGTTAATGAAGAAAAAAGTTCCGGTATTATTCTACCATCAAAAGGGAGAAGTGGAAGGCCCCGACTGGAATGTGATGAGATTTTGCAGGGCGTCATAAGGAGAACAATATTAAATGTTTACCTGGAGCGCCGGTTTCCTTCTATACAAGAAGTTTACCAGAAATTGAAAGATGTCGATTATTTACCAGAATTTTCAGAAATGACTTTGTACCGATGGATTAAAGAACTTTGGTTTTCCTATAAAAAACTAATTAATAACCCAATTTTAATGGAATAAAACACAATTGCTGCCAGAAGAGCGGAATTCTTATACGACATAAAGAGATATCGTGAAGATTCTTGGCAAATATTTTATACAGATGAAACATGGTGCGGTGCAAATCATTCAAGGAAGTTTGGCTGGGTTGAAAGAGTTAATCCCACAAAACGGGATAATTGTGATGAATACAGAGGTTGTATACAGGAAATTAATGGCTTTAGAGGTGGAATAAAACGGCCATCAGGATCAGGACAACGGGTTATTATCTTACATATTGGTAGTAAAAATGGGTTTTTGGATGGCTGCCTGAAGTGTTTCGTTGGGAAAAAAAATGCGGGTCAGTGGCTTACCATTACGAAGAATGGTTTAGAACAGTGCTTTCCGTAATACCTGACAAATCAGTAATCGTAATTGACCAAGCACCGTATCATACAATGTTGGATACTAATTTTCGAAATCCTACAACTGCCTGGACAAAACAAAAAATAATAGAATGGATGTCCCAGCGAAAAGCAACATTGCCCGATGGATTTACAACGTTTAATGAATTAACCAAACCAATGCTTTTAGACCTATGCAAGAACTATCACTTTCCAAAAACGTATCTTTTAGATACAATTGCAAAGGAGTTACGTAATGATAATGTAAAGCTTCTATGGTTGCCAGTTGCACACTGTGAATTCAACGCAATTGAATTAATTTGGCATATGTGAAAAAGAAAGTGGCAAAATTGAATACTACGTTTAAAATCACAAATGTACTAAATTTGTGTCTTGAAACGATGCAGAACGTTGCAAATATCGTTTGGGAAAATTGCGTTGGACACGCTAATAAAATTGTGGAATCCTACAGAGAAAAAGACCACTTAGTTGATGTTGTTGTAGAACCATTAATTATAAATTTAGATGAAGATGATTCAAATGAAGACTTTAGTAATGATGAAGAAGGAGAAAACGATCCATAAGTGTAGGTATTCTTCGGTAAAAAAATCAGGTTATTTTTAGTTGTAGGTTTAAATAAATTTTGTCAGGGCTTTGTACCTTAAAAGTTAAAACAGATGTGATTCTACGTAAACAGGTCACTTTCACCTATTTCTTTTATTATTAAGCAAAGGCAAATGCAGACAAACTTAACACAGCATTTGTTACAATTTTCCAAATATGCGAATCACACAAATAAGGGAACATCAAAAATATTGTTTTTCTTCTAGGTGAATTATAAATAAATCAAGCTAATTGGCCTATTTATGTTGCTCACTTTGAAGTAATATTTTTAAATTACTATTGTTCTACTACACACGTTTTGCCTATTTTATACATCTTAATGTAACAATAGAAAATCGTTAAATACAAATAAATGTAAATATTTACCAATGCATATACTTATTTTTTCTTAATTTTACCAGTTACCTACTTTATCATATAGAGCACAAAAAAAAACCTTCACTATATTGCATTACTTTAATGATTATTACCTTAACACCCATACTATTGCACCTTCGACGCCCCGCTCCATCCCGCAAGCGCAATGCTGCTATCCTTTACACAAATTAATTGTTTGTATTTAGGTTTATGACAACTGCCCAAAACCAAATTTTCGTTAAACGTAAAGTTACATCTCTTTATATGTAATACAAAAAAACAAAAATTTTTGCTGTAAGATTACTGGTAAATTACATAACCACAATCATTTTTTGCCTATTACTACCAAACCTAAGAAAAAGAAAATAAAAATAATATTTTTTGGGAATAAAGTACGGTTCACTTTATCGCCTGTAAAAAATTAGTTAGGCCTGGGAGTACCAGTAAGGCACAATAAATTTTTAAACTTGAGTAATTGATGAAATAGGGAAAAAATGGTGACAATTTTACAATTACCTTCCCATTAAAAAAGCACCAGGGCATCTACGGTTACAAAGTTTTACATGTGTAATAGAGACAAGTAACTTTATCGAAATATGTGAAAATTATATTTTTTAAAATTGTACTTTTTACTTTACAAGCTTCCAAACTGAGGGGTCAAAACTTTAGAAATGGATAGTAGTCGAAACTGGTCGAAATCCATGACTGTGTGCAAATAATGTTTGAAAATCCTGAATGGCGTCTCATGTTGAATAAACCCACTGGCCATTAACTATTCTACCATTTCTAAAGTAACTTTCGATCATAAAAGCTTTTTATTCCGCCGTGGTAACCATATTTTATTTTCTTTAAAAAAAAACTTCAGAACTTGACAGTTTTATTTTTCATTCGCCTTTACCTTTTACCTATGTTACCTTTCAAGAGTAATAATTCAAGACATGCGTGATTAATTCTACGGCATACTTTGAGGACTTTTTTTTATCTTACGTTACTTTGTTTAGGACCTAACCTATAGATTCTTAAGTAACTAGGGTTCGCGTTACATAAATTTATTTATCTTTGTAGATTCCAAAACGGGGTGACAACAGCGCCCCACATGTTGGGCAATCAATTAAACCCCAGTTCAAATATGCATGCAAAAATGACGGACCATCTTAGTAACGAATTGGAAGCCCACAGCATTTATCATAACTCCACTGATGCTAGTCCTAATCTAATAGGACCCCAGATGCATCATAAGGTTCTGCAATCGGTAAGTATTGCATTTTATAATTCCTTAACATTGGTATCAATAAATTATATTTATCTACAATTATTATATTTGTTCTTGTCACATTTTTTATCAGTAATCGTTTTCATTACTTAACCTACTAAGAAAATTTTTAAGAAGACAATTTATAAATTCTTAGGATTTAGATTCAGAGAATATAATCGAAAGATTTGATTTTCTTACGTCATGTCTAATTGAGACCAGTATACAGGATGATACAAATTCTAAACTTTAGCCTTGGCATCTCAGTAACGATAATAGATAGAGAGTTGGTTAAATTGGAGCAAAGTTGTATAATTTGATGCTAGCGATGGGTCATTCGTTCACTTTCAAGAGAGCCCGCTCACTCGTTCAGCTCACTTGGAAGAGTCGTTCGCAAGGAGTCGTTCGATTAAACGAGGGCTGCTACCCGTATCTCCGAGCTGCGAATTGCGGCGCTCTTTACTTTAGCGTGACACCTGCATTTGTTCATGTTCATAAAATAGAGCAAAAAATGCTATGAATTACACATTTTCGACTGCCGATGGCACGCTGCTTAATTGTGGCGCGGCGGCTTCAAACAAAAATAAATATTAAATATTGGAATGATTTATGGCTTTTTTTGCAGGGCGTTTGAGTTTGGTGGGTACCGAGACCGACACAATAATATACTAATATAATAATACCTAATACTGAACCAGGCTTTTAATAAACCATTTGATTTGATTTTTGGTTGTTTTATTAGTTTGTGGCTTGAGTTTTAACCTACCCGCAGTATACACCTCTGCTTAAAAATCGTTGTAGCAGATTTCCGGCAAAGTAATTAATCGTTAATCGTAAAATAATAGTAATACCAAGGACGTACAAACTGTGTAATGTATTACCATATAGGCCGCTAGATGCGCCACCACTCTCGTTCTATTATACGACTCCGACTGAGCCGCTCCCGGCTAGCGCTCTTCGCGGCTCGCGCTCTCCGAGTTGTCCGAAACTCGCGAAAGCGTGGAGTGGAATTTCTACGAACGGACGAGAGCGAGCCAGATATTTTAACGAGCGGTGAACGTATCGTTCAGTTGATGGGAGCGGCTCATTCGCGACTCTTTGAAAAGAGTCGTTTGAATCGAAGCCACTGAGAAATTAAAAATAATAATAATTTTAAGTTTATTTTCAAGTTTACATTAAAAATACTTTACGTTGCATTAAGGGGTTAATACAGTTAGAATTTTCAAAAAATCGATTTTTTTTAATTTCATTTTCGTAATGTACATTATATTCAAGTACACACACAGAAAATTTCAAGGCAATCCGGCGATTATTGTCGAAGTTACACGCATATTTGTAAAGACGTGTCAGAGCGATTGTACGATGTGTAAAGTGCTTTTGAAACTTTAAACGCGTTTTTCTCAAAACTGTATTTTTAAAGTCGGTGACGCAGATTTCTCGGAAACGGCTGAACCGATCAGTCTCAAATTTTAACGCAAGCTTCTTAAGTATATTTTTTGCTAATTAATCGAAGGTTTTTTCTCACCGATTAATACATTTTTTTTATAAACAATTTAAGGCCAAAATTTTGGTCAAAAATCGATTTTTTTTTTTAGAAGCCGCCATTTTGTCAAAATTTTTTATTTTGCTTATTCCTTCGACTAATTAGAAGATTATACAGTACTTTAACGAAATCCGTTTGGTTTTTTCATTTTCGATGATCCAGTCCAGAGATATCGTTGTCACCGCAAGATGCCTTTTTTGAGAGGAACTCCTGGAGATCAGCTATAGCAGCTTTCAAAATTATTATTTTTACAAATACAAAAATCTTAAAATGCAGTTAAAAGTTACCATAATATGTGTACAAATTTTTACATTAATAAATTTAAAAGTCTTCGCAGGAAAAATTCTTGAAAAGTTGCTTTTTTTAGGCCTCCTGACTGTATATAACCCCTTAATTTAAATTTTTATTATAATTTTTTTTTAAAATATGTGTGTATAATAATTTTCTGGAAAGTATAATGTATAGGTACAAGTAGTAGTGTTAGAACAAGCTGATTATATATAATTCAGTTATAATTATTTTTAATTAAATTTAACACTTTTTTTTAATTTATTTTGTGACGTAACAGCTCTTAGTTCTGTTGGTAATACGGGGTACAGCCGGGGACCAAGAAACGTCACGCTCCTCTGACAATTTCTCTTCGAAAATTTGCAATACTGTATTGTTTGGGTTTGGTTTGGTTAGATTGAGTAATTTATTTTAGTATATTATTTAGTAGATTTATAGTAAACTTTATTATGTTTAAAATGTATGTAGGAAATTTTTTAGAATAATATGGGAAACAAAGTCAAAGGCCTTAGCTAAGTCCAAATATTCCTAATACTATCGGAGATATCCAGAAGAAAACGAGATTTCAGATTTCCGTTTTTATTTCTTTATGCCTTTATTTTTGGTTTACAAAGAAATGCAAAGCACTTTTATTATGCTCTACAATAAGGTGATATTAAGCTTAAAATTCGATATTTTATTTTTTTACATATAGTATTGTCAGGTCTTAACATTTAAATACCGACCTGTATTTAATTTTTTTTTTGGAGGCCCTTTAAGTTTTGAATAGAACCATGTGTAGAGCTTATAATATGATGAAACTGCTGTTAAGTGCGTTGTATGCCAAAAGCGACTTTTGTTGTGGCATCTCCAAGATTGTAAAAGACATGTTACAAACGCTCAGCACATCAAAAATCGACAAAATGAAATTCCCTATGCTCATTTTTTTCATTATTATGCAAATTACCCATAAACCACTCTGAAAATTGCATTCGCTGCTGCTTGTCGTTTGGTAACAATTCTTGGACTGAGCTTAGACGATAACCGTGACTAGCGTCTAGCCGGTACCGAGAATCTTTATCCCGAATTTTGCCGAACGATTGTTGATGTGACGAGTCGTTAGTGACTATTCATAAATTACGAAACAAATAATCAATCACACTACCAAAACAAAACAATATAAAAAAGACTAAGTTAAAGTGGGTAAAACCTGAACAAACCCCAGCAAACCTGAGCAAACACTATACAGGTAATGCTAACGCATTTGAATGATTCAGCTTTTTACCTTCGGGATAAATATTCTCGGTACCGGCTAGACGCTAAAATAACCGTGCGTATGCAGATCACATTACAGGATTGTATTGCAGGTTCCGTAGGGTACATTTACTTGCTAGCTTAAACGCCGAATAGGGGTTTGTGGGTGTTCGTTAACAATTTGCCTCAATTCTTCCACTTTTTGTGCAGTGCGAACTGGGTCTCCTACTGCCTTCCTCTCTATTGACACTTTCTGTTTCTCTAAACAGAGCCACAGCTCTAGTCAAAACTTTGCGAAACTGGTCGAAATCATAGACAAGATATATTTAGACCATCACAACGTTTTCGCGACACCAGCTGAATCCGTCCAATGTATGCGAAAAAGTGCGTTTGTACGCATTGGGCGCCAGTCAGATTTTTAAACGACGGTCCACTCGAAGCATGCGCACTCGGGACGTCTCGTAAAAGTGGTTGTTGAACTCAATGACGCAACGCGGCGATCAGAACCGGGCCGAAAAAATCTCAGTCATTTGTATGTTATAGTATTTTTGGTTGGGGTGGCGAATATAGCGAACCTCTGAAGCTTGCTATTTAGATACAAAAATAGTCTTTACAAAGTGTTACAGACATTTCATATGTTTCGCCAATTATGTATCCAACTTTTAAATATAAGGAATTATTTCGTAGTCTATTTGTTACAAGTAGTGCATAAATACAAATAGTTTAATTCCAAATTTAAATTATATCAATATGTGAAAGAATAGGAGGTAAAAAATATAATTTATCTTAAATGCACTCCGGTGTTGAAGTGAATAAACACACGGAGAAGTAGAAATATTTGTCAGTGACGTATATTGAGTGTGGTCAAGGTGTCAGAAAGGCACTGATGGGGTGTGTGTGTATTAGGGGCATTGTATAAGGGGTAAGATGGTGTAAGAAGGTCATATATAGTGTCAATGCCTATTTGCGCTTTCGCCAAAGAAGCACTAAAAATACTAGTGGATTAGGGTAGAGGGGAGTATTTTAAAAGGGATGGCGAAAGAAAAAAGTGCTTTCGCCAAAAGATCGCTAAGATATCAGTGGATTAGAAGGGTGTGTCCAAAAGGCATATTTGCGCTTTCGCCAAAGGGGCACTAAAAATACTAGTGGATTGGGGTAGAGGGGAGTATTTTAAAAGGGATGGCGAAAGAAAAAAGCGCTTTCGCCAAAGGATCGCTAAGATATCGGTGGATTAGAAGGGTGAGCGTCCAAAAGGCATATTTGCGCTTTCGTCAAAGGGGCACTAAAAATACTAGTGGATTAGGGTAGAGGGGAGTATTTTAAAACGGATGGCGAAAGAAAAAAGCGCTTTCGCCAAAGGATCGCTAAGATATCAGTGGATTAGAAGGGTGTGTCCAAAAGGCATATTTGCGCTTTCGTCAAAGGGGCACTAAAAATACTAGTGGATTAGGGTAGAGGGGAGTATTTTAAAAGGGATGGCGAAAGAAAAAAGCGCTTTCGCCAAAGGATCGCTAAGATATCGGTGGATTAGATTGACATGGGGCCGTAAGTAGTAGCACTCAATATTTTATTAATGCAATAAACGTCTTAATATTCTTAGTATCTCTTTTGTAATAATTGGTTTATGGAAAATTTATTATGTTAAATAATAAAAACAGGAGCTTGTCAAAAATACGGGTCCTTTTTCAGGAAATTGGACTTGATTATAATATGGAAAAATGAAACTCAGTGGTTTATGATGCACCATAAAGTTTCGCATGTTTCCTGGTTTTACCAACTCTCTATTGCTTACAATTACCCAGATGCCAATCCTAACATCAAATTTGTAACACTGTATACAGATAATTTTTTTTACGTAGGCTAGAGCGAGTAGTACGGGATCAAGTACAGCCTCTGGTGGCAGTGGTTTGTCTTCAATGTTAGGCGGTGGCGGTGGCACAATTCCCCAAACGTTGGATCAACTCCTCGAGAGACAGTGGGAGCAGGGATCTCAATTTCTCATGGAGCAAGCCCAACATTTTGATAGTGAGTGAACTGTGTTACTGTAAATAATATTTCTTTACCAAGAGGTAATTAATCAAGAAACAATTTAATTATTATGGACTGGACGTGGCTTACTAGAAGTATTTAAACTAGATTTTTATATCATGTACAGTAAATCCATGTCATCAATTTTAGTTGGATAAATACGTTATTATAGTATCGGAGCCGGTAACAGATTACTGAGTAATTTACCCGACTATTTTGACAAAATGACTATTTTTAATAAACCACAAGAATTTCATATTTTCTATTTCAGTTGCTGTGGAAGTCACGTCTAATTTTACAAACTTAGTTTTTAGCATAAGGGTGTCAATTTGAAAACGTACTACCCTCAATATTTCAGCCCTTCTACAAAATATGGAAATATGCAAAAACACATCAACAAACAAAATTACCGATACTGGAGCGATGAGAATCCCTGACTTTTTAGGGAACGTAATACACAGTATCCAAAGAAAGTAAACGTTTGGGCTGGTATTCTTGGAAATGCTGTTATTGGACCTATATTCATTGAGGGAAACCTGACTGGTGAACCCTACTTAAATCCTCTTGAAGAGATAATAGACCCCTTAATTTGGAAAATGAAGCTGACGCGGCTGGTAATATTATTTTGCAAGATCTTAACTTCTAACAGGATGGAGCTCCACCACACTACTTTCTTTCCGTTAGGCAGTGGTTAAATGACAGATTTCCTGGTAGATGGATTGGTTAAATAGGACCGATTGAATGGGCCGCACGATCGCCCGATTTAACGCCTTTAGATTTTTTCTTTGGGGCATCTAAAATCGATTGCTTATAAAACAGCATTGGGATTTGGAAGAATTGAAAAGACGAATTACAGCTGCGTGCAGAGAAATTCCAGTAGGAGTTTTTCGAAATATTAGGGAGGGCTTTGAGAGCAGACTTTATTACTGTTTAGAAAATAATGCACAACATTTTAAACATTTAGTAAAATAAACATTTGTTATGTTTTATTTTAATACAATTTTATTGATACCTAAGTTTGTTCACGGTTTTTACGCGATTTTTCGAAAACTACTGAAAAAGAGGGCCAGGCATATGGTACTTTTGAAAAAGTTAATTGAACGACCTTTAAAATAAGGTATCACTTGATTCCCTTTCCCGTTTAAGATTTTAGGGGTTGTTTCCAACCCTGCTAGAGGGTTGATGTAATTTAATCGAAAAATGACTTAAAGAATGTCCCCCTTGAAAATAAAGTTGATGTGTTTTTGCATATTTTCATAATTTGTAGAAGGGCTGAAACATTGAGGGTGGTACATTTTCAAACTGACACCCTGTATACAAAAATAATTGTTATTAAAAAGTCAAAATTTTTACAAAAAAAAAGAAGTATTTTTTAGCAAGGCTTCTTTGGGACGTGATATTTATTATATCTTACTTTCTCTTTAAGTTGCTTCACTGTTGTCGTGCCTACACCAGTTAAGAGCAGAGAACTTGCGGCTAGAAGAGCATGTTAGTTCACTTTTGCAAAGGAGAGACCACTTGCTGGCAGTTAATGCCAGACTGGCTATTCCACTTACAGGACAGCCGACAACGGCGCAATCCCATTCGTCACACACAGGTAAAATGGGTTTACTAAACTGCACAGTGCGCAGCATATTTGAGTACATTTTGCAGGATAGGTAACTTTTACAAAAACGCAAAGAACGTATACAAGATTATTTTTTCAAAAATTTCCAAAGGAAACTGTATACAGGGTGTTATGAAATTCACTGCATATATCGAAACCGGTAAATCCTGGTATACTCAATATCCTAAGATTTTAATGGCGGCCGTTGACACATGCCATTTCTGCCATTCTGTTTACACAATTTAAACTTTGGTCAGGGCCGGATTTCACATTTTTTATCAAAATTTATGACTGTTTAAATAGTGGAACAGAATCTTGCTCAACTTAATTTACTGACAACGTACGAGTAGGAATATGAAAAAGCAATTGTACTAGAACTATGAATAAGTTTAAATGAACATGTGGTGATATTTGCCACGAATCTCACGCCGCTCTTGGTAAGGTAATTTATTTTTAGTTTCAATTAAACGAATTAGAAACGACAGTTAAAGTAAAAAAAAAACAAAGTTTAAAACATGTTTTGTCACTTTTCCTAAACAAAACTTTTTGTTGTTACGTGTGGAATAATTATGATTTTCGTAATTTTGTGTTACAAACAGTGGCGCAGCCACGGGGGGGTTTTGGGGTTAACCCTGCCCCCCCCCCCCCCCCAAAGGCCTACAGATTACCCTACCCATTTCCCAAATTAACGAAAATAAAGCAATATTTGTCAAAATTTTTTGTCAAGATTGTTACGTAAATACACTTTTACTCGTCTGGCATCTATCTAATAAAACAAGGCCAGAAGTATATAAGCAATATGCGATGTTTATACAAAAATGATGATATTGTGTATAGTAAGGATACTAAATAAACGTAATAAACAAAGTTGAAACACAACTGTCACAAGAACATACTTTGACAATAACAGGAATCAGAATTTCTGAGGTTATGTTGTATCGCGTTCCATATACGTATTACTACTATATTGTTAGCATCCAATCTACCCGTTGTTAAAATTTGAAGCCAAGATAAAATCGGCTTTTCATTGGTTTTGTATCACGTGATGTCTCAGCACTTTTGAAGTTTTGACGGAACTGTCACTGTCAGTTCTGACAGCAGTTTAAAATGTGAGCTTGTCGGTTTCCTTTTAATCATTTTACCTTTCAAAAGTAAAGATAAATGTGTTTTTATTTGTGAAAAGTGGATTAAAAGTTAATTATTATCCTATTTACGATAATGTCGTACCTAATGTACCGATAATGCCAGTTTTAAGCAGCAACAAGTGAAGAAATTACTTGTAGTAGCGGCGGATATTGTTCTAAAGAATGTAAACTGAAGAGTGAATACATCATTTTTAATTTTTAATTTGAGATTTTGAGGCAAAACGGGTAAGAACATTATGTAAATAAAGCGAGGCATCGTTTGGAAATCTAAAAAAAGAACACAGTATTTAAGTTCGATTAATTTATATATAATATCTTATAATTAGAATCACTTAAATAATTAATTACCTACCTATGCAAAATCACTTTGTCTTTCTCAACTGACCATGCGAAACAAGATCTCATTTTCTATCTAAAATATTATTAACTCTGCTTCAATATTGTACTTTAAAGTATATAATAATTTATACTTACTGGTTTTTCTCATATTTTATTATAAATTAAAATAAATATTCACAAAATAACGCTACGGCGAAATCGAAGGCTTGTCAGATTCAAATTGGAACTTTTGAATATGATAGGCACGAACGGTCATGTTGTCGTATTTGGTGTTTTGATTAGCGGACGGTACGTAGTATTGAGTTCAGTGTCTGGGCAAATCACGTGGTGATTTATGAGGGATGTTCAGGACATTACGTGATTGGTTAGCAATTGTTTCCAAAGGCTACGTCTTTGCTTCAACGTTTTTTCGTCGTTCGCTATATAATAGTAATACGTATTATGTCGCGTTCCATCGCGGTCAAGTTGCGTTATCCTGATATGCTCGCGGTATGACCACGTTCCCCAAACTCGCTCCGCTCGCTCTGTCCAGTGTCGACTCAAACTCCCCCTGTATGGGAAAAGGAGTAATGTACGTTTAATGTACAGTATTTCCCTTTAAAAACAGTATTGTTGGCATCTCGAAATTGTCAAAACATTTTGTATTCTTGTAGCAAATAATGTCCATCCCAGCATGTCTGTGAATCATGGAGATATATCAAGGTCTTCACGTCACAGCAGTGGGTCCTACGATCGATATCCACAAAGTTCTCATCATGGACCTGTAGAAAATGGTTTACCCCCGGAGTCCTATCCCCCAAATCCCCATCGAAGTCCTGTTGGGAGTGGACAGCCGAGTCCAACAATCAGGTAAGATTGAGTTAAATGGTCGGTAGTGTTCGATAACTGACAATTTGCGGTTTTATTGTGGTGAAAACATTAGCTATTCTTTTTAATATAATTTATTGTGTTGGTATTAAAATGTTTTAAAAATGTTTAAGGTTGCCATCAGTTATTTAAAGCAAAAGTTAATTTTTATCAATTGCATATTTTCTGATATATGTATGTACATAGGTAATAAGCATTTTCATTAAGTTTCTATGGAAATCCTTATCCGAGTGAAAGGTGGTAAGAATCTCAAAAATGTCTATTCCTTAAATTTTTTTGCTTAACCCAAATGAAGCAAATTATTGAGCAGTTTGAATATAAAAAATGATATAGGACGATCTCCTTTGCTATTTCCTTTATCAAAATTAAATGGAACACTATGTGTCTACGCTAAACAGTTTTCAAGATATTGACAGTTCAGGACAAAGACAAATCTGACAGGCTATAGTTTCCTAACAGTACAGAGAATAAGTTCGGTTTGCCAAAACTGTTCCCATTCTGGTTCTGGACCTATCCCGTGTACCGTTTCGGTTAAACTAGAAGACACCTGTGGATATAGAATGAAAAATTAAGATAAGAAAATGGAAGTTTTCTCTTTGCTGGACTGTTGCCAAGCCAGAGCATGTCAAGTTGTCAAAATTGTATTTTTTTCGAAAATTGACAATATCTTGAAAGCACTTTCATTTTGACACATAGTGTGTTATACAATGTAAGTTTTTTAAAGTGTTACAAGGCGATATCTCGAAAATGGTTTGAAGTATTTTCATGAAATTTTGGTGAGCTAATAGGCAGATAGGACATATTTTTGACTTTTACCCCTTCTCTCAATTTTAATGGGTGGGGGTAACTTTAAAAATTTAAATGGGATGAGGTACTTTTATTTATAAAATTCGAATCTACGTAACAAATTACAATATATTTTTTTATTTGCTCTTTCAGTTATGGAATTATGATTTATTAGGTTGTAAAAAAATATTTACCATTTAATTTCAACTTATTATCGTCTGTCATGCTTGAGAAGTTGCTCGAAATGTCCCCCTTCAACTTCCAAACACTTTCTCGCTCTTTTTCTAAATGAATTTCGTATTCTCTGTAACATTTCAGGTCAAATTAAATATGAATAAATTATTAATATGTATCGTACATTACATTTGTCAGTTCGTTGAACATATACATGTAAAGAAGATTTTTGTAAGTAAACTGTAAAGAACGTACTCGATTTAGACAAACAGAAAAACAGTTAAGTGGGTCTACTCACTCATGAATTCCGTTGTGGAGTAGTACTCTCCATTTCTAAGGAGGTTTTTCATCTTATTCTTAAATATATTTATTGACTGACTAGCCTTTATTTCAGGACTAAGTTTGTTATAAATCTTGATACCCGTTGCTCTGGGTCCGTCTTGTGACAACTTGGTGCGATTATAAGGGACTGTTAAAACAGACATATTTCGCGCTTCATAGTTGTCAAAGCCTGAATTATTTTTTAAATTAAAGAGATTTTTCCTGGTATATAGAGCAAGGTGGTAAATATATAGACTGGATAGTGTTAAAAGTCTTAGTTCTTTATACAGAAATCTGCAAAATTTGTTTTTTGTCCATTGAGCTGTAGGCCATTTTTTTTCACATCAAAGATTTATTTCGTTTATTGCTGTTTGACTTGGTTCTAGTTGGCTGTTTCTAGTCATTGCACTGACTAGTAGGGTGGTATCATCTGCGTATATCACTGAGTCAACAGCTGACTGACTGAACTGAACTGAACTGACTGAAAAAGCTTCTAGGTCATTTATATAGACCAAAAACAGAAGGGGTTCCAGGGTTGACCCCTGCGGTACACCTCTCTGGCAGCCCCTTACGTCCGATCTAACCCCTTCGACGACCACTTGCTGGGTCTTAGTTTCCAAATAGGACTCTATCCACGAGTATAATCGAGCTCTGACTCCGTAGCTCTCCAGTTTCCCGAGCAAGGTCCTGTGATCAACTAGATCAAAGGCCTTGCTCAGGTCAAAGAAGAGTGAAGCTCTTTTTTTCCAGTGATTCGTATATAATGATGGCCACTTCTTTTACAATTTTTCTCGGCACGTCATCATGCCCTGAACTTGGTTTGCTACAAGTGTTATGAATTATTGATTCGATTTCATTAGTATAGAAAGAATACAATACGAATCTATGAGAATTATTATCTGTTGGCACCTGAGAACTATACATATTAACGTTTGTTGTATTTGGAGTTGAATGATCGAAGAACTCTCTAAAAATATTACAAATTTCAGAAATATTGTTGGTTATTTTGTTTTCCTCAGAAAGTTCTGAAATTTTCTGTCTGTTGTTGTCCTTACATTCATTTATAATTTTCCAACATTCTTTGTTCATGTTTGGTGCATTTATAATTCTATCATTATTGTTGCTCTGTTTTGCAGTTGATAGCTTTGTTCTATAAAACATCTTTAAAAAATTAAATCTATCCTGGATAAAAGCATTGTTACTACTGTTATTTAGCGATGCCATTTCGGTAACCATATTTCCCAAAGCTCGAATTTGTGAGCTTATCCAAGGATAACTAGTATTTTGGGGAAATAAGGAAATACCGCTTCAAAGCACTTTAAAAAAAGTATCATAAAAAAGTACATCATCCCATTTAAAATTCCAGTTACCCTCCACCCCTCAAAATAGTGAGATGGGGTAAATGTCAAAAATATGTTTAAATATGTCCCCCCATTACCTCACCAAAGTTTCATGAAAGTATTTTAAACCGTTTTCGAGAAAACGGCTAGTAACAATTTAAAAAACTCACCCTGTATATGAAGTCTGAAATCAGATATAAATTGATACAGTTTGTTTTGTTCAGGTATATTTTTTTCTATTTCAGCATATCTGCTAATATTTAGATGCTTTTTTACTAGGTACTGTTATTACCGATAGAGGGTGTCCAAACGAATTTAGCCATGTTTTAGAAAAAGAAAAACATGTTAAGCTACAAAAGCACGGTCAAAGTATATTTACATGTGCAAATTGTTACCTTACTTTTATAGACACGCACCGGCTGGAGCTTACTCAAACAATGGGCTTCTACGGCAATGCGCTGACATAGGAGGCAGGGCGGCGCCAGCGCGTGCCCAAACTTACCAAATCTATGACCGCCCGAGCTCCGCCCATTCATCTTCTTCGTCTCAACAGGTGTGACGCCCTTACAAACTTTCTTATTTACGGTAAATGGCTGGCATCGGGGGCTTGTTGGTGTTGTTCTTGCATCCTTTTCTCTTTTTGGTCACGACATACGTTTTCTAATAATTAATAACTGTACTTGGTGATTTAAAATTAACTCTTTTCAACCACAAACTCAAATGTCATAAGAGTTCGTGATATTATTTCATAAAGAAAAATAAGTACCTTAAATGGACGTTTTTTTCTGCGATCATTTGTTTTTAAATTATATATAATTTTTTTTAACAAATTACATTTTTTCCAATATCTCTAAATTGAAAGCAATTATTTCTTTGTTTTAACTAATTAGTGTTGTATAGTAAACTTTACCGTATTAGTGTTTTAATGTATTGCTTTCCGATTCATGTTGTCTCTGAATTTCCCACATAAAGTTTTTTTTTAGCAAATTTTACATTTTCTCCAATATATCCAAACTGAAAGCAATTTTTTTCTGTTTTAACTAATTAGTGTTGTATAGTAAACTTTACTGTACTAGTGTTTTAATGTATTGCTTTCCGATTCATGTTGCTTCAATATCCAAACTGAAAGCAATTTTTCTTTGTTTTAACGAATTAGTGTTGTATAGTAAAATTTACCGTACTAGTGTTTTAATGTATTGCTTTCCGATTCATGTTGTTTTAGAACTTCCCACATACATTTTTTTTTAACAAATTTACATTTTCTTCAATATCTCCAAACTGAAAGCAATTTTTTCTTTGTTTTAATCAATTAGTGCTGTATAGTAAACTTTACCATACTAGTGTTTTAATGTATTGCTTTCCGATCCATGTTATTTCAAAATTTTCCACGTAATGCAAAGTCGATTATAAAAATTCTAAAATTAAGTAATTACGTAACACTCCAGAAAGTTCAATAATTTTCAAAATTCATGTATTTTCTTCGCTCTTGCTGCACTTCTATACTATGCAGCGTGACCAATAAAATCCGCATCGTATGGAAATTTATTTATTAAAGTAAAACTGACTGCCATATTTTATTTATCTCTCAAACTTGACTTGTTTTTTTTTTGTCACAATGCCAAAAAAGAATTCTTTTGTCATGTCTTATTACAATTTTTGTTAGGTACTTACAAAAACAGAAAGCGGCCACTAAAAAAATATCTAGAGTATCGTTGATCAACCATGTACAGTATGTCCGGAGATGGGGTTTAGAAGAGGACAAATTAACCAAATTTTGCAAGGTACAAAAAAATGTCACTCCTAACGTTATGAAAAATTTAATTGTTCATACAGAGAGAATAAAAATACCATAACGTTATTTTGCGTAAGTGTAAACATACCTTGTTTATCATTTTCTACCAAAAGAACAAATATGAAACATGTTTTAAATTAAACCCTAAGCCAAAGTACAAGATTCCATTAAAAAAAATATATTTTAAAAGTAACGAGTTTTATCACATTATTTCCAACTATTTTGTCTCACACTTTAACCAGAGTACTAGTTTCTACATATTAAACAATAAGGACACCTATGGACATGTTTGTCAATGTCTATTAACTGAAGCAATTATTTAATTTCAAATACTTCTCATCAAAATGCTATCTACTGAGCAAAGGATTTTTATAGTCCAGTGTTATGGGGATGGCCAAGTATCATACCGCTCCATCATTGAACAATTTAGCCAGAAATTTGTCGGAATATCAATAACTGAAATGACAATCTACAACACAATAAAAAAGTTCCAAAGAACTGGTTCGGTTTTGAATCTCAAAAAGAAGAAGAAATATGAACAAGACAATGCTGAAACAGTTTTAGTTCTTTAGTCTGTTAGAGAAACTTCTGTGATGCCCCTTAGAAATCGTGCTAAACATTTTCTAGAAGTTGTGAAAAAAACTCTTATTCAGATTATCTTAAAAAAATATATATTTCCGTTCAAACCCTACCTTAACCAAATATTGGAAGAGGGCGATGATTCGAAAAGACTATATTTTTGTTTATGGGTGGGAGACCATATTTTAAGTAGAAATATCCATTTTTATAAATTTATTATGTTTTCTGATGAATGTACATTTTCTGCTAATGGAACTGTAGCATCCCAGTCAGGTACTGGTCTCGAGAAAACCTCGAATGTAGAGTAATGAAGCGAAGACAATATTTTACAAAACTAAACGTGTGGTGCGCGATATCTTCCCATAACTTTATTGGCCCATACTTTTTTAATAACGCCTGCAATAGAATATCTTACTTAGAAATGCTGGATATATTTTTTAGCAATGAACTCGAAAATTGGCGATTTAAATGTTTCAAAAATGTATTTTCAACACGATGCGATGGTTGGCTAGCACATTGCGCTGGCGACATAATAGAATGGCTTCACCACAGATTTGGATTGGTAGAAATGACCCAATTTTGTGGCCCCCAAGGAGCCCCGACCTAACGTTGGCCGATATATTTATGCTACTCCAATACCAAATAATATTGACGTGGTAAAAGGCAGAATTATCCAGGGTATTCGTTCAATGTCCCAGGAAGAAATCCGAAATTCCTTCAGATATCCAAGGAAGCAATTAGAAAAATGTGTTTAAAATGTGTTGAGTGTGAGGAGAATAGTTGGGACTTTAAAAAAATAATGTGATAAAACTCGTTATTTTTAATATTTAAATTTTTTAATGAAATTTTGTACTTCGGTTTAGGGTTTAATTTAAAGACCTATATCACATTTATTCTTTTGGTAGAAAATGATAAACAAGGTGTTTACCCTTACGTAAAATAACAGTATCGTATTTTTTTCTCTCTGTATACAAAATTAAATTTTTCATAACGTGAATCTTATTTATTTTACAAACAAAAACTTTTATTAGGACTGACATTTTTACGTGCGTAATTAAGTCCATTTGTTCTCTTCTAGACCACATCCGCGGACATACTGTAGATAATATTAACATTTCTGACTTTTTAAAAGTTTAACAGCGGGTTGCACAAAACTTTTAATCAAGTAGTAAATTTAATTGACGTTTAGTGTCATCTTTGGCAATGCCGCTAACATAAGTGCTGTCACATTATAAATGTCTAATTAGTTTAATTCGTGATTAATTTGTTTGTACAACCGGACGTAAAAGTGCTACTTTTTTGACTTTTACTTTAAGCACGCAGGTGGAAAAGTAAGGGTTTATTTCTATCAACTTTTGTTTGCATCCATTGCATAGCTTCAAAAATTTGCCAACTTGTCTAATTGACATTCTTGACTCTGTGACATCAGTCACTTGCATATAAATTAATTATGCTTTTAAACTGCCAATCAAGTAATTTTATGGCAAATTTACCACTAATAGTCAAGTACAGTTATGAATTTGCATCGGAAGGCGTCGTAGCGTCATTTCTAAACACTTGGATGGCGGGGCCCACTTCTTTTATGAAAATTCATATAGTTTTAATTTATTTAAACTTCCTGGTATGCGCAATAAATCATTTAAAACTCATTTGCTTATGGCTTATATAATGTTCTGATATTGCGCCTTCCCATCTTAATTTTTAGGGCATTTTTAGGTTATTTGTTATTATACCGTAACAGCTATATTGCATGTACGACCCAATAGCGATGGTTCGTTCGTGAACGTGTTGTTCAATTTGAACGGCACATACTGAACAAACGACTCTTTAGAGATTCAGATTTCATCGGTAGTGAATTTGGATGCATCACTAAGCCACTTTTTCGATGTGCGTGATGCTACAAGTGTGCCGTAACAAGCGATTTGAGAGCGGCTCGTTCAGTGTGTCATTCGGTTTTCGTATTAGTACTGATGCATTGCGGAGGACATAGCCACAAGTTTTCGATTTCCTTGGTAATAAATGAATGCATCGTATGGATATCGTATAGGGAGTTTTTGGATTGAAGAATTCTCAAGGCTTATTTAGTAGTCCAGCGCGGTTCGATTATTCTAGGCCCGGCGTTTTTAAAAAATAAAATCATTTGGATTTTAATTTATAATTTTATTTATATTCAGGGGTTCATTTTTTAATTAAATGGAAGAAAACAAAAGATGGTTCCAACTTTTTGAGAGAATTCTTTTTAAAAGCTATTATTATAATTTAAAAGAAATTCGTTAACAAATAACTAAAAGTTATAGATATTAGTGAAACGCGTTCAAGCGTACTGCTATGGATGAAAAAGCGCTAGTTAAAATTATAAGACATTTTTAAGGTGGTATTTCATTCAGTTGCCTTCGAAAAAAAGGCTCCTCTATAACAAACAGTGCAATTTCGTGCAGCACAAACCTAAAGTATCATGGCAACGTGATATAGTTCGGTTGAACGAACGGCTCTGAGCGACTCTGGACGAAGTTAAAATCAACAAAGAACCCATCACTACTACTTATATAAGTACAAGCCAGTGTTAAAATGTACAAGGATATTCCAATAAAAGTGAACAGGCCTTACAACTTTTTTATCTTTAAAGAAGGGAAAACATGTTAAATAGGAAAATTTTGGGGATTTTTAATGGATCATGCATATATCTTAGCAAAACAATTGAGCATCGAATAAAAAAACTATAATATAAAACATCGATTTTCTCGCTTATCTTAAATTAAATGGTATGATTTTTATCATATTTTTGGATTCTAGGAGAAGTTCTAGATATATTCTGTATAACATACCCTTTGCGGTTTTTCAATCGTTTTTGAAATATTTCAAATTAAAAATTATTTCGCATGAATATACTTTAAATGTAACTATCCAGGTTGCGAACGAAATACCTGATAACTTTTTAAATTTTCTTCGTAGATAAGTCAAAGTTAATGTCAAGGTTGTCAATAATACTTTAGTCACCGTGAATTTATAATTTTATTTTTATGCAAAATGAGTTATTCTATTAATGAGAGATACAAAATGTTAAAATTATATTTAAAAAATAACAATAATGTTAGAGCGGCTCAAAGACAGTATGAAGACAGTATTGAAGAGGGACAAGGAACTTCATCTTTAAACACCATAAGAAAAACAAATAGAAGACTAGAAGAAAGAGCAATTCTGGGCAATGGAAAAAGAGAAAGAAATGAAGAAAGAGACCTAGCGATTTTACTATATTTTCAAGAGAATCCAAAAAAATCAATTCCCGATTGTGTGCGGTATCTCAGATATGAAAGAATAGATTAAATGTTGACTTATGGAACAGTTCAAAGAACGTTAAAGTATTTTAACTATAGACCATATAAAATTACGTCAGTTTAAAAGCTTAGTGCCGATGTGCCGATCAAAAAGAAAGGAGATATACTTTTCTCACTAATATTAACGCAAGAATGCGGCAAGATCCTAATTTATTTCATACTATCGTTTGGACAGACGAAGCAACTTTCTCAACTGCGGGAATGTTTAATAGGCGAAATGTTCATGTTTTGTCGGATGAAAATCCCTTTACCGTCGAATATATTACTTTTCAGGGGCGTAATTCAATCAAGTTTAATGTGGGATATTACAAAATAAAATTCTAGGACCATTGTTTTTTCGGAGGGTATTAACTGGCCAGCGCTATCTTAATTTTTTATAAAATGAAATCGAAGATGTTCTCGACGAATTGCCACTTGAAGAACTTCAACGTATTATATGGCAACAGGACGGAGCGCCTCCCCATAATATAATTGAGGTTCGCAATTTTTTAAACCATCAGTATAACGAATGGATCGGAAGATCTGGAACGTTACATTGGCCTGCAAATAGCCCAGACCTCGCACCTCGAGATACATTTCTTTGGGGTCATTTGAAAAATGTCGTATACAGCAATCATAATGAAAATATTGAAGAAATCAAAGGAAGGTAAAAAATGTAGTAAGAAATCTGAACGAAACTGATGCTGAAAGTATTATAAACACACTTCAGAGGCAGAGAAGAATATATGAAAAGTGCGAAGAATTAAATGGCGAACATGTTGAAATTTTTTTTTGATATTTATTCGCCAATGTTAACATTTATTTGTTTATGTTATAATTCATTTGTTATTGTTTATAATCACTAATTATTGCTTTCAAATATTAATAACTCATAAAAATCAACATTTACTGTTCAATAGGATAACTCATTTTGCATCAAAATAAAATTATAAATTCATGGTGACTAAAGTATTATTTTCAACCATGACTTTAACTTTGACTTACCTACGAAGAAAATTTAAAAAGGTATTTCGTTCGCAACCTGGATAGTTACGTTTAAAGTATATTTATACGAAATAATTTTTAATTTGAAATATTTCAAAAACGATTGAAAAACCGCAATAGGGTATGTTATACAAAATATGTCTAGAGCTTCTCGTGGAATCCAAAAATATGATGAAAATCGTACCATCCAATTTAAAATAAACGAGAAAATCGATGTTTTATACTATTTTTTTTTTGATGCAATGCTCAATTGTTTTGCTGATAAGATATATGAATGTTCCATAAAAATCTCCAACACTTTCATATTTAACATTTTTTCCTACCTTTAAAAATAAAAAGTTATTAGGCCTGTTCACTTTTATTGGGATATCCCTGTACATTTAAAATAATGGCTCCTGAGCAAACTCTAATATGCCAAACACCAATCAGAACGATGGATAAATTTTAGTAAAAGTAAGTTCTTGCACAAATGGTAATGATTTTTTATTTTTTTTATATATCTTCTGAAAGCCCACGAAGACCGAAGTCTAAGTACTATGTACCGTGGGTATACTGGGGGGTCGGCTCACACATCCAGAGCTGGAAACATCCGCAGAGATTTCACCAGCCCTTTAAGAGGATGTGTGGGGTGGTACTACCTCGGTCGAGGAAAAATTCCTCTACCACCTTCCTTCTTTTTCCTTTCCTGGGATATCACTAAAATATCATCTAGGTTTCCCCCCTTGAACAAGTGCCGCGTCTTCCTTGCTCCAGGTGGGTAGAGAGACCAACAATTAATTATTGTTTGCAGATTTCTAGGCTTGCCCAAGTAGCATATTTAGACACAAATTCTTTGCTGTGAAACTTTTCGAAACATTTTCGATTCAGATTATAAAATTGTGTCGATACACATATGATCCGAAACTTTTGCGACACATTTTTAAATTTAGTTACTAGGAACACTTAAGAAATGTTTGTTTCGAAATATTTTACAAACACAGTGTCTATACATTTTCGACACTCGGGAATGAATATTTTTAGATAAAATTATGAAGTTGTGGTAAGACACACAGAATTAAATTAATTTCAGAATTAAATTAATTAAAACTTCTACCCTTGTATGGGACAATCTAAGTGACTCCTAAATGAATCAATCCCAGGAAACAAGAGAACTCTCCTAGGAATGAGCAGAAAGGATCTCCAGGCGGTAAAAGTGATACCAACGGCACTGTCACTCTAAATGAGCACACCCCACTTGCGGTAGAAACGACTAAGAAGTGTAGATTGTGCTTAAAAGACGAATAATCATTTCTATAATTACGTGGTACCTTGTCACGAAAAGGGTAAGACACATATTTGAGATATCCAATCATTATAGACCTAAAGTATATAAAGGGGATCCAACCCAGAAGGATGTCCTTTTTTTTAAGAAATTGCCTTTCATATATCCTCAAACAGCGCAGGCAGACAACGCGAACGGGCCCAGCAGGGGTCTAAGTGATTTAGGTATTCTCACCACCTGTTACATGCAATAAATACCTGTAAGTTCCCTACCAAAATGGATAGGTATCTTTCCTTAGGTTAATATTTGCCAGGAGTATTATACACTTATTTCAATAAGAAACAGTGCATTTTATGTGAGTATACAATAACAATAATTCTTCACGTTGCGACAGAAACCTGTTTGGCGGTTGCTGACAATGAACGGCATTTAAAGGAAAATATCATGACTACTTTTATTTTTAGAGAACAGGTAATATAGGGGTATTTAGTAAACACGCAAAGAAATACATTATTCGCTAGTGCAATAAAAGACTAGAAAGGGCTCTGGACCAGGTGCCCTCCTGCTATCGCGATTTCTGGCGCACCCTTCATCAGGCAGGTGGTTGAAGAACAGACCACATTTTACCAGAATCAACATACATCAATGAGTTTTGTATGGGTGAAATGATATTGTCGAAGTACAAATGCACTGTATGTAAAGGCAGGGAAATGCTTTTGGTTCTTTTTTGCATTCTTACTATATTATCCATAGACCGAAAGAATTTCCCTATCTTTGTGGACAGTAGTGCAAGTGTTCTGTCGAAGAAATTGAACATAAATGTGTTAGCGGCCGAACGCGCTTTCGGAACACACACACACACACACACACTGCGAGCGCGAGCCACTACATCTAACAAAGCAAAACTCATTAATATATGTAAAGAGTCAACTCTTAATTCTGATAAAACGTGGTCTGTCCCTCAGCCACCCGGGTGTAAGCCTGCCTGATGTAGAGCAAGGGCCTAGAAATCGCGATAGCAGGGAGGCATCTGAGCAAGAACCGATAATAGTTCCTTGCTCTTGAGTTTTTTTTGAAGGTCTTTTATTGCAGTACCGAAGAATTTAATTCTTTCCATTTTTACCTCTTTTATTCACGTGTTCGCACACCGATAATAATTTACCCTGTGTTGGAATCAGTCCCAAATAAAATTAATGTATATAAAAACGCTTATCCACGAATGGGTCCTATGCTGTCTATATAGTGTAATTTGGTACTGTCTGCAGCATAGTACCCGTACTTCAGTATTCATATTTTAACAATCCATTGCCTTCTGGATGAGGCGAGAAAAACAACTTCCTCTGGCTTTCTTATGTAGCTTATTCAGAAAGCTTTTGCCAAATCATGTGAACTAACAACCAATAGTTTTATATTAGCTTATAAATCAGCATAAATAATAGATTTATTTTATCGTAGCAAAGAGCAGTACTCTTCCACGATTTTTCTGCATTTTTAATTTTTTGCTCTTCCTACACCTTATGCGTTTATTATTCTTTCAGATGGTAATACGAAGAGATAGAGAACGGGAAACAGACATATATGGGCACAGCTCTCAGCCAAGCTGAAATTAGCCTCGAAGTTTGTTTTAGAGTTCACGCGTTGACAAATCAAGAAAATAATTAATTATTTTCGTTATTTTTTGTAACTGATTTTGTTGAAAATTAGGAATATTTTACTTGCTTTATCCAAATTTTAGGTATTTTTATAAAATGCCCTTTAAAAGAATTCACGAAATATCTAAATTTTCTTTCAGCAATATTGTCTCACTTTAATTCGATAGTCCTAGTATCAAGAAGCGGTATACAGCGTTTTCGAAACAGTTTGGAACATATGTAGAGTTCGTAAACATGGTGCCTGACCCAGTTTAAAAGTAAGAGATAATTTACAACATGAGTGATTTTTAATTATTTTGCTCGAGGGCGACCGTGCTCGGGAACACGTGGTGCAACAGTGCGTTTGCGAGAAAATTTTGCGTTGAAAATTTGTTATAGTGTTTTTCTAAGTAAACCAAAAAGGAAATCATGATTTACCTTATTTCAATAACCTACTTTATATGGCTGCCTCCTTCTAGACACCTGATTCTTCTTACCCCCAAAAAACATTTGCTAGTAACTTTGGAGAATTGTTAATTTCGGCAATTTTTTCAGAAATTCTTCTTTCGAGATCATTTAAGTATATCCTCAATTGGAGTCCGATAAATGTAATTTTTGATAAAAGGCCACAAAAAGAAAGCGCAGGGTGTCAAATCACAGAAACGAGGAGGCCATATTTGGTGTGTGTTTCGACTTGTAATTCTGTTTTAAAAAAATCCACTTAAAAAGTATAAATTTTCTCTTGTTACATGAGGTGTAGCGCCATCCTGTTGGAAGTAACCTTTCCGCAATTCGTCATCATGCAGATCATGGATAAATGGTGTTAAAATTTCCCTCCGATATTTCTCACCTGTAATCATGCCATCAAAATAAATTGGGTCTATTATTCTTCTAGAACTAATTGCTGCCCATACACCAACTTTTTGCGAATGATGCGATCTTTCTATATTCGCATATTCTGCGAATTAGCATAGCCTGATAATTGAAAATCAGAGAAAAAGATTTTTGGAAAACATCATTCGGAAGGAGTTCAGAATAGCCGTCACTCGAAAAGGGTATAGATGCAGGTCCTTTTTTAGAAGTTTCCGACATGTACTCTAGCATAAATCTGTTTGCTGAATTTGCTGAAAAGGATGTCTAATTGAAGTTAAAGAATTTTGTCCATAATTTGCCGTGCTTCTTCAATAACCTCATTTGAACATTTCGTTGGTCTTCCAGCCCCTTTTTTTATGTTGAACAGAACCAGTTTCACGAAATTTATTTATCAGGTATTGCGACCCAGTGCGAAAATTATGAAAGGTCACCGCAACTTCAGGAAACTGAATGAACGAAATTCATCAAAGCAGTCGTGAATAGAATAAGTCCACATACCTTCTATTTTGGTTTTATTTAAAAAACTTTCCACGATATCAAATTTTGAGCTTCGCTGAACATTTTTACTGCTGAACATTCAATCTGGCAACAGAGCTTCGTCAAAACTCGTACCTCTGATAAATGACAAAAGACAACAAGAAATTAAATCATAGTCCGCGAATATCACTCTATAACAATCAAAACACAGTTTCCCGGAAAAAACAATAGTGATTTATCTTCAACTAACTGCGAAAATTACAAAATTACTTCGTTTTTCAAACTTTATGAATACACAAATTCCAATCAAACGTAAATGTCACAAATAATCATGTATATTTACGCACAACGGTCATGCGACTTTCAAAATGGAAAGCCACCTTCGAGCAAAATAATTAAAAATCACTCATTACTAAAAGCACTTCCCAATAAATATTCTGCGATTGCAGGTCACTTCTACTAACGTTTGGTAACCTGTTCCCACCGCAAAGCATGTCGATGTATTGACACGCATGATACAAATAGAAGATATGATACCGCGCAGGTAGGCGTGGCCATTTACGTCACGCCGTGACCAATTGCGCGATATTTTGTAAACGAAACACGTCTTTTTAAGATCGCGTTTTGTTTTCAACTATTTTGTGGTATTTTTATATTACTTTTAGGAGTTTAAAAGTAAAATGAGATGTGCTGTGTATGGTGGTGATGTGGACAATCAATCAATCAATGTAATCAATGTATGTATTTATCCCTTTATATGAATATTTTAAATCATATACTATAAAATTTGTATTATAAGCAGGAGGCAAAGTATATTGCCGATAGAATTTATATAAAATCGCCTTTAACTATCGTAAACTCTATACTGCGCGTTATAAATTTCAAAAATAAGTCACGGGTCATGCGCGAACCCGGACGAATTTGACACGGTTTGGTATCATACCTTCTTTTATTTGTATCATGATTGAGACGGTGTAGCCGCGAGTCCCGACACATCGCGGTAGTTATAGTTCCGGCCTCTATGGTCAAGCACTCTGATTTACGAACCCGAAACATATGTCATTGATTTCCTAGAGAACTTTATTAGCATTAGTAATTGTTGCTAAAAAGATATATCGAAGTTCGTCGGTAAGGGTACAAACAGGTAACATTTTTCTAAACTTCTAAAACGCACAAAATACGGTACATAAAATTTTAAGACGTCACAAAATGTTAGTCTTCAAGCAAGTCGATCGATTTGCCCGCTTGAAACTCCAGTAATGTTGATTCTACGTATAGTCACGCACTCGGACTTGTTGAACGATTTCTTTATCTTTGGGCAGTCCACGAAGGTCTAAACCTAAGTACTGTACAGAGTGGCCCACCGAAAACTTTCCACCCAGGTTTATTGTCGTTTAAATAAATAAATCAAAAAACGCTCGGACTCGTATACTTTAGTATTCAGGGGGACATTTTTTTGGTATTTTCACCCACCGTGCTTGAACCCCTAAGCCGGGGTGGGTAGCACCCTTAAAATCTTAAATGGGACCGTGCTCGTTGAAATCGGGTGAGTAGATTCTGAGAAACTAGCCCTTAAAAGAATTAAAATTTAAAAGTAACGAAATTTCTAACCAGTTGTTTTAATCGAGTACGTGCTGAAAATGCCCACCCCCAACCTCCATGCAATTATAAAGGCACTGTTTGAAATGTTCGCGAACATTATGAAGCATTTCGGGAGTTATTTGTCGGCGCTCGTACACTAGTCGTTGTCGCAAGTCTTCTAAAGAATTGGGCTGGGTTGCATAAATTTTTATTTTTAAATCTCCCCACAAGAAACAGTCCAGTGGCGATAGATCAGGAGATCTTGCAGGTCATTCAATAGGACCTCTTCTCCCAATTCATTTTCCTAAAATTGTCATCCAGATACTTCCTCACAGGAAATGCATAAAGGGGGGGGGGGGTGGTGCCCCATCTTGCTGAAAAATTAGATTTTCTGGCCGATGATGGTCATATTTTTCAATAGCATCTTCAATAGAATCCGTCAATAGTGGTTTCCGACAACTCTAGGTACATTTCACTAGTTAAATTGCCAGGAAGAAAATACAGTCCGATAATACGGTCCCCAAAAATTCCAGCCCACACATTTAATTTTTTTGTTGTTGTTGATGTTGAGTATGTACTTCGCTGAAGATTCTAGGGTTGGAAACCGACCAATACCTATAATTATGTCGATTGACAGGACCATGAAGGAAAAAAAGTATTTATCTGAGAAGCAAATGTTAAAAACAATTTGTGGATTAACTCATTACCCATTAACTCGCAAAATTCCAAACGGCGATCGGTATCGTCTTCATTAAGTTCATAAACCAATTTTATTTTGTAGGAATGGAATTTATGCTTCTAAAAATTCTCTGGACGGTTGTACGCGAAGCACCCGACCCTTCTGACATTTTCCTCTTCTTAAGTGTAGAATCAATTGCAATATGACCCGAAACTGCAACTTCTACAGCTTTATTTCCTACAGAATTTTCAATATTTCTTGTTTTTGTTTAGTACTGATCCTATGTCACGAAATTTCGCCACTAATTCTCGCTGGTAAGTGTGAGACAGGTGCCCATTTGGGTGTAATTCATTATAAGATAACGCTCTAACACAATCGTTATTTCTAAAGAAAAGTGAAATAATTTCAACACTTTCTTCAAGAACATACGTCATTTTAATGCGTAATTGAACGAAACGAATTTTAACCGATATCGACAACAAACTAATGATAACCCGTTCTTCGACAGAACAAATGGAATTCCAAAGACCTATTGCTACAGTATTGCCTCGTTTAAGCGTATTTAGCATTTTGTTTACATTTAAACCCAAATTTCTTTAAAATTTAAATTCTCGAAAACTACTCGCCCGATTTCAACGAGCAAGGTCCCTTTGGAAAGGCAATTCAATTCCCTTTAGAATAAGGTATCACTCAGCTCCCCTTCCTATTTAAGATTTTAAGGATGAAATCCACCCCGACTTAGGGATTCAAGCATGGGGGTGAAAATACCAAAAAAAAACATGTCCCACTGAAAACTAAAGTGTATGGGTCCGAGCATTTTTTGATTTATTTATTTAAAAGAAAATAAACCTGGGTGGAAAGTGGGCCACCCTGTATGTACCGTGCGTACATATAGTATCTACTCTACTAAATCGAGTTTTGATGTGTTTTTCAATCGCCTCCGACTTGAAGCAGCTGAAAAAATACGCGCAGCGACTTGAAATTCAATTAATTCAAAAGACTGTAGACGTTTTAAACCTACATCATTTTTTATTGACAACTTTCAGTCCCTTTGTATTGTAAATTCGGTAACAGTCACTAATATCAGAATCTGGCTGGCGAACCCCGTTGCCGAATCTACAGCGTGGTTTAAAAAGTTTGCAACAAGTTAATTAATGAGTGTATCGAAATTGCAAACTCTTGTTAGTTTAAAAATCGACCCGAATAAGTAAACACGCTTCACTTTAACGGGTTTATAGTAGAGAGGAATACCACGTCCGTATTATTGGTTTCGTTCGTGGCTATAAGTAGCTTTGTTTTGGTTCAAATTTAGAACTGTTCTAAAAGGGTTCGTAACTGCGTTTTTGATTTTTTTGCCACTTAATTTTGATTCAAATCAGTATGAAAATGAAACCCATATTATTCAGTTAGAATACAATAGATCAAAATTTTAAAAAATATATTTTGATTTAATTTTCGCATCAGTTCTGGCTAAAATAAAACAAAAAATTCGATAACGCAGTCATGGCCCGTTCTAGAACAGTTCTAAATTTGAATTAAAACAAAGCTATAGACTGAAACCGGATTTAAGGGACTAGAAATTTCCATTAAAAAAGATCTAGGTTTCGACGTCGCTACCTCTTAGTCTGTTTGTTTCATCGATTGAGTTAATGCCCAACTTAAACCATAATTAGCAGTACACACGCATATGTAAATTAGCCGACTTTGTCTGTTCAAGCCAAGTCGGTCGACTTGCCAACTTGTGTCTGTAGCGGTCTTAAGAACTGTCGCACATACCTTAGGTTGTTAAAGTTTCAGGACTGTTTAGAAATACTTGATGCGAGGATATAATTATCAATATTGTGAAAAGACCTGTTCCCAGTTTTTAATCGAATTTTAAAATTTTAATATAAACACGATTTTATAAGGAAAGGTTCTTATTTGGTTTAATTTCAAGCTCTTATTCGATTTCCAAAGTTGATTTTTTTGCGGAAATCTATGTCTAGTTGTTATGCCCAGTTATCCAATTTATACAGGGTTAGATTTATAATTTGATTATTGATACTTTGGGAAAAATATTTTTATAAAAATAGTTTTTGATAACTGAAATAAAAAGAAAATTTAAAAAGCAAAAAGGTCCTGAAAGAATCCTGACACAACCTCAGAAAGGTATATGCACATACGTCACATTGTCGACTGCAGATGTCGATACAAATTTATTAGTAAAAACAGGAGCTTACATTTTACTCTGTATCTTCCTTTTCTAACCCTATATAAATCGAACGACTAAAAATAAAAACTAAACATATAAGAAAAAATATCTTTGAAAATCAGATTGTCAAGTAACTTTTACAATTAGACCAAAAAAAACCGTTCATTTCAAATTAGATAAGTTTATATACATAAATAAAGCTTCTGATGAGTTTAAATCACCATTTTGTTTAAATAAACAAAACATATCAATCAGTAACAGCAATGTCTAAGAATGGACAATTTTTTATTATTTTTATAAATTACTACACCTCCGTCCTATTTTCAATTTTTAAACCTGTTGGGTAAACCTTATTTTATTTTGAAAATATTTTTTACATTAAAGATTTTTACAATTTTGTAGGAGGTATAGGTATTTCTAAGTACTGGTTAAAACATTTTTGTTTAAACAAAGAAAAATAGGCTTCCTTTATTCTTTACTCTGCATCCATAAGTTCAATAATTTTATTTTAAAAATTGTTGAAGAAGTTTAAATCTTTACCTCTTTAAGAAAAATATACAGTGAGGACATAAATTTTATTTTAAAAATTGTTGAAGAAGTTTAAATCTTTACCTCTTTAAGAAAAATATACAGTGAGGACATAAAGCCTGGAAACCTGAAAATACGAGTACACCAAAAACCATAAATATTAAGGAAATAAACAAAAACACGTCGATTTTGATTTTTAATTTTATACAATTTGATGATATTAAATTTTGTCAGAGTTATGACGTCATCGCCAATAATTTTAAACGGAAACTTAGGTTATGTGATACATTGTTTAAAAGGTAATTTTAGCCTAAGTACGATCACCAAATTTGGTAATATTCAATAAAAAAAGATATCACAAGATAATTACGGACGCAGAATAAAGTAAACCCAACCCAACAAAAACCATAAAATTGTTGTTTCAAACTACGACACGCTAACAACAAAATACCTTCTTTTTTTTCAAGTTGCAGATTTAAGTGCTGCCATCTTTAAAAGGATGGACAGAATATTACCAAATTTGGTGACTAATTTGGAGCTAAAATTACCTTTCGAACAATGTATAACATAACCTAAGTTGCTATTTAAAAATACGATATGGATTAAGATACGAATTCGTCTGTGTATAAATGGTCTGAAAGCTACAAACTGATGTCATCCATAAATTCGTATCTGTATAAATAACCTTAAAGCTACGAATTGACGTCATCTATAAATTTGTATTAAACGTTGAAAGAAAAAGTTTTAAGTCTAAAAAAAAAGTTTTTACTTATTTATTCAACGAAAATACAAATTCTCTTAATCAAACTTAAACTGGCAGTTATTATTTTTTTAACAACTTTTAAATGCATACCATTGACCAATACTGTTATATCTGCTCCCTTTGGTCTACCTCTTCTTTTTATTTTGTTTAGCATCACAATATTATCCAATTTTAACTGAATATTTTGTGAACTTTCACTTACTATCTCATTACTATGTTTGATCTGACTAACTGTAGTTTCAATGGTAAACTGGGCTTCATCTACGCTCTTAGTACATTTGTCGGTATTATTACTTGTGTCGCAGATATCAGTGTTTGAATATTCTGAAACAATGGATTCTACTTCATTTTCGGTATCAGGAACAGTGAATTGAGGTCCGCCATTGTTATCAATTATATCATAATCAAGACTAGGCTCAAGGATTTTAAAATTAACCACATTTTCGTTCGGATGATTTTTATTTTGTGAAACATCCCTATTATTGTTATTCGGGGAGACTTGAAGTTCTGCGTCTTCTCCATTTTTCCAAGCGTTGTCGATGCGCTGGAGGATCATCGCAAACCCAATCTGCTAAAGTGGAATATTGTTTACCTACGTGTAAACTCATTTTTTTAAAGTTATCCAGACCAAAACACCTGTCACGTTCGTATTTTTAATAGTAAATGACATATTATACGAATAATTGCGTCGATTGGTAGTTCGTAGAAATTGTAGCTTTAAGGTTATTTATACAGACACGGAAAACGTCATCGACAGTTCGCATTTTAACCATAATAGAGATTTTTTATGCAGAGACGAATTCGTACCTTTATCCACAGCGTTAAAAATATTAACGATTACGTAATATCTTTGACAAAATTCAGACAATTTATTATTACCAAATTGTGAAACTAAAAATCAAAATCGACGTGTTTTTGTATTTCCTTAATATTTCCCATTTCCAATATATTTCGACGTTTCCAGACTTTACACTACAATAATATTCACCAGGAATTGTTTTCAAGAGCTTTGGTCAGTACTTAGAAAGCGCGTCTTGTTGATACACGTCTATTAAAAAAGTTTTCGTCCAATTCCAAAGATTATAAATGTAAGCTTTTTTTGGTCTGTTTAAAGGGGAACACTAAAACCTGAAACAGATTTTAATAGATTAGTTAATGAGCTCAGGGAAAATACTTAAATAAGAATTTTAATTAATTACATGTGTTACATTTTGTAATGCCAGTGACTACTAGGCCATATTAGATTAGTGTATATTATGGATTGTAATGTAATTCTTAGGTAATCAATAGCCGTGCATATAAAGACACGATAAAAAATATGGTTGTCATACCAAAAAAATACATGAAAACAATATTTTCATAATAAAAAGTATGAATATTGTTGCCAACTAGATTGTCTAGACTAGTACCTAATTAAGTTTCTTATAAGATGGATTTTTAAAATAGTGAAAACTTGTACACTTGTATTGAGATAATTAATATTCAGTCTTACTACTGTTGATTACCTAATTATTACCTATTTTATGTATGTATTATATAGGCAATAATTTAAATATGAAGTGTATAGAATGATCTATTAAGATACTATAATTTTTTTAACGCCAAAAAAGAAAGAAATCCCTATTTTCGCTAACGTTTTAAAATTATTCGTAAATTTACAGTAAGGAAAACGTATGATATTACTTATGGGGATTTCAAGTGGAACTGTCGTTTATAATGTATGTACATAAAGTAAACTCGGAGATGGCGGCGTCAAAACCTACATAATTTTTTTAAAGAAAATTTCTAGTCCCTTCGTGTTGTATAACCGGTCTCAATAACCAATAACAGACTGGTGAGCCCCGTTGCACGTCTACAATGTGGCCCAAGAAATTTGCAACAAGTGCGAAATTATTTTATTAAATATATTATCGGAAGGGAAATACCACGAAAAATTAGTGCATTCCTAAAAACAAAATTACCGTTATCAAAATCGTGAAATGTCACATAGCATACAGGGGGACAAACAAAAATTTTTAAATTGCTTTCTTAATAGTAAGGTCCCCTTAGATTTTTGAGATAGATGTCTATGAATTCATATTTGAGTATAACTATTAATTCTAAACAAATTTTTCTAATAATATTTTGCCATATTTTTTAAAAATAAGGCTACTTTATCCTTAAAGGGGGCGTGACCCAAAAATGAAAGTTTTAGTACAAAAAAATTCTAAGAACACATTTTCAAACCGCACATCGCTACGATAAATCGGATAAACCGTTACCGGAACATCGCAGTTAAGTGGCGACCGCCTAGGCTGTGACGTCACACCGGCTTCTTATTAGCCAACGCAGTTTTCCGTTGTAAGCATTTGTATTGCTAAGTTTGTATGAATCGCAGGATGCGGCGTGTGAGATAATCGCGTACATTATTTTATAGTGATATTAATTCGTATTTTAAGTGGTACTATTTGTGAATAATGGCTTTGGGTTTCGAACCTAATTATAGTAATGAAGAGCTTAATAAGCTTAAAGAAAAGGAGAAAACACAATCTGATGTAGAAAGCAGCAAAAGTCTGCTCCTATTAAACTGGTGTAAGTGTTCCAATTGTGTAATTATGCCCAAGGAAATGAAATGTTTGTTGTTTAGGAAACTCTAACAGTACTATTGTCACAGATAAAAATATTTGCATCACCTTACATGACGGTTTTGAGAATATCGTTTTAAATTTCTCGCTTAATATTGTAAGACGTAAGTTAATCTGGAATGTGTGAAGGCTGTGTGCACTTTTTAAGTATGAATGAAACAAAACTTTGTATTAAGTGCAAAATTTTTTGCATTCGTAAGTTAATCTAACTCCAATGTAAAACGAAGATAGCAAAAGATAGTTACAAAGTTGTTTCTAACAAGCTTTGGCGCCATACGGCCTCCAAAAATTTTATTTCGTGGATAAATAGTTGGACCACATTTGGAAGACATAATTGGAGTTTATACGAGCCTGCGTTGTTAAGCAGATACGGCGAAGGTTTCCGGAAGAAAATGAAGAATACACGGTTTAAGGAATTTGAAGAATCTGAATAAAATAGAAGGCTTTTACATGTGCCATAAAGAATAAACCCCCATTGCTTATTTTTTAAATAACGGATAGCAAATTAGGTAAGGAAAAAAAAGACTTACATCTTTTATTTCCTTTTTGCAGTAAACCTTGAACATGTTTCTTTTTAGCTTCATTTAAACTAGGTTTTTGAACTTTGTAAATGTTTTTAGAACTTTAAATCTAAATTCGGGTAACTTTACAGTTTTAAAGTCATAGTTTAATCCTTTTTGTAAAAGAACTGTTTTCCAGCAATATCTCTTTTTGGTATTTATTTTTAAAATACCGTCGCTTTGACGATTTTGAAAATT
Source organism: Philopedon plagiatum (assembly GCA_963971165.1). NCBI lineage: Eukaryota > Metazoa > Arthropoda > Insecta > Coleoptera > Curculionidae > Philopedon > Philopedon plagiatum. Next base: position 123,885,349 of record OZ020189.1, on the reverse strand, counting down.
GTACGTCACCACCAACAACTTCCCTTTCAACGTTAGAACTACGATCTAGTATTGCAAGAATTGACGGTGTGTACCCGCCAGTGTAAGAAAAATGGATTTTTTGGGTACATATTTTAGATGAATATTATGGTAGCTTTCCAAGCTGTTCGTATGACAGTAATTTTTTGTATGTTTTAAATCGTTTAAAACATTTTATTTATAATTTCCTTCTGCAGTATTTGATAGTCAGTAGAACCAAAGCGAATCCATTTAACTTCTTGAGCTTCTTCATTCAATATTGGTCGGTGTACAGAGCTTTTTTTTCTCTCCCCATTTTCATGTGTTCACTCGTGTATATTACAAACGTGTTTCAAAAGTGAAGTAAATTTTCTAACTACTTCTTGACATGTTTCTGAAGACCACCATAAATGGTTGATTATTTCTCGGTTCCACTGGCTTAATAAGACTTTTTTCGACCTTATTTTTTTGAGGTTTTTGGCAAGATGCCAAACATCGTATTCGTGCTGTTTGTTAGGATATTTCGTCGTTAGTAAAACACTGACTCCTCAATGTCTATCTGATTAAAAGATTTACTTTTAATTTAGCGGTTATTTCTGCTAGAGCTTTTTCACAAGCAGCCTTTTCAAAATCACCTTCAACCCTTTGCAGTGTTTCAAAATATAATACCCGTTTTGTTTTTACATTTATTATTAATGAATATGTAACATATTTGGCAGAGGGGAATCATCCTGTCCGTCACCAGATATCCACAATTCCTCTTTATTATTACTGTGACGCGCCACAACACGACACGATAGAAGTCGGCTCAACAACTGCATAAAACGTGAACTATGCACGCGTCTTGCTGATTAGTCGGTGTGACGTCACAGGTCGAACCACACTATTTTCACCAGGCATTATCCGTTATTATTTTGAGTAGAAAAGTGCAGTTTTCACAAGAGTTCTTAATTTTTTTCCTGATTTAAAAAAAGGGTTTTGGGTCACACCCCCTTTAAGCGATTTTGCAAATTTTTGTTTCCCCCTGTATGATTTTTGACCTTTTACGATTATGATAACGGTAAATTTTGTTTTTAGGTCTGCACCAACTTTTCGTAATACATTTAGATAAACTCAATAATAAAATAATTTTACGTTTGTTTGAAACTTCTTGGGCTACCCCGTAGACGCGTAACGGGGCTGACTAGCCAGACTCTAAATAATTGACTAAGACCGATTATACAACACAAAGTGACTCGGAATTTTCATAAAAAAATATATGCAGGATTTGACGTCGCTCTACCTTATTCTAATGGTTAAACTTGTTCTAGTATTTTAAAAAATCTCAAACATTTATATTAGGTTAAAAAATACGAAATACTGCCGTAGTTTTTAATTGCTTATATTAGAAACACCATTTGAAATCACCTGTAAGTCAGGTGCATAAGTGGTTTAAGTAGAAATAGATAATATTGTATATTTTGTAATATTAGCCTGTTTTGTTTTTTTTTCTGTAATATAAAGTTCTTAGAAAAATTGTCATTGTTTCTTTACATATTATTTTTAGATGTACTTTAAAAAAACCTAGACACCAACATTACGCCAGATATAAAGAGCTACACACAGTCATGCAAGTGCTAAAACTTGCCTGAACAGGCGATTGCGGATGCAAGTACGAAAACTGGTTTTGTATAAAGCTCGTTTCAAGCTCTTTCGTTGCCTTTCGACAAAATTGGTAAGTACCTTAATATAAATATTCCAAGATTCTTAAGGCGCCAGAGTCGGAGTGGTTTAAATTTGGAATAATTTTGGAAAAAATAAAATCTTGTTAAATTACGAATGATTAAAACATTGTTTATTGATTTATGTTATAATATTTATTATTATAATTCATAGAAGAAAAACATTCGAATCTAACTTGAATTCCGTGAAGGAAGCGTGTTATGGTTGACAACGCGTTAATCAATGTAGTGTTTCGCATTTGGTTTTAGTTAAAACCTAGATCTTTCAGTTTAACATTATATATATATATATATATATATATATATATATATATATATATATATATATATATATATATATATATAAAGTTATAATAATTTATTGTTATAATTCAAAGAAAAAACATTCGAATCTAACTTGAATTACGTGAAGGAAGCGTGCTATGGTTGGCAACGCGTTAATCAATGTACCTAGTGTTTCGCATTTGGTTTCAACTGAATCTTAGATCTTCCAGTTTCACATAAAAAAACAGTTACACGCATCTCCACTCCATTAGCTCTTGTTCCAGCAGGTAAAACTATATCTGCGGCAAGTAAAACAAAACGCAAAAAACCAAAACACGGTGGTTGATTCTTTGTACGCAGTTTCCTTCTCCTGAGGTTACACGTGCATGTGGTCGTTCATTTTAATTGTGTTGCAATTTGTACACTACGTTTTTATTGTGATAAATTATTATTTAATGAAAGTTCTATAAGTAATTTTATAATTTATTGTTATATACGCGCATAATTAGCAAGTTCATAATATAAACGTCTTATGAATTTCGTGAGTACTCACGAAATCTAGAATAAAAGAAAACGCAGCTTATTCGTCGATCGTGAATTGATGTCTTCGTAAGATAATATTATGAACTTGCTAATTATAATGTGCGTATATAACAATAAATTATAAAATTACTTATAGAACTTTCATTAAATAATAATTTATCACAATAAAAGCGTAGTGTACAAATTGCAACACAATTAAAATGAACGACCACTTGCACGTGTAACCTCAGGAGAAGGAAACTACTAAAATTTAAAGAATCAACCACCGTGTTTTGGTTTTTTGCGTTTTGTTTTACTTGCCGCATATATAGTTTTACCTGCTGGAACAAGAGCTAATGGAGTGGAGATGCGTGCAACTGTTTTTTTATGTTAAACTGGAAGATCTAAGATTCAGTTGAAACCAAATGCGAAACACTATGTACCTTGATTAACGCGTTGCCAACCATAGCACGCTTCCTTCACGTAATTCAAGTCAGATTCGAATGTTTTTTCTTCTTTGAATTATAATAATAAATTATAACTTTTTAGAAGGAAAAACATTTTCATACAAATTAAAAACAATATACATGGTTTTATCACATTTTCCTCTGTAAAAATTTGATTTTGCGATATTTCGACTAGTATACGAACGAGTAGGATTTCAATTAAAACGGATTTTGAAGCTACTGATACTTATCTATTAAGCCTCGCAACCCGTTTTTGGTGTCATTTCGTCTATACTTATCACTGCTTTAGCACACCGTGTGCTGACAAAGGATCGGTGTCTTCTGTAAACGCAATGTATTCTTCAATGGTACTGTCATTATTAGCTAAACTATTTTTCCTTTTTATTGATTATTTTTCGATGAAAAGCTATTAAGGGATCCGATGTAATGATCAAGCGAAAGTGTTCTGGTTTGTATTAATCTTTCTTTGCGAATTTCTCTGTGCCTAGCTTCCACACACTCTTCTGACATTTCGCCAATTGGTATATTAAAGCTTTTTATAAAAGTTAAGTCTGTAAAAAGTAGGAAAAGTATCACTATTCACGACTGTCCTTAACAAATTATATTTGCGTTCCGATAAATCTAGGTCCGAATAAAAAGCAAGTGTTTGTTGAAGAGGTAACTCGTTCTTCACCACTTTCAACTCAAACTTTTGAAGTCAGAAAACAACCTTCTTTTTTAAAAAAATAGGATTTCGAACGCAAGCACTTTATCCGCTTTGATTTCAAGCTGCCACAAAGTAATTTCATAATATTTACTAGTTTTGGTTCGTCGGGGTTTAGGACACTATACGAGTTCATAATTAGTTTTTATTACACTAAATTTGTATTCACGTGTTGCCGCCATCCAGACTTCGAAACAGTCAGCCAGGAGCTCGAGCTGAGCCTGAAAAAATTTTCTTTTTTAATAGTTTGTGAATGCTTTTGCCGAAATCTACGCAAAATTTGCTACAAAATAGCAAAAAACTGCAGATATACTTTTGTATACTTTTTTTAAAAGCTTACAGAAATTTGAAAAAAAAATCACTAAGAATAAAATTTTACACTCTTCTAAAATACAGTAGGTTAAAGTTTCCAGGAATCAAATAATCATGTAAGTATATTTTTATGAAGTTAACATACCTATCTGTATTAACTTTCGCCATTGCTAAAATACCACAAATACAAAACTTTCAAAATACAACTGTTCACAGCTCAACCAATGCTGCAATAATTGATAAAATAGGTAATAACCTGTAACATACCCTTACTTCACAGCCATAAAACTGAGACGATACCTGATAATTCTAATTAGGATGTCCTAAAAACCCTTAACTGGAATGTTTGTTACCCTGTTAGCTGACAATTAGTAATTATATCTATAATAAAGGATCAATCTTTACATTTTTGTCCACGGGTCGCTGCACCGTGCGCCGTAAGGGACACAGATATTCTTTTTATTAAATAGGGCTTGATTAATACTACAAAGATTGCCACACCCTACTCTGTTTGAACCGTCTGGCAAACCCCTTTAAAAAAGTGGCATTTCATAGAGTTTAAAAAAAACTGCGTCAACTATAAGGATCAGATAACCTGCGTAAGGAACGAAGCGTGCGAGAGCAAAATAGTCAAAAAGATCAATAACTTAGAGATGAAAAAAGCAGTTTTGCTAGATATGGGCTGTTTTAATTAAGAAATAATAATTTTCGCAAACACATCTAAAAATTGATCGAGGAAAAATCCGACAATCCAACGCTTTCCTATTTACCTAATGTCTATTTTTCCTAGGAAATGGTTCCTTTTCTTAATTATACTTGATGACAGACTAAATTGCAGTTGCCGCTCGGCCTGTTAGTAAATCAGGACCGTGTCAATTAGATGATTCCTTAAGCTAGGAAAGTTTTAATGTAGTAGCACAGGCAATATAGTTATATTGCCTGTGGTAGTAGTCTGATTAGAAATAATGTATTTTTAATACATTATTAATCTTGAACGGACATGTTAGGGCGCAGGTAGCTACTAACCGTCTGTGTTGATTATTATCGGAATACATTATGTTCTTGTCACAGGGGAAAACAAACTTTAATTTCAGTTCCACATTTATTTCAATATTTCTTGTTTGTTTTTGTTTATAGACTATTAAAAACATCGACCCCTATGTACCTGCGGCCTGGGTTGGTTTTTCGAGGTGATGGTAATCGGATCCCAATTCGTTTGAATACCCTTACCAATGCCCCAACATAAAAAAATCAGCGTGGTTTTGTTTACTGGTATAACGCTGTGACACGTTATAATGAGTATATATCACTTATATTTTGCTTGTACAGACAAAATCAAGCAAGAAAGGAATATTCTAAAAGACAGAGCACGCGTGATGCCTTCATTTCTATGACGCTCGTGGCTTTTTCTTGCTTGATTTGGTCTTTACCTCACTTGCACTGTTTCGTAGCGGAATTAGGACTGACTTATTGAGCAGACAAGGAAGCATTATTAGGGAATTTTATTGCATCTATTTTCATTTCTTGCTTTGGGATATTTTTCTTTTCCTTCTAGCTCTTAAATAATATCAGTATGTTTCTGTGCTCTTTGGTTTTCACTGTTTTAAAACGTATTGTGTTATTTTGATATTATTTTCGTAGGCTACATGTTTATACAGTTGCTCACAAAATTGACCGTACATAATAATCCAAAATGTATTAATTGAAATAATACCAGTTCTATGATATGATTTTTTCTATATTTTAACAAAAAAATTACAGCAAATAAAATAATAACTACAGAACTATAAGAAACGTAGGTAACAAACGTCAAACAAAAACCGTTTGTTTTTGAAGAAAGAAATTAAAATTAATGGAACAGTTAACATATCAACTGTAAAGATATACACAAAATTAACCGTACAAGACGAAAATGAGTTCTTAAATCTATTTTATATTTATTTTTTCAAAAAATTAATATTGAGTGGCCCTCCTGTAGCTTTAATTACGGCCCTTAAACGACGTGGCATGGATTTCACCAACTTTCTGGTAATGTTTGGCGACATTTTTTGCCATGTAGAAAAAACAGTGTTTCTGAATTCTTTACGGTTACTACGATTGCAACGTTGAAGTTATTTTTTTCAAAATTTGACACAGATTCTCAATCGGATTGAGACCATGTGTCTGCGGTGGAGTATTTAGCAATTTTGGTACACTATGCAACAGCCACAGCTTCACCATATATGCGGTATTTTTAGGATCCTTATCCTGCTGGAAATAAAATATGTGCGCCATATTTAATTTTTCGGTTGATGGTCTCAAATTTTGTTTTAGAATATCTACATATTTCTATCAATTATTTTTTTAATTTCATGTAAATTCCCAACGCCGCTAGCTCCCATATCCCCCCATAATAATATGGATCCTCCACCGTGTTTAACAGTTTTTACGATATTTTTAGTTTGAAGCTCGGTATTTTTTTCCGCATCACAATTCGACCAATCCTGACCAAAACTGAAAAAATTAGTGGCGGAAAAAAATACCGAGCTTCAAACTAAAAATACCGTAAAAACTGGTAAACACGGACGGAGGAGGTTCCATATTATTATGGGGTGTTATTGGAGCTAACGGCTCGTTGGAAATTTACATGAAATTCAAGGTATAATGGATAAAAATATGTACTTAAATATTCTAAAACAAAATTTGAGATCATCAGCCGAAAAATTAAATATGCTGCATATATTTTATCTCCAGCAGGATAAGGATCCTAAAAACACCGCATATACGGTGAAGCTGTGGCTGTTGTATAGTGTACCAAAATTGTTAAATACTCCACCGCAGACACATGCAGTGGTATGAATAAAACTTGAGTTTAAACTCTGAGTATGTACTCACGAGCATGAGCATAAACTGGTAGTTTGTGCTCCAATTTATATGAATAAAAATTATTTCGATTTTAGGAGTATCTGCTCCCAGTAAATATAGTAAATACTCGTCATTTCATTAGTAATATAAAACAGCTTATGATAAGTTTTGGATCTTTTTCTATGGATACCCGACCTTTATATTGAAGCATGGGAAATCGTTGTTTTAGTTGACCAAAACATCTTTCAATTATTACACGTTCCTTTGTAAATAAATTATTATAAGCATGCTCTTATGGGGTATTAGGATTGTTGAAAGGCACCATTAGCCACGGTGCGATGCCATATCCTTCATCTCCCAAAAGCAGTGCATTCGACCCCTGAAAATCATTCCTTGCAATGTTATACATCTCTGAGTTACTCCAAATTCGTGAATCGTGGATAGATCCTGGCCATGATGCGTCTACGCTTGTAAACCATTCATCGGAATTGCACGTGGCTCGTACATTAATGCTATGATATCCCTTGCGATTAATATATTCATCACCATGAATAGGTGTTTTTTTTTATTTTAATGTGAGTGCAATCGATCACACCCAATGCACATGGAAAGGTGTATTTTGTTTGCCACCTTTCTTTTGCTTCTCTTATATCAGCAGGATTGCGAGGAAATTTTATCCACCGTCCACATTTTTCTATTAACTTATCAGAAACTTCAGTCACAACTTTTGACACAGAAGTTTGGTGAACACCAACATCTTCCCCTACTCCTGTTTGAAAACCCGGGTCACCTACCTATCTCAAAAATATTTTTTTTATCAACGTTGCATGTCTTCTTTCTCCAGATTGTATACCCAAAAAGTGAGTTAATAGCCACTCGGCATTTTCTTTAGTAAATCGATACAATGCTTTAAAGTCACGATCACACGTACTTCTTCTAGGTTTGTAATATTTTTTGGAGCGCAAGTTAAGGATGAATTCAGTCATAGCTCTGCCGCGGTCATACTGAAGTCTGGTGCCTATCAGACTCCAAAATTATAGAGTAGATTCTCACCCCGAAGAGCATAATAGTATATTATTAACCTAGGGACTAAAGTGTCTCTTTTAATCCCGCGGCGAAAGGTTTGTAGCCCGACCGTAGGGAGGGCTACAATTCGCCAAGGGATTAAAAGACACTTTAGTCACGAGGTTAATATACTATTTTATGCACTTTAGGATAGGTAAAACGTTAAAGAAATAACAAAAAAAAATCATACCACTAAACGGTACTCTATTTCTAAAACGTCATCTTCAATGACTTGTACCATGATTGTCTCTGTCAACTGAAAATCTAGTGTGTTTTGACAAGTAACTAAGTAAAACAAAATCAACTCGATAAACATAGTCAAATATGCCAAACCTGAAAGACGTGTGTTGATTGTGATGGAAGAAATCGAAAAAGCAGCTCAAGAGGCTGTAGGCCAATTATTACCAAGGAAATCTGGAGAACAATACTCGTTTATTGATACTCAAAATGATTTAAATGTTAATATTTATAAAAATTAAGTTGTTTTTTATAGTTAATATTGTTCTAAACACGTTACATTTCTATTGCATTAGCATATAAATATAGCATATAAATCCCTAGGGATTTAAAGTAAAATTTAAATCCCTAGGGATTTAAAGTACCACTTTTTTCCCGGAAAATAGGGATTTAAAGTACCCTTTAAATCCCTAAAGTGCATAAACAAATTTTTATTCATACCAAAAGTGAGAACTTACTCATACCACGAAGTATATAAGAGAACTTACTCATACCACGAAGTATATAAGAGAACTTACTCAAGTGGAGCATCTGCTTCTAGTTTTTATTCATATCACTCGGAGTAGTTACTCCAAATTTTGGAGTATATACTAAATGCTCATTTTTATTCATAAGACCCATGGTCTCAATCCGATTGAGAATCTGTGTCACATTTTAAAAAAAGAACTTCAAATCCATGCCACGTCATTTACGGGCCGTAATTAAAGCTAGAAGAGGGCCACTCAATATTAATTTTTTGAAAAAATAAATATAAAATAGATTTAAGAACTCATTTTCGTCTTGTACGGTTAATTTTGTGTATATCTTACAGTGCTCTGAAGAACTAGCCGGTATTATTCCCCCCTTGAATGTCCCTAACATAACAAGAGGCGCCTTACGTATGCATCCCTTTACTGTCCAGCTACAAAAGCCAAGAACAGACCACTTGTCTCGCTCATTCATACCTAGGGTCTCCAGATTATGGAACAAATTGCCTGCAGATGTTTCCCGTCCCAACCTCCAATCCTTCAAATCCCATGTCAATAGACTACATTTCCCTTCTCTTCAGACACCCACGGTACGTTAGTACTTAGACTTGAAGTCTACGTGGGATGTCTTAGATAAAAAAAAGTTGATATGTTAGCTGTTCCATTAATTTTATTTTTTTTCTTCACAAACAAACGGTTTTTGTTTGACGCTTGTTACATTTCTTATAGTTCTGTAGTTATTCTTTTATTTGCTGTCATTTTTTTGTTAAAATATAGAAAAAATCATATAGAACCAGTGGCGTAGCTAGGGGGGGCGGCCCGCCCCGGGTGACACCCTTTCAGGGGTGACACCCGCATCAAACAAAAATCAAAATTATAACAATACAATAGCCTGCCCCGGGTGACACCCTTTAAGGAGTGACACCCGCAACAAACAAAAATCAAAATTATAACAATACAATAGCCTGCCCCGGGTGACACCCTTTAAGGAGTGACACCCGCATCAAACAAAAATCAAAATTATAACAATACAGTAGCCTGCCCCGGGTGCCACCCTTTAAGGAGTGACACCCGCATCAAACAAAAATCGAAATTATAACAATACAATAGCCTGCCCTGGTGCCACCCTTTAAGGAGTGACACCCGCATCAAACAAAAATCAAAATTATAACAATACAATAGCCTGCCCCGGGTGACACCCTTTAAGGAGTGACACCCGAATCAAACAAAAATCAAAATTATAACAATACAACAAAAAATCGCACATTCGAGGGCAATGGGCTTGTTTAGTTATTTCGCGTTTTCAATATATATGTTAATATTATTGCACAATCAGTCAATCGAAAAACACACACACAAAATTACGTCTGTTGGAAGGATAATAACTAAAATATTAAGGTTTAAAATTCGACAAAATTGAAAACATTCAGTTTCCAGCTTGACGTCATCCCACGAAAAACAACTGAATGTAACGGGCAATGCGATAAATCCAATACAACACCGCCATGATTCCCTAAGGGGAATAAGATTTTTGACAAGTGTCATTTTGACAAAGTTCATTGCAAAATCTTTCCAGCGGTGCCAGTGTTTATCGCTCATCGTGGGATTACGTCACCAGACGCCATCGTCCCGTTTCATAATGAGCGATGTTTGACCGCTGTTTTGGGGGTGAATTCCATCAAAAATAATTCTAATATTTTGGAGATAAGGATAAGCTGTTCGAATGAAGCACTTTTGTATTATGAAATAAAAATAATTTGCTGGATAAGCCCATTAAAATTAAAATATAAAAAAAATTGCTAGTTTGTGCGAGCTTAAAAAGTCGATTTGCAAAACTCTCCATAATTCAATAAATCTAGCCAATATCAATACCAAAACGTAATGCAGACCAGTCAAATAATGGTTGTTTAATGAATCCACTTATGGTAAAAGAAATGATGACTGATCAGAAATGTACTGAGAGCGAGTGGCGGTAGCATCCCCTCCTATTTCTATGGTAGCAAGCGCCTTGGTTATTCCTCCATTGGCGGCGCAGCGTAATTAGGTATTCATCATGGATCAAACGATAAAAATTCAAACGCGAGAAGTGATTGCCAATGTTTATAGGGTCTGTTATGAACAGGCCATTGGTTTCATTGTTAAAAGTTTTTGTTAAATATTTAAGTAAATCTATAGTGAATATTTTTGCTATATTTATTTGTTACCTTTTATTCAGACAAAAATAATAAGCACGCCCATTTTCGTAGAATTTATTAGAATGGCCTGGCCATTTTTTGTGGCATTTCCCCCTTTCGTCTCTGTCACAGACTGATTGGCCAAACTTCATACATACTAGTTTATGAATAAAAGTTTGTAAATGTTTCAAGCAAGAATTTTTATCTACATGTAAAATTTTATACCTAGAGATTTGTTTTAATTGTAGGACTTTAGTAATTATTCTTAAAAGATTATCTATTTTAAATTTTTCCTATTTAAAAATCCAGGAGTATCAACACAAATGTAATGATAAAATAGAAATTTTGCCGCCAAAAGTACCCCAAACGGGTTAGTTTGGGCGTGGCACCCACAAAATTTTAGCCTGCGGCGCATTTTTTTTTAGCCATCATACCCTACCATGGGGTGATAACATTGACAGTCGCCCCGGGTGTCACCCACCCTAGCTACGCCACTGCATAGAACTGGTATTATTTCAATTAATACATTTTGGATTATTATGTACGGTCAATTTTGTGAGCAACTGTATGTATGTATATAGATTTAAGCAGCAATGCATTTTAGTTTTACTTTATTATTTGTCAAAAGTGTTTATGTTGAGTAGCCGACATGTGTCGGCTAGACTTCGCCCATTAAGAGCTGTAATTTTATTTCTCTTAATAAAGACTACTATTTATTATTAAATGACTATCGGTACCAAGGTACCAGCTGTTAGAACTATATTAGCGGGGCATTATGTTTACCTTTGCGTTAAAATACGCAGGTACATTTATTTTACCTTATTATGAATAATTTTTTTGAATAGATAATTAACTATCCAATATTTATTTGACTAGAATCCTATCAAGCGCATTGATCTGCGATCACTGCTAATATGCGATATGTGCTTGGAGCAGTTACGTTTTGGCAATTTAATTTATTCACTTAGGTGACTGGGAATTTTAACTTTTTCTGCCAAAAATACGTTTTTTATATAAATTTTCTTTAGTTTTTTGCTGTACGGAATTATTTTCAATTTAAAGTGCTTACGCAAATTCCGTGTTAGCTATTTGGTTGTTTATCTAAAAACTTAACAATAAATCTATTTAATAAGATGACTTTCAATAATACTAAACCGGTCCCATTTGCGTAGTCAATTAATACTGCAATTTAAAAATGCAAAGCAGAGAGTAGATAGAATAATGTGCAAAGTCAAAGTCAGAGTCAAAAATAGCTTTATTGTCTGAAGAAATCTATTCTCATTGACAAAGCACTTACTTACTACAACAAATAAAAAATATAGATCAAAGAAAAATAAACTAGTATACAAAATTAATGAATATAACAATAAACAAACTGAACCTAAATTAGGAAATATGCAATTTTAAGAAATAAAAGTCAAAGAAACAACTTTAAAGTGTATATAAAAAAATGGTAAAAGTCAAAGACAAGAATAATTAAATTTAAAATGTCAAATCACAGAAATTATCACAACAATAAGCACAACTAACAACAGGTTAAAACATTTGACTTAGAAACTATCTTCGAAAAATTAAAGACTGTAACAACTCAAACTCAAAATCAGCTTTATTGCCGCCAAAAATCATTAATTTCATTGACAAAGCGTAATATCAGGTAGACACTAGTTCACCAATATACAATTAAAATATAAAATATATTACACAGTATGCAGGTAGAACATAAAATAACAAGCATACACATCACAGTCAAAAAGTCAGTTAAAGTTATCACTTAAAAATTCATCTACAGAGTAATATGCTTTCAAGCTTAGCAGAGCCTTTACTTCCCTTGTAAATTTTTTATAACCATTAATTTGTCGAATCCGCAGAGGAAGCCGATTAAATATTTTTCTACTTTCGTATACAATAGAGTTTTTGGTTTGGCTAGATGTGGGTATAGGCAGATAAGCAATATATGTTTGACGTGTATTGTGTACTGAATTTGAATTAATTTCATTCTGGAACTTTCTATAAACCAGACATGATGAGTCCAATAAAAATAGACAAGACAATGTTAAGATTTTATGAGATATAAACAATGGTTTACTTGTGTTTCTAAATCTGGTTCTAAACATATACTTTATGGATCTCTTTTGTAAAACAAACAACATATTAAATAAATACTGGGAGCAACTTCCCCCAAAAAAAAACCGCTATTTAAGATGAGATTCTATCGGCGAAAAATATGAACTCCTCACTGTTTCCAAATCCAAACGACTTGTTATAATTTTAATCGCATAACAATTGGATCTGTTAGGTTTGCTATGTGTGCTTCAAACTTCAACCTATTGTCTATATATAAGCCTAGAAATTTACTTACACTCTCTCTGGTCACTCTGGTGTCGCAGACTAATATCACCGACAGAACACTTAAAAGAAATTAAACTTGTCTTAGAAACATTAAGGGATAAAAAGCTTGCGTCAGTCAGTATGGTTGAGTCATCTGCAAACAGTGTGAATTTACCTTTGATTTCAATACTCGCTAGATCATTAATGTAAACCAAGAAAAGCCCTGCGGCACTCCATGTTGAATTTCTATTTGTCCAGAACTTTTAAATTGTTATTAAAATTAACCTTCTGGAAACGTTCTGTTAAGTACGATTCAAACCAGTCTAAAGATCTTCCCCTTATCCCATATTTCTCCAGCTTCCACAGCAGTATTGCGTGATTGATTGACACAGTCAAATACCTTTGGCAAATCACAGAACATCTCTGCAGCCACCTCGCCAACATTAATACCTAAATACAGTTTTTCAAGAAATGCGAAAATTGTATCACTTGTGTCCCTCGATTATCTAAAACCAAACTGTTCGGTGCAAAGTAAGTTATGTGAAACTTATCGACCCCCAGTCTATGAATCACGTCACAAAGTCAGTCACGTTGGCTGTAATCGTCTGGATGTGTTACCTTATTTTCCTACGTTGTGTTTATTGCAGGTTCTTTTAAAGTTTGGTTAATTTTATATCAGATTTTTGATAGCTTTAAATTATATTTTCCCCTTTTTAAGCTGTCGCATTGTAGAGATAAGAAATCAAATAATTAACCTGTTTTTATCATTTATTTATTTGTACACCAGTTAGTTATCAATTTCACGTTCAAAATAGCAATAAAATATTATATTAGCATAGGCCTTTGTCTGTCTCCCGTAATTTGTACCCTTTTTGTCACCTGTTTCTGTCTGCGACACTACAGGTGATTTTCTTGGCTATGCCTTTCCCATGTCTCACCCATCTAATGTCTGACACTGATGGTGATCCGTGTGAAGTTTTTCTTTACCTATTTCTTTACCCCTATGCCTGTTACTCTGCGTCTGCAGCGAACCTCTGCATGCACTTTATCACTTTGTCCCTTTTTATATAGAACCCCTTTTCTTACATAACCCGAATAACCTACATTTTATTATTGGTATCGCCCCTTCTGACGTGTACGTATAATTTTCATTTACTCTTCAAATACCTTTTAACACTCAGTATCACTCCAAATTACGTACACGCTTGGCATAATGCTACTACGTAGGGTGAAAAGCCCTTCAGCGGAACCCCACTGTCGGACAATCCGTGAGGAGCCGAAATCCTGAGCAGTGGAACCCCACTGTTAAATTAATTTACTGTAAGTAATTCGCTGATTACAATCAGCACAATACCCAAACAAAAATATCGGACCCCTCAACTTATAACAATGCAATAAAAGTTAGGAGTCCATCTGTCCATACGCATGTGTCACTTTTCTTCTCGAGCAGTGTTGTTTTCTTATTACTTAGGCACTGAAAACTTCGACAGCGCACCATCGTCGGTATATTTCTTAAGAAAACCCATCGCACTGTTCTATATATACCTATTATTTGTTAACGTTCTACAGGAAGGCTCTTGTAGAGTCAGGGCGAGTTCGGGTACTCTGGATGTTGGCATGGGAGTTCCGCAGGGATCAATCTTGGGGCCAATCCTTTATATACTTTATACCAACGATCTCATTTCTGTTTTGGATACTGACTGTACCTCTTCTTTTTACGCGGATGATGCTTCGTTCATATTTACAGCTAAAAATAGTTTATCAATTGAAAATAAATGCAACACAAATTTAAACAACCTTCTATCTTGGTTCGCTGATAATTCACTTTTTTTGAGTGTTTCCAAAACTAATTTTATAAGGTTTCATAACAGGCAAAATAAAAATAATTTTCACATAAATATAGAGATTAATGGGCAAACACTTGGGAGAGTTCATAGCACAAAATTTTTTGATCTGACTATAGAAGACCTTAATAGGAATCAACACTGTGATGCTATCTGTTCCAGGTTAGGTAGGCAGTGCCTTTTGATTCGTAATATAAAAACAATTTTAACGAAAAAACAAGTTTTGTCTGTCTACGATATGAGATTTGTTTCTGAGAAGCATGCCCGGCCGCTTCTCAAGTGTTTATTCTCCAAAAAAGAATCATACGTATCGCCAATGTTAAACAAACTTACTTGTCGAACTTTGTTCAAAAAATTTAACATACTTTCTTTAATGTCAATTTTTATTTATAAGCTAAGTATAAATGTATTTAAAAATAAACTTCTTTTTACTTTAAACAGCGACGTACATAAATATAATACCAGAAACAAAAACGATTTAGACAGCCATTTAATCGCTTAGAATGGGGTAAAAGGTATCCAAGCACTCTAGGGACGAAAGTCTTCCTAGTGACTTAAAGGTAATAGATGATTTTTCCAGGTTTAAAAAATATCTTCGTCCTTATCTGTTAGATAAATGTTTTTATACACTTAATGAGTTTTTTGCTGATTGATCGTAGGATTTTGCAATGAGATATTTCTGTAATTTCAAGTGCCTTTTGTGTGTATTTTGTTTTGTATTTTACTTTATATTTTTTATCTCTGTAACGTTTTCCATACGTTTTTATATGTCTTGTGGAAATAAAAGTTATTTTTTTACTTATTTTATCTTGAGCAAACCTAAACAAAGTTTCAGGTTTATTACTTGAACTTTTTCTGGGGATAAAATATAATATGTTCAGGTAGCATACAAATACATACTTATATGTATATTGTCGACATATTGGTGCAGAGGCACTTTATCTAAACTAACTCCACTGATTGACAGTTTAACCTTTTGACCCTGTTTTAAATTTCATGTAATTGCTATATTCTCTGCTAATATAATATTGGTTATTACGTAATGACGTAAGTGGAATTTATAATTATTTTTAATACCTTATGATATAAGGTACTTAAAATGGAAACCTAATGGTTCGTGTTTTTGCGTTACAATACAAAAGTGATTCCACGATATTGAATTTTTGGTACAACAAAAGTACAAAAAAAAAAAAATAGCCTTACTTCTAAAGAATATACCGCTGAATTTAAGGAAATAAAAAAACAAACCAAAAAACGAATTCAAGATGATTTTAAAAATAGTTAGGGCTCAATATTGATAAACCGAAACAAGGATATGGTGGTTCCAATGACGGGAATACTGCCAGAAAATTTTTTGAGCAACATGAGGTTAAGTGCCAAAATAACTCGCCATAACGAGGGACTTTAGTAAGTTTTATACACCTTTAAGACTTTTAAATTGTAAAGAAAAGCTTAATGTAAATAAATTTAACGATCTAGAAAACTAGGGACTTGTATCTCAAAGAGTATTCGTGATATATTATGCCTATTAGTGTCCATAAAATACTTGTTCATGGTTACGAGGTTATCTCTCAATTTAATATACCAATTGGCGAAATGTAAGAAGAGTGTTTGGAAGCTAGGCACAAAGAAATTCGCAAAGAAAAATTTATACATACCAGAAAAAACAAATATTGATTTAATGAATCGCCTGATCATTACATCGGATCCTTTACTAGTTTTTCATCGAAAAATAAACAATAAAAAAGAAAAACGTTTAGCTAATGAAATACATTGCATTTACAGAAGACACTGATCCTTTGTCAGCATATACCTAATATCACGACTACTCTTGAAGATAGCGAAGCAAGTGAAAGTGACCCAGGGGCAGAATATGATACATATTATAACTACATAAATATGTACAGGGTTATTCATTATATTTTGACTCCCACCTACAGCTCTTATTACGAGTTATAGAAAGAAATTTTAAATACAAAAGTTTTAGGTTTTTTCACGTAGTATCTTTTGGTAATAGCGGAAATAAAAAATCGACTTTACAACATTGAAAAAATTAATCGAGTCATATTTTTTTAAATGGAACACCCTGTGTATTATTAGCTCAAATGAAAGATCTCTTTGTTCTGATTTCAAATACATATATATATAATTTGTTGGCATTTGGTTCAGCCACTTTTGAAATATTTGAGTTTAAAAAATACTTTATTTAAACTACAACAATACGTTTTCGATGCAACTTGACTATATTAAAGCAACAAACTTTAATGACTGATGATCTCCAATTGTGGAAAAATAAGTTATAAACTCAAATATTTCAAAAGTGGCTGAACCAAATGCCAACAAATTATATATATATATATATATATATATATATATATATATATATATATATATATATATATATATATATATATATATATATATATATATATATATTGTAACAACCTCGGGTATTTATTCTCAGTGGAGATGATCTATTGATCTAGGTTAACCTAAGATTTAAAGACTTCGTCAACGTAAATGGGTTTTCTTTTATTATTCCAAAATTGTATAAAATATAACGTCAAGCTCCTTAAAAAAATATATAATTTCTTATCTTCAATATCCTCGACGAAGACTCCTCCGGAAAACGTCTTATCACCGTGGACTCGTCTTCTTCAGAGGATCCGCTTTCCTTAGGCCAATACTATGTTCTGATATTGGACAGCCTTTAAGGTTAGGAGTTCTGTAGTTGTCGGGATCTGGAGCCAGACTGACTCTCTCTTTAATCTTTAATCTTTATTGACTGATTCAGTTAGGAACTTTTTATCCTCTTACTGCTATTAATTGTAATGTGTTATACAATGTGAAGTATTTTTGGTTACATAATATTTTTCCTGATTAGGGTCCTAGGGGTTGACTAGAACGTTGGGGGTAGCGGATCGCTTGGCCTGGGGTAAATTGTCCTGCCGTGTGGGTTAGGACGAATTGCTGCGTTGAACACTGGGTTGTCGATCTGCCTTGCTTTGGTGTAGAATTTTGTTGTGAGTTCCTCTATGTGTCTCGTTAGTGGCTCTATTTTGAGATCTCTGTGGAGTTGGGAGTTTCTGACGAACCATGGCGCTCTCGTGATGATTCGTAGGACTTTGTTCTGGATTGTTTCTAGTTTTGCTCGTTTTGCCTTCGTGAGATGGCGCCAAGTCGGGCTGGCGTATGTGAGCTTGGGTCTGATGATTGTCTTGTAGATTGTGAGTTTATTTCTGGAACGATATGCTTACGAAAGACCGTTTGCTCTAATTTTGAAGAAATTTTAACGTGTCTACCAAAATCATTCTAACAAAATAAAAAATTGAAAAAAAATTCTTGCATTAATTTAATTTATTTTAAATCAAATATTAGACCACCCTGTAGAGGTACGAAAAATTTTCATAAACAAAATTTGTTTATTTTAAACTACTAAATAACATATTTTCATTTCAGGCAAATCGTAACATTTTTATTTGTAGCCTTAATTTTGCCCTTTATAATTTCAACTTTTCACACCTTGCATCGCAAAACCAAAAACTTTACAATAAGTATATTCTCCTGGACCATGGTAACTGAATGTGAAGTTTACTATGGTCCAGTCGGACCAGTAAAGTCTTGAAAGGCCGTCGATACCCTATTTTTTTTTAATAAGTACCATGTCCTTTCACAAGAAAGTTTTCATGTCTTTTACAAATTACCAAAGTGGGCTTTGAAAACAGCCGAAGTATTATTTAGAAATATCAAGATGCACCATTTATTAATTGTCATTGTGCTTTTATTTAATGTTAAGCTACTTTATTTTAAAATGCCTCAAAGTCTTTCTCTTCAAGAAAAAATAGAAAATCCTTATTCATGGTGAAAATTATAAAAGCTGTAGAGAAACTGCTGAAATTTTTAACGGACGGCATCCTGATAAAAATTTAAGCTATTCGACAGTAGCAAAAATATTTAAAAGGTTTAAGGAAATAGGTACTGTTGACAATCAGTATAAAGTTTCTCATGAAAAACCCGTAACTGGTGAAGAAGCAACACTGAATGTGCTGTTAACAGTTACAGAAACACCTCAAATAGCCGTTAAAGATATTTCTGACGCTGCTAACATGGAAGAAAAATCAGTAAGAAGAATTTTGAAAAGAAATAAGTTCTACCCTTATAAACCCAAATTTGTACAAGTTTTAAAACAAAGGGATTATGATGCTGTGGTGGTGTGAAAAGTTGAAATTATAAAGAGCAAAATTAAGGCTAAAAATAAAAATGTTACGATTTGCCTGAAATGAAAATTTTTCGTACCTCTACAGGGTGGTCTAATATTTGATTTAAAATAAATTAAATTAATGCAAGACTTTTTTTTCAATTTTTTATTTTGTTAGAATGATTTTGGTAGACACGTTAAAATTTCTTCAAAATTAGAGCAAACGGTCTTTCG
The DNA here is from genome assembly GCA_963971165.1 of Philopedon plagiatum. Taxonomy (NCBI): domain Eukaryota; kingdom Metazoa; phylum Arthropoda; class Insecta; order Coleoptera; family Curculionidae; genus Philopedon; species Philopedon plagiatum. The sequence continues at coordinate 123,865,972 of OZ020189.1, read as the reverse complement.
TAAGCATATTGTTCCAGAAGTAACTATAAATGGTAAATATGGTTGCCAGATACAGGGCCTGGCCACACCCAAGTATATGGAAAAAAGCTAAATTTTAAATTTTATCAAATAAAACTTTTAAGTAATAACAAAAATGTTGAGATAATAGGTTATTACCTTGGTTTTCGATCATTTAACACATTTTTATTAAATTCATGGGAATATGAAACTAATATTGTACATTTTTTTTTCAAAAAATGTAAAATATTTTTTTTTTAATTTTGGCTCCAGACTTTGCCAAGGAGTATAAAATTAAAATCTAAACACTTTTTTCTAATAACTTTTTTCAATATCTTGTCACCTAATACCAGTTTTCCATGACAATATATATTTTTTTCAATTTTGCCGGCAAACGAGTAATCACGTAACAAATGTCAAAATGAATTTTTAGGTTACCCATCATGCAGAGACAATCGGCATAGAAAGTTTTTTCAATATTCCAATAATAAAAATTTTTCCCATATGTGTCCAACTTTTTGCCGGTTACTGTATATATATATATATACATATATATATATATATATATATATATATATATATATATATATATATATATATATATATATATATATATATATATATATATATATTTCAAATCAGAACAAAGAGGTCTTTCATTTGAGCTAATAATATACAGGGCGTTCCATTTAAAAAAATATGACTCAATTAATTTTTTCAATGTTGTAAAGTCGATTTTTTATTTCCGCTATTACCAAAAGATACTACGTGAAAAAAACCTAAAACTTTTGTATTTAAAGTTTTTTTCTATAACTTGTAATAAGAGCTATAGGTGGGAGTCAAAATATAATGAATAACCCTGTACTTGTGTTTCCTTGAATTGGGTCCCTATATTGTTTTCATTAACTATCACACTATCACAGTTGATATTATTTGTTGTAAGTATCATTTGTACTGTAAATATGTTATTCTGGTCGCGTAAGTTCAAATCCACTTTTTAAACCTTACAATAGAAAATAAATATGTTTTGTTTGAAATATAGACTAATAGCCGACAAATTTGCGGTAAATAAATTATATGATAATATTAATTTGTTTCCGAGTTCTGATTTTTGTCCCAATTCCAAATAAGATCGCTGCACTGTGGCAAAACGTATATGCGGAGCTGTCAAGAATCTTACACACGAAATACTACGCCTTGACAACTGTTTAAGACATGAATGAACGAGACTACGGCACGTGCTACGGACACAAAGCGACGCTGCCACCCTCACTCTAAATTTCTTCGTAAATAGGAATAAATTACTAAAAATTTATTCACAAAAAATTATGGTAAATTGATATGTTTTATTAATCCTAGTCATATGCTTTAGCCTGTAGTATTTACGATTGTAGATGTTAACCTACAGTAATTGCGTTATTTTGGTCATGAAAAGTCATAATATATAAAGTAGGCTATCAGAATCAGGTACGGCGACCGTCCAAGGCCTCGCGCGAACAGGTGATTCGTACTTGCGCGACTTAACTTATTTTTTTTAACAAATTGGCACAGTTTTTAAATTAGAATAATTTTAGATTTACCTCCCAAGTTTTGAGAACTGTTACAAATCACAACCTACACCTATTTTACCACCAAACAGCCTCGCAATTTGTATTTCGCCCCAGGCCTCGCGCTTGAGCATACCAGTGGCGGATTTAGGGGGGGGGGGGGGGGCACAGTGGGATCAACGAAACTCTTCAAAAATATTTTCTCGGATATAGATATTTCGAACGTACATTTTTTCAAAGCTTTTTCAAAGATGCTTTTTTGAAAACGGATTTATAAAATATTTTGTCGAAACTATTTTGAAAGCCTACATTCTTTCAAAAATGTCTTCAAAAAATAATTTTAAAAAAATAGGCTCGTTTTTTCGAAAACAGTATTTAGAAAATTACATTATGAACTCTAGTAGCTTGGAAAATGGTAATAAAAAAGACGAAAAAAGATGCTAAACCTAACCTAAACGCACCTTTTTTTGGGTTGGATCAGGTTTCCTTAGGTTTGGTATGTTACTTTCCCGTAAATTACTTTTTCAGAAAGCCATTGCTTAAAAACATTAATATCCGAAAAATTTAATTTCGAAAAAGACGTTCTCTGAAAAATAGTTATTTATGAAACAAGTTGCAAAATGAGCGACTTTTGTGCACTAGATGTGGAGATTGCAAAAAAGAAGCTATTTTGCATCGTGTCTCATACAATATTTTTTGTAATTCAGTTATTATTACGAACAATTATTAAAAAAATATTTGATTTGTTTAAATTCCATTTAGACTAAAATACTGTTAAAGGAATTTTTTGTTTCTATGGAAATAGCTTTGATAACAATACTTATTTGAACATGAGTGTTAAAATGAAATCATATTACAACTTGTTTCAAAATGACATTTGACAATGAAAATCAATGTCAAAAAAGGTGACATTTCATAACTGAATTACAAAAATGTATTTTTTAAAAGTGCTTTAAAAAAATTTGAACATTTGGTTTAAGAAAAATTACATTTTCGTAAGCTCTTATTTAATAAGCAGAAGGCATAAATAAAAAAATGCTACAATGTTTACACAGTTTGTCCTGTCGCATGTAAACTAAGATGATCAACTGTTTTGTTTTCGTGGTAATTATGTAGTATACGGTTTTCAGCTATTTTTGCGTTTTTTGGGAAAATTCTTTTATGGTCACATTCTACTGTCTTTCCTGATTGCAAATATAAGTGCGCACATAATAAATTATGAGCAAACCTGACCACCTTTGTGTTCACCAACCTGAGCAAAAAGGTGGTCAGGTTTGCTCAGTTTTGATATAGATACATAATATGTATCTATATCAATGAAAACTGAGCAAACCTGACCACCTTTTTGCTCAGGTTTGCTCAGGTTGGTGAGCAAAACGGTGGTCAGGTTTGCTCATAATTTATTATGTGCGCACTTATATTTGCAATCAGGAAAGACAGTAGAATGTGACCATAAAAGAATTTTCCCAAAAAACGCAAAAATAGCTGAAAACCGTATACTACATAATTACCGTTTTCTTTTTCAGCAAACATCTTTTTTGATGTTAAATTAAGTAAATTTTTGCGAAAAACACTTTCCTCGAAAGATGCTTTTTCGGAAATGGATCTACAAAATTTTTTCGAAAATATATTTTTTAAAAGAATCTTTCAAAAATACATATTCCGAAAACATATTTTTTAGAAAACATAGTTTTTCTAAATTTAGATTATGAACTCTACTGGGTTATAAAATGCCAATGAAAAAGTGACAAAAAGTTCCAGAACTAACCTAAACGAACCGTTTTTGTGTTCTGTCAGGTTTATGGTTCCTTGTGTCTGCTATGTTACTCTGTAGTAAATTACTTTCAAAAAAGTGTTTTTTTTTTAATATGAATATTCGAAGTCTTTATCGAAACAATATTTTAAAAAACGTACCTACTTTATAAAAACATGGTTTCTTAAAAAAAAAGTAGTTTCGAAAAGTGGTAAAAAAAATAATTCGAGAACATCCCTAGTTTTCGAATAACTGTATTCCAAAATACATTTTCGAAAAAACGTGCTTTCAAAAAATACGTTTTCGAAAAATTTTCATATATCAGTCCAAACGGACAGAAGGTGTATGTTCCATCTGTCTGTTTTCTTCAACGGGAACACGAAATAATCGAAAATCTGACCAAGCTCGTGGAGACTTGCCGCAGGTAGTTTAAATAAGATTTTGTTTTTTGTTACCATAATAGAATGCATCGAATAGCACTGAATAAATCACATAATATATTAACTCTCAAATAGATGAATTTCCAGTCGCGTCGCATCGTCGGCAGTTGTTTGGTCCTAGGCATTTATTGCAGAGGAAATTTAGCAACACTGTTCAAAATTCGTCGCTATCCTAGCCTTTCAATCATGCAGCTGTTGACCGCCAATTTAAAATATTACATTTTTCGACTGATTCGGCTGCGCCCTCCTGAGACCTCGTTTGGTAACTAGATGGAAATAGTCTATTGGTTGTTCTTCACCTATCCACCTTTAATGGTTCAGGTTATACGTTGGGACCGGAAAGGAAAACATCTGCAGGCAATTTGTTTCATAATGTGGAGACCCTAGATATGAATGAGCGAGAGAAGTGGTCTGTTCTAGGCTTTTGTATTTTCTTATCTCCCGGGACGGCTCCTGTCTGCATTTTATGGGACTTTTTTGCGTGAAAGCGGCGGAACAAACGATTTCAAATTTGAGTAATCGTACTTTAAACTCATTAATAAAAATATGTTACGTCTGTTTCGAACTTCTTGGATCGCCCTGTAGGCAGGCAACGGAGTTTGCCAGCCAGCTAGAGTGCTATTTATACAGGGTGTTTTCTAATTGAATGTCAATATTTAATGGGGCGATTTTTGGGTCCATTTTAAAAAGAAAACTTCATATGAATGTATGTCCTAAACGTCTTAACTTTTGAGATACAGGGTGGTAAAGTTTTCAAAAATAAATAGTTTTTTATTAATATCTGTAATACCACTTTAGATATTTTAATTAAATTTGGCATACATGTATTATGTATCAAGAGGCATTATGTAGTGTACCACAATTTTTTTTATTTCCACCAGTGGCCTTCGTACGGAATTTCACCTGCTTATTTTGGCAGACATTGATGGTACACCACTGGTTTCTCGTAAAATTAAAATTATTCCTGAAATCCCCAATCATTTCTAAGCAAATTTGATCTCTTGAATTATTTCAATCCGATGCACGGTTTTCGCTTAAAAAAATTAAAACCTTTTCTCTGCATGATCATAACAATATCGTTAATATGACAATATCACCATGCAGAGAAATAGATTTTATTTTTTAGATCAAATTTGCTTAGAAATGAATAAGGATCTCAAAAATTAACTTCCTTATTCATTTCTAAGCAAATTTGATCTAAAAAATAAAATCTATTTCTCTGCATGATGATATTGTCATATTAACGATATTGTTATGATCATGCAGAGAAACGGTTTTTATTTTATTAAGCGAAAACACCGTGCATCGGATTGAAAAAATTCAAGAGATCAAATTTGCTTAGAAATGATTGGGTATTTCAGGAATAATTTTAATTTTACGAGAAATCATTGGCGCACCATCAATGTCTGCCAAAATAAGCAGGTGAAATTCCGTACGAACGCCACTGGTGGAAATAAAAAAAATTGTGGTGCACTGAATAATGCCTCTTGATACATAGTACATGTATGCCAAATTTAATTAAAATATGTAAAGTGGTATTACAGATATTAATAAAAAACTATTTATTTTTGAGAACTTTACCACCCTGTATCTCAAAAGTTAAGACGTTTAGGACATACGTTCATATGAAGTTTTCTTTTTAAAATGGACCCAAAAATCTCCCCCTTAAATATTGACATTCAATTAGAAAACACCCTGTATGTGACAGGCCGGTTTCACACCACAAAAGGCCTACAAATTTTCATGAACAAATTATGTAGATTTCGAGATCGCCATCACTAATTCCATGACATTCTAAAAATCATGATAAATTAATTAATAAGTACTATTTTAACAAATAAATATACTTTTAATCTATAAACCAGAGACACTGTAACTGTAACCCATAGGATAATAATTTCATCTTAGCTGTAACCAACGATATATGTACACATATCGTTGCTGTAACCCAATTTTATTTCAGAACTAATACAGCGCTAAAACTCTTAAGAGGCGGAGTAGCCGTTCGATCGCTATTTTTAAAGTTGCGCCGCGACGATGCAGGTTAATAAAGCGCTCGCTGTCTATAATGATCTGAAAATACCCAGTCTGTAATTATTTCTCCATTAACAATGCTAAATAATTTTTAGTTTTAACGACAATGTCGGAAAACCTCAACCTTGAACGTAATTTAATTACTTATTATTAAAATTTAATTTCCTTTGAAGAATTACTGTGTATACATATTCTGACAGTGGTGACCAAAGTTTAAGGTTATGCGGACTTTTAATTTTAATAGCACTCTTTGTTTCGTCTACTTCATTTTTGCTTATCGTTCGTTTATACCAAATAATCGCATTGCGCGGAAAGGAAATTTTAATTTTATAATTGTTTAATTATTTACATTCAGCTGATAAAAAATATTTTAAACTAATAATTAGTAATGCAATATACAACAAAGTGAACGGAGTTAATTTATTTGAATATCATAAAAGCGCGAAATGGGTTTGTGTGAATTTTTAAAATTAAGTGTATTTCAAAAATTTACCTACGGCGTCGTCACCGTCACAGAAACATTTTTCTACAAGTAAGTTTTACTTAAAAAAAATTTTCACAATATTTTTTGCCATTATACTTTACAAACAAATATTGAAAAACTGCTTAAACAAAACAGAAATAAAAACATATTTTAGAAAAAATTAAATGGTTTTTTTAATGAATTATGTAATATCAAAAGATACACAATAGAAATTACTGTTTAGAGGTTTAGTAGAAATAGAAAATCATGTAATTATTATTAAAGTAATATAAACTGGAGGCCCTTAAAATTCAAGAGATAACAATAATCATTGGCATGTAAGAGATTTTCGATTATGATCTATTGTTTGTGGATAAAAAATGCATACAAGGCTGAATCGATATACAACTCAGCAAATTAATATTGGTAATACATATAATATACATTTAACATATTATTTCACTATAGTGTATGAAGGATATGCATTAAATATAGAAATGTTATACAATACGTGAAGTTTATTCGTTTGCTGCAAATTTAAAGAATATCAGTAGGTATGTCTACAGAATGTTCTGTTACATACACATACACAATGTACACATACATATGTAGATGATTCTGCAATTTGCGTTTTACACATAAAATATTTTTAAAGATCATCTGGTTTGTTTCTTGAATTTTTAATAATCGTTTACCAGAAACTGATTCTTAAAATATAATTTTTTTATGTTATGTATCAAAAGTATTAACGAGTATGTAGATTGGTAAATTTCACAATAATGTAAATTGAAACTCTATATTTCTGTTCTTTTACTAAGTAACTCTGAATATGATGTCCACGGGATATTTAATGTATATGTTATGAATGTATGTACAATGTACCTACATTATTAATTTTCCTTCGGTAACCAGAATTTCACTTCTGTTTCCTTCTTTTCATTACACACTTTAACTTTATTTTGCCATGTCAATCCCGGGATCCCGGAGTATAACCCGGACTCGAAAATCCCTTGATCGATTAATTAATCTCGAAATCTTCTTTAGCGACACCGACAGCGATATCGAAGATACTGCTGAAGGTATAGATAAGGTGGAAGTTTTGGAAAAAAGTGACTTTTTGGAAGTAATCACGACCTCTGTGTATTGGTGTCTAGAGTTAGAAAAATAGTTCGAACATTTAAAAAAACGCAAACTAGAAATGATATATATACATAGGTACTACAAAAGTATAATATACTTCTGTAGTACATTCTATTAAAAATGATCATGGGAAAGAGCTAAAAGTTATACTATATTGCAAAACTATTAGATAATTTCATAAAAAAAGATCTTATTGATCTAAACATAACACCAATTAGGATTTAGAAAGTGAGGTACTCAAAGGCGTTGTAAAAGTCCTCCAGTCAATAGAAATTACAGTTGAGGCCCTATGCCGGCCATTGCGATATGAATTTATGTAAAGCAGATGCGGCGGCATTAAAGGTCATGTTGAAGGAATTATCCAGAATTACCACACCACCCAGTACGGAACCACAAGAGTTACTGAGAACAAGGATTAAAAAACGCAGAACCATTTATTCTGCCATGACATTCTCTGTTATCTCAAAAATCCCGACATTCTAAATTCTGAATAAGATGACTGCTTCAAAACATCAAATATTTCCCTCATTAGGGGAGAGTTCCTAAGATGGGACAGTTCCTAAGATGGGACAATCAAATTTTATCTGCCCATAGCCGTAGTGGCGCCATCATCTAGCGGGAGACGAAAGTTCTCGTTGGAATACTACTATTACATGTATCCACTCCCAACGGGCAGGTTGAGGTTGATGCTGTGTTAAGCCGAACGGAAAGTTTTCGTGCAGTTTGTTAAAATATTTTGTTAAGTTTAAAGAGTGGTGGTACTGCGAAAGGTAAGCTAATTTTTTTTTTCAAATGCAGATAATTCTTTGGTATATATAAGGGTATTAATTTCTCCCGACAATTTATTGTTGTGACTTCTTTGAAAAACTCGAGTTACGTAGAAAGGTTATGTTGATGTTTTCCTAAGATGGGACAACGGTTTGTTTCCCAAGATGGGACGCGTCCCATCTTGGGAAACACTTGCGAATGCACTTCTTTATTTTTTTTTCTTTTTAGATTCCAAATTATAAATATGTAAGGAAAACCGATCATGGTCAATGGTCAGCAGAAGACATGAAACATGCCATTGAGCTGGTAAATAGTGGCGAAATGAGTGTAAGGGATGCCGCTGAAAGCTGTAATGTACCCAAAAGTACCTTGGGTAGAAGGGCACAAAATAAAAACAAAATTGTCCAAAATGAGGAAAAATTGCTAGGTAGATTCAGGCCTGTATTCACTTCTCAGCAGGAGGAAGAAATTGAACAGTACCTCTTAGATATGGAATCTAGATTTTTGGGAGATACTTTTAGAGATCTCAGAAGACTTGCTTTTGATTTTGCTGAAGCACACGGTATCGCCCATACTTTCAATAAAAAACGGGACATGGCGTCAAAAAACTGGGTGTATTGTTTTCAAGCCCGTCACAAGAATATTTCACTTAGAACACCCGAGACCACTTCGTATGCTCGAGCGTATGGTTTCAACAAGGAAGCAGAGTCACAGTTTTTTCTCAAATTTGGAATTAATTTATCCCAAATATCAGTTGACTCCTGATAGAGTATGGAACATAGATGAGACTGGGGTCACAAATGTACAAAAATTATCAAAAGTTTTTGGACAGAAGGGTAAACGTCAGATGGTGAGCTAACAAGTGCCGAACTTGGGCAAAACACAACTACAGTTCACGTTATGAGTGCTTCAGGCAATTTTCTGGCTCCACCCTTTATATTCGCTCGCAAGAGAATTAAACCCGAATTAATGGATGATGGGCCAAATGGAAGTAAAGCCTACGCGCAGGACAATGGCTGGATGGACCGAAATGTCTTTTTAGAATATATGAAGTGCTTTGTCAGTCAAGTGCGGCCCACCAAAGAATTCCCCGTTTTAATTATACTAGATGGACATGTATCCCATACAAAGACTCTGCCAGTAATAAACTATGCAAGAGAAAATAATATTATTCTACTAAGTTTACCACCTCATTGCACCCATAAGATGCAACCGCTTGATGTTGCCCTTTTTAAGCCTTTTATGACTTACTCTACGATGCTCATATCGAGAGATGGCTCAAAAATCATTGTGGTCGCACATTTGGTGTATATCAAGTCGCTGCAGGTGTTAAGGAAGCCTTTGGTAAATCTGCATCAGTTGCAACTGCCATGAATGGATTTAAAAGAACAGGAATCTGGCCCTTCAATGCCAGCGTGTTTGAAGACCATGAGTTTGTTTCCAATACGATGACCAGCAACCTGAGAGATTGAGCTGATGAAACTAATATTTTAGAAACGAATGATACTCCAAAAATAAATTTGACAGCATCGCAAGCTATTATTCAAAAGAATGGTTCACAAGATATCTCAGCCTCTAGCCCCCCAACCTTCAACGTCCAAAGGCCCAGATAATACCCCAGTAAAAGAAAAAGTAAAGTTAGTAGAAGTTAGCCCGATTCCAGTGCCTGAGAGAAAAAAGAAGTGTGGTACTAAAAGATCCTTGCCATCAACCATCCTTACAGAATCTCCATATAAACAAGAACTAGAGTAGAGGGATATGATGCTCCCCGAGTCTCCGCATGCGCAGTAGGGTCGACCTTGAACGCCCAGGTGTGCTATTGTTATTTGGCCTTGATATGCGCAGGTGTTATTCCAAGGTCAAGGTCAAGAACTTGGTCTTGAACGCGAGCAGATGTTTCTTTGTTTGGTGATGACCAGGTGTACGATGCTTATTTCAAGGTTACATTTGCGGTGCATATTTTCAATGAATGCGAGCAGCTGTTTCTTTGTTTGGTGATGACCAGGTGTACGACGCTTATTTCAAGGTTACATTTGCTTGGCCTTGAACGCGAGCAGATGTTTCTTTGTTTGGTGATGACCAGGTGGACGACGCTTATTTCAAGGTTACATTTGTTTTGTATTTTTCGAGGTCGTCGGATGTATTCCTCCCACCATAAATAAATACTTGACCTTGGATTACTTCCTAATAAATATGGCTCATTTCGAAAATAGCTTTCATTGTCACTCATACATCGTATGCGTTAACTGTTGCTTTGGCATATAAAGTATTGTGTTTGTGGTGTGTTCTACAAGTGTTTATTCAAGGTACTTGACAGTAATTGTTTTTATTGTATTTTAAATCATGAGCATTTCAAAGCAGACCATAGCCGAAATTAATAATATGATAAACCAAGATATTCAATTTCTGGAACGTAGAAAATTCTCTACATTAACGGTGGGCAAAATTTATATGATAAAAAAAATTAATTCTTTGACTTCACGTTTTGGAAAAGCCATTATCGTCACATTGTTTGATCCAACACATCAAGCAACATTTGAAACATTTTTACCATCACGCGTAGCTGAAATTCTGACAGAGGATACTATTGAAATGATGAATAACTCCGGTGATCAGTACACCTTAACTTATTTGGGGCAAAGCTCACATGTATTCTCTGGAGGTAATACTAGAGCGTTGTTAAATTTTGGTTGTTTGTAATATATTGTTGATTAGGCTATTTTAATGTTGATTTAAAATGTAATAAAATAGTTCTTGTTAAGTATATATCGAAAAACACACAGTCACACACAATCACATATCCATTATTTTCTATTTAAGATGTGTGACTGCCCTACTGTCATTGAAAATCGAGATATGTACATTAATTGGTTATCATGTAAATTAAGAGAGCTGGCTGAAGAAATAGTACACTTTGCAAATTATGGTAAATCCGATGTGGGTTTTAGTGAAAGTCAGTATAGGAAGTATATGAAAGACGCCGTAAATTTCACGGCTGGAGCACATACTTGCGAGAAATACCTATATGGAACCATTGATCTGGACGAATTTTGCGCTGGAATGATAAATGAAGAATTGGGAAGCTACCTATTCGAAGTGCCCCATTTACCCGATGAATTAGCTACAAAATATGGTTTGGCTCCCGCAGATGATACCACTATTCTTGATGACCTTGGAAATAAAGCAGTCACCAATGAAGTTGATAGTAAAGCATTGGCTACTGTTAGCGATGACGAAATGGAGTGTGTTCAAGAAGATGAAGAAAATCTTTAATTCATTGTATAATATAATAACATGAGATGTTAAATAAATGATTATGTACCTAAATTATTGTTTAATTTTTTATAAATAGGCAACCTTCACAAAAATCACATCAGTTTAAGCTAAAAATGGGTCGTGTTAACAACACAATTGATAAATTTGGGCGCCAAAAATTTAATGACCAAAATCACATTGTTCTTGTTGGACAACCAGGAGTTGGATTTAGATTGACCGATGATGGTCAATATGATATACAAGGGAAATCTTTAACTAATGTAGCACCACCAAAGAATCCTGGGGATGCCGCTAATCAGGAATATGTTCTTGAACAAAGGCGTGAAATTATTAAAAAACTTAGTGAATTAGTGAATAATGATGTTTTGGAATATGTTAGAAAAGAACTTAATGAAATGAATAAAAAGCTTGCTGAAGAGGCGAATGAAGATTTTTTGCAATCTGTTACAAAAAGACTTAAGGAAATCGATTCAAAATTGTTGAATCAAGAAAAAGCTATTCAGCGTATACGTATTACGCGCATGTAGATAAAGAAACAAGTCTATTCTGTGTATGGTGACCTCGATTTTACATGGGATATGAGAGTGGAGGGGTTTGAAGGTCACCTAACAGATACAAATAGAGGCACAAAACTTTCTTGTTTCAGTCTGCATTTCAGTACTTCCAGAATACTACATAGTAATTTATTTTCTCAAAATGCAGTCACCAAAAAGTGAACGTCAAATTGCAGTTGTTCGCCCATTCTCTGTAAACGGTCGTCAGATGTGTGCCAATTGCGAAAATTGGGAATTTATTAGTGGAATAATGGGTTTCTGTGAATGGTGTCAAAATGAGTACCATAAGAAACATGGGATGAAATCACCGCAACAAATATCTCGTGAAAATTCTAGTGAATCTCTGCAAAGTCTCGCTGTCTCAGTGGGAGGTTCATCAGAACATAATAATCACGATACGCCGGAATTCAGTCAAGAAGGGCAGCGCTGGACTTCTTCAAGCAATTTTGAAGATCTCGAAATAATTAACGAATCACCGCAAAGTCCTGTTTTCTTAGAAGGAGGAGGAGGAGGAGTAGGGGGAGGAGGTTCATCAGAACGTAATAATAGTGAGACCATGGAATTCGACCAAGAAGGGCAGCGCTGGTAATTCCGAAAAATAGAGACAATTTAGATATAGTGTAAAAGTTTCTTATGATAGTCATGTAATTTTAAATTTATGTGAAAAAGTGCGTTTTTCTAATGATAGTGTGTATGTATTATTTAAATCTTAATAAAAATCTTTTTGTACTAAATATGTTTATTATTCACCATACATTTGAATTAACAAATCGCTCTTGATATATATTATTTCTGTGGTTCCGTTCTAAAATCCTCGCTAGCATTACATCCATTTTTCCAATTCTCCTTTGAAAACGATATCTATCAAGTATTAGTTGCTGAAAATTACTTTGTCTGGCTTGTCTATATGCAAAACACCAAACAGACATACGGTGGATAATATTTCTTTCTTCGTCAAATCTTACTTGCTTCATGGTGTATTGTAAAATGAATTTTTATTAGTTATGTCATTTATATATAGGCTGAACATAAAGAGAGTGAATTAGTTTTACTTTAAAATGGGTCGTGTTAACAACACAATTGATAAATTTGGTCGACAGAAAACTCCTGTTTGTAACAACTTATCGCGAGGGTTGCCCGGAATCGGATTTAAACTTACTTCAGATGGACATTTTGATATAGAGGGAAAATTATTAAGGAATGTTGCCCAACCGATAAATGATAATGATGCTGCTACCAAAGAATATGTCCTTACGGAAGTTCATCAACTTGGTTCGCAGATAAATACCATACTTAGTAATGTGCTAGTACCGGTTTTTCAAAAAATGTTTGAAGATGATGAGACCAAAATTACGTACCTTAAGGAAAAAATGTATCAAATTCACTCACATGCTGCACGGTATACTACAACGAAGATAAAGGATCCAAAAAAACCAAAATGGAAACCAACCTAGATAAAGTTCTATTTAAAAACATAATTATACTGTTAAATTGAAAATAAAACGAATAATTATGAAAAGCAATATTTATTTTTATTATTTATAATGCATACATACGTAACGTAAAACCTATTTGATAATATTTATACAATATCTGATTTGTCTATCCAAGAATTAAATTGATTTGGAAAACCTAACCATTTTACAAACAATTGATCGTTTTGATTGTTCTTGCGTTTTCTAAGAATTTTCTCAACTAAATAAACACCAGGGCTAGCTGTCTTTTGCAGTTCTGCTTCGTAAAAACATCCTTTAATAGGTTGACCTTCCAATGATTGCAGCAAGTAGGTGGGTGGATTTGTAATATTAACTTTTGCTATTTCAAACAGTTCCGTGGACCAGGAAGGCGTATATCCTTTGTCAAATACACCTTTGTACTTGCTAATGCGAACAACGTCACCCAAATGAAATTTTTTTTTCTTCGGAGCAATTTTCAAATAGTCATATGCTTTAATAGGGGTATCCTCTTTTACACTGTTAGGCTTCATTCCAATGGTGCGGTGTTTAGTGTTATTATAGGTCTTCGTTATAGCTGGTAATATTTGTAACCATCTGTAAGAACCTCTAGCCGAGAATTGTTTATATAACTTATTTTTCAAAGTTCTTATAACACGCTCAACAATTGCCGCTTTTTTCGTGCTATATGTGGAATAATGGTTTATATTATATTTTTTCATGAGGGCTTGAAAGGTGCTATTATAAAATTCCTTTCCTTGATCACTCTGTAAATTGTTTGGTGCATATGATGCTTCTTCAATGATGCTTTTCATGGCATTCGTAACTTCAACACCGGTCTTATTCTTAACTGCTTTGGTGTACACGAATTTGGAGTAACAGTTTATACATACAACAATGTAACGGTAACCATCATTGTCAGTAGCATATTGCTGCATTTCCGCCAAATCAATTTGCCACAAATCTCGATATCCTTTTATGACTGTACGTCTTCTAACAAAATTTTTCCTTGCTGTCCTATGTAATTCATTTACGACTTTAATTTTTTCTCGGCTAGGATCCATATTATAAGGTTCCACGTCTTATCAGACACTGAGGATGGCAACTACGTGCAAAACTTAATATATTATTCCTTCTTCTCGAAGCTCTTCCATAATTGACATAATCTCATTATCATGTCCGGTATGTCCAGCTACTTTTGACCCCCACAATAATCGTAATCTATCCACTAACTCCTTAGGTTTATTCCAATAAACATATTCAGATGATTTCGACGATAGGCGCTTTTTTGCTGGTAGTTGGATTTTGTTGTCGCCTTTTTTTCTTCCTACACCACCACCACCCAGTTTGGTTCCCATAATTAGCGGTTTTATGATTCGTAAATATTTTCTCCATCGGGTTTCCCTTAAACCACGTTTCTTGTCATAACCGTCGTAGGCCGCATCCGTCAATTTCAAAATGGTTTGGTATTTTCGAAGTACATCTAGACTAATTTCGTCTTCATTATCTAAGCATGCTGGATTTTTTAGAAAAATCAAATCGTAAAGCTCAGCCGTTCCATCGAATTCAGCAATGTTTGTTTTGTTCTTGTATAACACCATCTTTCCGTTTGTTAGAAAACGAACCACCAAGTTGCCAATATATTTTGTTGATTTATTGTCTTTTTTACCAAAGCGTACACCATACACGGTATCATAACGGGACGGTTCGAATTTTAATCCATTTAAATAATCTTGAATAGTTTTTGCGGCTGAACTGCTACCACTTGATGTGTGTGGTGATGTGTAAGATGATGTTATCGTTGATGGGGAAGGGGTTTCGAACAGTGACTCACGATTTCCACGTTTTGGTGTAGGAATTTGTGTTTTTTGCGAAATCGGTGTAGATGTTTCAAAATCCGCTTCTGTTGGATGTTCTTCAAACATTTTCGCCATTCCCACCGAGCTGCTGCTGCTACTCCGACTTTGTGGTTTAGTCGTAGTACTTGATTTTTTAGTTGCGTACTGTTGCTGCTGCTGCTTTACGGCTTTAGATATAGATTCTAGTGGTTTAGAAACTGGTTCATAAAACTTTTCCAAATCATGTTCATTCTGCACTTTAGCTGCTTTAATTTGTTTAAATTTTTTTCTAACCGCATTTGTAGTTTCCAGTAGCTTTCGTTTTAATTCGATTTCTTCATTCATGATGCTTTCAAAGCACCGTTCAACGATGAAATGATTATCCAAGTTATTATTATAGGAATATATAACTATCGAATCCCTTGCGGTATCTGCCCGAATTTACATCACTGTCCTTGTCAATAACTAAAAAACCATATTTATTATCCCAACATTTAGCACACATCTCTTGAAATTGTGTAAACGTCAGGTCGGGTGAAACGTGATCGGAAAATATATGTTTCATATTCATCTCATCTTGTTTAAACATAATAATGAAGTTGGCATTATCCCGGACGAGCTGCTTAGGAACACGAGAATACGTTTGCGCCAAGTAAAAGGCATCCACATTTTTGTGACGTCCCATGCTAAAATACGATCTTATAACGTCCTGTTTCTCACACATAACGTCATCAAAAATAAATATTGAATTAGGTTTAGCATCTGACGGTTCCACAATGTTATTTGCGTCGCTAAAAGCGTAGTAGCCAAGACCTTTGATTGGTGATAAAATTTTCTTTAAATATTCATATTTCGGTTGATAGAGCGACTTTGAGTAGATATAAACATTTTCGAAACGCAGTCCCGAGGGGTGAGTAAGCAGCGAAATCATAACATTTGTTTTTCCACAGTTTGAAGGTCCTATTAATAATCCACGAATAGATGACGGTAGCAAAGGACCATGTCTTTTAAATAATTTTTGTTCTAGTCCAGATCCGACCTTTACATCGAGATTATCGACGGGAAGTTTTTGTTTAAGATTGACGACACGCATCTTAACAAAATCTATATTTTATACTGAACTTTCACGTAAACTATCATTCAGATGTCGCTCGTCAGACGAAGTAGACGGTCTCGTTTATCAAGTAAGACTGGAAGCGGTATTGTTAATTCAGTAATTAATAGGCTACCGTTTGAGTTACACATTCCCGGCTATCAGTATTGCGGGCCCGGGACGAAAGTAGTAAAACGTGTGGCAAGAGGAGATCAAGGAATTAATTCTTTGGATGTCGCATGCAAAAAACACGATTTAGCCTATTTGCGTAATAGTGAAAATTTAAGTGCTCGCCACCAAGCAGATCAGGAACTCGAGCAAAGCGCGTGGAAAAGAGTAAAATCTAAAGACTCTAGCGCTGGTGAAAAAGCTGCAGCTTGGTTGGTAACCAACATTATGAAAGCGAAACAACGTTTTGGTATGGGTGTATCATCATCATCAAAATCGAGAAAAGCATCCACTAGAGGTAAACGTCGCTTCCAGCGCCGCCGCCGCCACACTAAAGGTAAAGGCGTTGGTAAACATAAGCGACTACACAAAGTAGCTTTTGGATCATCTATTAGACGACCCGTTCGATCAGAATTGTTAAAAGCTGGTGGGAAAAAACTTGTCGAGAAAAATATCATGAAAGCATCGAAAATAGCTGCAGTAGCTGCACGTAAATCCCTAAGAATAGCCGGTGGCAAACGAAAAATTCGCACGCCTAGAATCATTCCAATTCCGAAGACTGGGGGGATATTACCGTTAATACCAATATTTGCAGGACTATCGGCCTTAGGTTCATTAGCAGGTGGTGCAGCAGGCATCGTGCGTGCCGTAAAAGCAGTAAAAAAGTCGACTGCAGAAAAAATAGGTACCGGCTTACATCTAAGTTCAAGAGGAAATGGATTATACTTGAAACCATATCGCACAGGTTTGGGATTATATATAAACAACGGCAAAAATAAGAAATCAAAAAACTAATAGAATCCCTACCTCAAAGACCACTATCCAATATTGATATAGAAAAGTACGCCTTAAAAATGAAAATACCACACTTTCGAGGCGTATATATGAGAGATTCATTACCTGTACGCGGTCCCAAACGTTATGAGGCCGCCATTATAAATTTGGATAGTATGTCGGGTGTAGGGACTCATTGGGTAGCATATAGAAAAAGCAATTCTGATGTAACATACTACGATAGTTTCGGTGATTTACCCCCACCTATGGAATTGGTACGATATCTGCAGATGGGTTCCGAAGCGACGAAGAAAATTTACTATACATACGACCGTCAACAAGAATTCGGAACAGTCTGGTGTGGACATTTGTGTTTGAAGTTTCTTTTACAATCGTAAAAAGTATGTCTTTGACACCCCAAATGGAACGTGACAACTACACCAAAATGTTGCTATCACTTAAAGCATATCGTGAAGTCGGAGGATTACAAAAAATGACTGCCGAACAGTTAGAAAATACGCCCAAAGAAGTGTTGATCGCATTAGCTCCAAATGAAATAGCACTAGTTTGGGATAGGTTACCTAATCACCTAAAAAGTGACGTCGATATATTGAAATATCAATACTGTTTCGAACATTATAATAGCAATAATTCAGATTCGGACGAGGGCGATGGACCGATACCAAAAAAAATATTTTGTTGTTATTGCAAAATTAACGATGTGAATATAAAGGCAGAAAACAGTTTAAAAACGTCCAAAGGAATAAAGCAACGCTTCAGCTTAAATCCATTTAACTGTTGCAAACAGCAATAAAATAGCTACACAAATAGTTTCGTGGTCAGTCATGTCTTACACATTCACTCTAACAGGACATACAAGTGTCTTAAGTGCGGATTTTTACCCACCCATCGAGTTAAATACAACAGACAAATATGGAGTTGCACTGCTGGGATTTTACACATATAATTCGATTTTTAATATCGACGAAAGCAATAATTCATTCAGCCATTTGAAAACAGCGATACCAAAGTATGTAAGGATTCCACCAGGAGCTTACGAAATTAATGAAATAGCAAAAGCCATGTACACCGCTTTAAAAGAGTCATGCAATGAAGTTGGTACCGATTTATTTTCATTAACAGCCAATAATAATACGTTAAAATGTGAGCTAAAGTCAAAATATAGCATCGATTTTCGAGGTAGCAATAGTATCGGCAAAGTGCTCGGATTTGGCTCTGTGCTGCTGCAAGGTGGACAACGACACGAATCAAGTACCATCGTGGACATAATGAAAGTGCGCATCGTACGTGTGGATTGTAATATAATTTCCGGAGCATACCTGAATTCTCTGGAAAGTCATACGTTATTTGAATTTGATATTGACGTCGAACCCGGTTACAAAATCTCTAAAGAACCGCAAAATAATATTTATATGCCGATAATGCCGGATGGTCGTCAGTTTATCGACAACATTACTCTACGCATCTTGGACGATAGCGGTGATTTGATCGATTTTCGAGGTGAGAAAATAATAGTTAAACTAGAGTTGAAAAAAATCGTATAATGGGTTTTTGCTTTAACCGTCAACTGCATAAGCTGTCAACAATTCAAGATTCAGTTAAACGACATAAAAGTAAGCAGACAACACAGTCAAGGTTCATTCGCAAGTCAGACGGACGATCGAAAACACATCCGCACAGCAATCGCCAGCTCTCCGCGAAAGATTGCAAATTTCTACAATCGATCGGTTTGAAAGTGAGAAAAATTAGAAAATGATGGCCGCTAGCAGTGACAAAATCGAAGTTTTTACCGAACCCATTTTTGATAACTCCATTATTAGTTTTCAAGAACACACATATAAACCTTACGGTTCTCCAACATTCCGCAATTCCGATGAAATTCGTATACCTGTACACTTTCAAGATATCATTTTGGATATATCGGATAGTTACATTTACATCGAAGGAACATTTAAACCCAAAGATGTTAGTAAAAAATGTTATCTATCAAATAATGCCATCGCCTTTCTATTCGACGAATGTCGTTATGAAATGGGAGGGGAGCAAGTTGCCGTCGTTCGGAAACCCGGAATTACCACAACGATGAAAACTATGGTGTCATTGGGTGCCGCACAAAATAGAGCTCTCATGGCATGCGGATGGGGTCTAGACGAAGCAAATCAAGGGATACTAGATTCCACAAGTAACATGTTCTCCGGCAAGCTTCCTCTAAAATATCTCATGGGTTTCGCAGAGGATTATTCAAAGGGTATTTTTAACGTCAAGCAAGAGTTGATTTTAATTATCGCCCGCACTTTCAACAATTGCTATATCGGCGAAGTAGATGCAGACATTTCAATTGAAAAAATTGAATGGAAAATTCGTCACATTATTCCAGACGATCGACAGAAGTTAAAGATATTATCACGCATGAATAAAGGTGGCAGTAACGCAAACGTTCCAATGGCTTACCGTAAATGGGATCTTTACGAGCTACCTTCTTTGAGAGAAACATCGTCAGACGTTTGGGCCTTAAGAACTAGCACGAGTCTCGAAAAACCGAGATATTTGATTATCGGTTTTCAACCAACTAGCTCGTCCGACAACAGAGCAAAAGATAGCACACAATTTACAACGGCCGATATAAGTGATATTAGGCTCTATCTGAACTCTGCCGTATTTCCGTACGAAAGATGGAATTTAGATTTTTCAAAGAAACTGTATGCCGCAGCCTATTATAATTATGAGAATTTTCAAGCTAGCTACTACCAGCGAGAACTGAGCGATCCTATGATGAGTTTTGCCGACTATCTGAAAAATCCGTTATTCGTAATCGATTGCAGTCACCAACCAGAAGCCGTGAGGACGTCCACAGTGGACGTGAAATTGGAGTTTGAAACACGCAAAAGTAAATTTCCTAAAGACATTAAAGTGTACGCGTTAGTTATTCACGATGCATTTTTTAGCTACAATATACTTAATGGTTCTGTTACTAACAAATCAATACATTAGTTTGAAGTTATGTAATTCTCCAAATTATATATTTTTACATATTTAAAATAAACTTATAAAGGACATATTTGCGTTTTATTTTTACTATTGCCTTATTTTAATAGTTCAAATGTGGGGCTTTGGTAAATAAGGTTATGAGGCGAAAAATAGAGAGAAATTTAGGAGAGGGGTGGGGAAAAGAAAGTATATAAGACGGGATTTAGAAAATTAAATTCACTCGAAGCCACAATGTCGTCAAGCTCGGATAATGGTTATTCTAGTGACGACGAGCAGGCAGTCGCACCAAATGTGCAACATAGGCTCGTACGCAGACCGCGTAGGCTTAGACCTAGGTATTGCATCATGCAATCCTACGTCTCATGGGGGTCTAGAGATTTGTGTATGAACTGCT
Source organism: Philopedon plagiatum (assembly GCA_963971165.1). NCBI lineage: Eukaryota > Metazoa > Arthropoda > Insecta > Coleoptera > Curculionidae > Philopedon > Philopedon plagiatum. Next base: position 123,845,270 of record OZ020189.1, on the reverse strand, counting down.
ACACGAGAGGATTTGGAGCTGCGATTATGGATGTTCATTTCGTCACAACCCATTTTACAGTGGGTTCGCGAGGTGATCAAAGGCGGAACCACTCGAGGTGTGCTTTGTGTAGGGAGAGACTGTTTACCGTCGTTCATCAGCAGTCTTGCCTTATTTGCAATAGAATGTAAATTCTATTACAAATAAAGCTCCTCATACGACAACCCTGCCTGTCCCCTGACAAAATCAGTCCTTTTCAGGACTACAGAATATTTGATCGTAGTTTGTAGTTAAACACTATGTTTCCTAAGGAAGATATTTCTCGAAGGAAAAATTGTGTTAGTTTGGGTGAGAGATGCATTATGTGTTTAAATCATACATAGATGGCGAGAGAAAGAGCATTTGCAAGATTTAGCTTGTAGTTTTTATGTATTATAAGAACGCATATGCCTCTAGTTATTCAAAGTGACATAACTTTCTATCAAGAAACATATTTTAAACAATAAATTCACTCTGGGTTGATACGCTCAAAAAGATACATCTGAATTTGTGTCGTTTCACATAGAACGTTGGCAAACCTGCTCTTAAGTATGACAAAAACAGACGTATCCTTTCAGTGTAACAAAATATTTCTAACAAGAAATCTATTCTATAGGAAATATTTTGTTACTCTGAAAGGATATGTTACAACTGTTTAGCCCCACTCTCACCCCCACTCTCACCCCCCACCATCCTAAATGCTTTTAAAAGCGGGAGCAGCCATCACAATTTTCATTTCTCAACCAGCCATGAAGTGGGACAGGCTGATGTTAAGGACGACAAGGGAGTCCAAAATAAGCGAGTTTTGGGAGGCTTGGCGTTTAAAAAACGCGAATAAGCCAACGGCTATCGTACAGCCGATCCCAAGACCGCAACCACCACCGGAGCCGGCTCCAACAGAGCCCGTGGAAGTGGTGGAAGGACCACAGATGCTGCTGGGTCCTGAAGAAAGGGCGGCTCTGTTAGAAGAGCTCACGGAGCGTCGCCGGAGCCGTCGCAGCACTCGGCTGGAGGTGCGAAGACGGCGAGCTGCACCGCGATCGGTGCAGATCGCGAGAGGGGAACAACCACTCTAGGTTTCCCTCTCCAACCCACCGTGAAAACGGCCCTTTTCAGGGCCACAAAAGATTTGATCGTAGTTTAGATATTCTTAGTCACTTTGTGTTTGACACTGAATCGGTGAAAAATGCAAAGATGACCAAGGATGACATTTTCAGGACGTTTAAAAATAGACGTTGGCATTTTTGCATAACTCTTTTCGATAATTTACCTAGAAGTGTCTAAAACTTATTTTAAGTTAAAGGTCCAAGATCCGTTAAAATTGTTATTTTTCTAACTTAAAAATTGTATCCATTTAGTTATTTCCGAGACGTATATTTTTGGAACTAAAAATCGATATTTGTCGACCCACTAAGATTTTTATTTTTGTATATTTTTAACAAAAAAAGCAACCACATTAACCCTTATATAACAAAAATATTTTTATTTCGGATCAAAGCAATGACAACAAGCACATAACTTGTGGGTTTGCTCAGGTTTGCTTGGGTTTGTTTAGCCAATACAAATAATAAGAATTTTGTTATTAATATTATTATTATTTGATAGTTCAAGGACATTTCAGAACATTTGACATAAAACTTTTTATGATCAAAATGATCAGACTAATCAAAATTTCAAGAATTATGGGGTTTGATTGGGTTTGCTCATGAATAACGGGAGAAGTGTAGCTCAGATCGAAAAAAGTTATAGGAAAATATTTTAGAGTAAACTTTTTGTGATTGGAAATGACTTTTCAATATTTAATTTGGAAAAATTGAAAAAGACATGTTTCAGATTTCTAATTAATTCAAAGGGGTAGTATAGGGAAGCTGTGGGGAATAGGGCGAAGGCATGAGGGATGGGTGGCATAATCGTTTTTAAATAAGACCCGAGTGATTTGAGTCATTAAAAGTAATAAGAGGTCGGTCAAAAAAAGACCTAGGGAGTAGGTATGTATTTTAGGGAAAACAGGGAACTATGAAAAGATAGTCAGGTCCAAACTAATGTGAATTGTACAACTTGACTGTTATTCCGGGGTTCGGGGGCGAGGCCCCCAAACCCCGCGGGGGCGGCGCTAGCTGCGTAGCAGCGTCGTTAGGTCGCGAAGCGACCTAACCTCCGCGCCGCCCCCGCCCCCCCGGCCGCCCCCACCGCCCACCCGCTGGCCCGCCTCCGTTGCGCAAAAGCCAAACGGGGTCCAGGGGCGGCAGCCCCTGGCGGGGGTTTGGGGGCGGAGCCCCCGATCTGGGGGGGGCCCGGGGGGGCACGAAGTGGCCACCCCGGGATTTTTCGAGGTTTTTGGGGGTCTTTGGGGGTCTTTGGTGCAATTTTAGACCTTCCAAAACTGAATTTTATATATTTCTTTTTCTTATATCTTTGCACGTAAAACACCCTTCAGCGTTTAAGTTTGTCATCTCCTAAGGGTTCTATCATATCTTGGTAGTCGTCATAGAATCGCACCATCATCCCCTCCTGTATTTTTAGCAAGGGTGGGGGAAGCTGAGGTCTTTAAAAGCAGCTCGAGTCGACTGCTTACTTCATTACATTCGCTCATCTCAACATGGCATCATCAGATGATGATGGATACTTAAGCGATGATACTCCTAGGAATTTGGATAATTGGGCACTTAGACAGAGGAAAGTTTTCCCCGTCCGATCCCGCCGGGTGTGCAAGATCTTAAACCTGGTGAAGGTGGGTGATGACGGCTGGTGTATTGGCTGCTATGCCGACTTGGAAAACAAGTCGGCTGGTGACCAATTCTTCAGTGGTCATGTAACCCAAGATTTCGGTAGTCGCGCGCACATACCGAACTGTAAAGGTTGTGGAGTAGCTCTTGGTACTCTACAACATAAGAGTGCGTGCCTTATTTGTAATCGAGCCTGATTACAAATAAGATTTTATCCCTTGAAAAACGGTCCTTTTCAGGGCCACAGAATGTTTCATCGTAGTTTTAGTTACCTAATGCCATAGTACATGTGGTGTTAGGTAGAAAATTATATAAGTCCAGTCGGATCGACTATAATTTTCCTTGCAAAATCCGTCCTTTTCAGGATGACAGGATATTTTGATCTTACTTGTATTTATCTAATGCCACGGCATCTGTACAGGATATTTTGATCTTACTTGTATTTATCTAATGCCACGGCATCTGTGACATTAGATAGAAATTATGTAAGTCCAGACGGATCGAGCATAAGTTTCTTTGTCGGTCACATTTCCACAACACAATTACACCATTTTTGAGAACTAAAAGCAGTTTTCGACAGTGAAGTCCGCCAGTATCATTTTTGGATGGAGGGCATTTGTATAATAAACTCTAGTTTGTTGGCGGTGGAAAGGTGGGGATGGAGTGGTGGAGGGGGTAGATTATCTCTATTTAAACGGTTACGAGCGGGTCACAGAATCACTTCATTTTTAAATCTTAAAGTACGAAGATATAACTATGGATTTCGAAAGACCATTGAGTCGCGGTTCATCGGTTTTTAGCGATGATACCGTTGACATGAATGATGTCGATATGGATGACCTACTCTTGGACATCGAACGACTTCTAGACATCGAGGCAGAAGATATGTTTAATGCCTGGGAAGATGAGCGGGCGGTCGAAGAAGCAGATGTGGGTCTGGAATTGCCAAACATGGATTGGCAAAATGGGGAGTTGTCGGCTGAAGACATGGAGCCAGACTCCAGCACTGATTGGGTGCCACCACCGCCGCCGGAAGGTCATGACGGTCCGGCCGATTCATCCACTTGGTGGATCACGGACCATCAGGATGATGATGGTCCAGCTGATTCCACCAACTGATCCCGGAACCATGCCCTCCCCGACCTACCCCGACAAAATCAGCCCTTTTCAGGGCTACAAAATATTTGATCGTAGTTTGTAGTTGATTCATGTCACATCCCAAGTAACATGATATTTCTCAAGAATTAATTTCTTTTGGAAAATATTGTGTTACTCTATAAAGACATGTACGTTCTTACCATACGTTAGAACTAGCTAAATTTCTAGTAAGTTCTCGTGAAAATGCCGAGAGTTTGGTCTATTATCTTACTTGCAGTAAAATTCACATTTTATTACAAATAAGATGCATGTTCTCAGGCATTGTAACGGGTAGCCTCTCTTCACAGACATAACACTTTATCGCATACTTAAGTTGTGTGCATCTAATGATTACACACCTAAAGTTACGGCCCTACATTTTTTCGTCTATTCTTTTTTCTATTTTGCATTTTTATTTTATTTTGTGTAACTTTCGCATACTTATTTTAGAAATAAAAAATATTGTTTCATTTAACTTTTTATTATCATATATACAAAAACATTTTATTTTACTTATATATACAACACTATTACAAAAATAACTTAACTCTATATTTACAATAAAATTCTAAAATTAATTATATGGAAAATTGTCCAATAACTTAAGTCTTTTTCTACACACTTCCCCTTCACTTTTACACTGTTCAATTTTCGCCTGCAGTTCCTTAATCTGTCTCTCGTATTGCGCCACATCACTATCGTTCTTTTTTAGTTCATCAACTAGTTTTTGCCTCGCACTAAAAGCCACGGAGAAGGCACACTTCTGGCTTGGAGAAAACTCTTCCATCCAGTCCGGTATCGGCACTTCTGCAGAAGAAGCAGCAGCAGGTTGACGGGGTTGACTAACCGCCTCGAATAGCCGCTTGCACCGCTTCTTTAATGGTTTGCGGCACATTCCACGCCCAACTATTGGCGATATCGGCGCACTCGCGATCGGCGATTTTTCGTCAGCGTCGGCCACCAACACAATCGGAGGCATGGACTTCGGCGGCTCGGGCGTTGTCGAGTTTGGGCCTTCATTAATGATGACGACCGGTGACAGAGGCTTCGGTGGTTGTGACGTCTCCAAAAAATCGGGGTATTGAACTGGCACTGTTGGTCGCTTGAACACGAATTTCTTCTTCTTCTTCTGTTCACCCTCCATAGCTGCATAAAATTGACTTTTATTGTTGCCGGCTGTCTTTGGCAATTTCAGCAGCTTTTCCAACTTCGTAGTGGGTTGCCGCCTCGCCTTCTTTACCACCACATCACTTATGATATTGATGCGCCCGCCGTCCTTCTCCGTCCAGTTGTTGACGTAATCAACCGCCGAAGATACTTTTTTTTCACCCACATTCTCTTCTTCCACAAACGCAGTGTTTAGCACGTCGTCATTGTGCCACTCGTCAAACACACCCGGGGTCAGCAGGTCAATAACGTCCTGCCCCATCAACTCTGCTTGGATACTTCCATCCAAGTTAAACGCATTTAACAACGACTCACTACCGGAATTCATTTTTCTAACTAACTCACTGCACTTAACTGACGAATGTATTTACTTGGCGAACTGTTCTAGCGAACTATGAAATGCTCTGCCTAGCAAACCAAATTTATACTTATCACCCCACCATAAACTCCCCCACCCTATCTGACGGTTGATGCTTTAGAGGCCAAACAAGTTAATTCAACTTACAAGGTTGCGTTCTACGGCTAAACAGCGATTCAAGGACATATTTTCAAGGTAATCGTGTGTCCTTACTTCTGTTATTGTTTGTGCTCTCAAGGTTATATGACCCAGACAACCCATATTTATAGACACTCTCTTTCCTTCGATGCCTATTATCAGAAACTATAATGTTGCCCGCAGATCAAGATAACAGTCGTCCAGCTGAGACTTTTTCGGGAGCACAAATAATAATTTCTGCTGTTTGCTATAATTGTAAAAGAGAAGTATATATTTGGACTGACCACATGCAATCTTACAGTTATATTGAATTGTTGAGAGTAAGGATTGTTAAGTGTCATTACTGTGGAACGCTGATGTGTCGACGAGGGCCGATTAGCAGATCTGATATGTTGAGAAGACAATGGATGCTTCGAGAAGTTTACAAGCCAGACATTAATTAATTTTTATTTTTGTAACTTTATTACTATATTGTAAAATAAAACAACATATTATTGAAACAATTATCTATGTATTTTCCTATCCTGCGTTATAAAATTTCAACTATTGCTATTACTATAGTGGTTAATAAAACTACGTGACATTGGAGTTAATATTTTTTTATTTTTCTAAAACATAGACTTTCCAACATTTTTCTAATTATAACTAATATTTTCGGGTAAAAAACTTTGCATAGCTTGTATTAACATATTTAGGTTATCTTCAGGGTTTGTTTCGTAAAACTTTATGTCTGGGTGTCCCCAAGGTAGAGTTTTTGTTGTTGATGGTATAATATAACGTTTATCGTCGTGGTGACATAAAGCAACTTTATTAATTATTTCGGTATAAACGTCGTGTTTATAACTTCGAAAGGTTTTCATTTTTCGAAATATCTGACCACCACGTTCTACGATATTCCGATAATCTTCCAGGTGAAGCTGTTTTTCAATTACACGTTTTTTTATACCTTTCGCTTTTTTAATTTCGCTACTGATTGAGTTTATGTAATAAGCTTTGGCTCCGGTACCATAAAAACTTATTATTGGATCACCTGGAAATTCATCCTTCATTCTACCTACTACTGACTGGCTTTTTTTTATGTTAAAAATATTTCCTTCGGTATAATTGGATGTATCGAATTTATCCGGATTTTCTGCAATTATACGATAAAAATTTTCGGTGTAAACTTTTAATATTAACGAATCTGTGTCTGTATACAGTAAAGAAGCATTTTTGCCAAATTTTGCTTTAATGAATGAGTAGAAAAAATCATAAATTACTGTTTTCGACATGTCCAGTATGGAAAATCCGATATAAATTGGTTTATTATAAGTTACCTTTAATCGATCCATATGAATGGCAACGAATTCTTTATTAAAAACCGTTGAACTTTTAAAATAAGGACGAGAAATTAATGCTCGTGCCCCAATTTTATTCCTGTCATTTTCCCATCGGGTGACTAGTTTTATATCATTACGATTCTCCACATTTTCCATGGTCTTGCCGAAAACAGCATTAATGATTAATTTAAAAGTGTCTTTACCAAACTTTGTTGTTGCCCTATTGCGCAAATCTGTATTTAAGTCGATATATGTCTTTAACCAGGGGGATTGATTAAATTTTAAAATTCTGTGTGTTTGCATTACCATTAGGCCGTTATTGATTGCTTGTTTTAATGTTCGGTAATGAATGATGTATTTCTTTTTATCGTTTAAATTCGGAATTAACTTTGAAAATTTTGCCGATTCCGTGGGTGGTACAATATTTTCAACTAAAAAGGGTAAGTCGGAATGATCATCATATAGCGTATCCGGATAATGAACGTCAACTTCCAAAACGTATCCTTCTGGACCATTATCGTCCACATCCATAATATTTAAATTTAAAATTTCATGCTCTGATAACCATCTAAAGCCGCCAAATGGTAATGCTTGCGACATACTATGACCGTACAGATTTGTTGCATCAAGATAAACAATGAAAGATGATGGCTCGTTAGGATCGTAGTTTGGTACATATATGTTGTTGGCAGCGTGCATCCTTTCTGAACACTGACTTATACCGCCTCGAATACCTTTTTTGAAAAAATGAACCGTGTCGATATCGGTCAATAGCTCTAACTCTACCTTAGAAATACGCAACATACAATCAAACGAATAACTTGGAAGGGTATGGTACTGTGCTGGATCCAGTTTATACGTTTGTAAACAAGTATCGCGAAACTGTTCAAAAACATCGGTTAATAATAAAACATCAGATTTCAAATATAAATCCGAATAGTCCCCCAAATTCTTACAATTAAATGTGTCCCACACCTTTTTAGCTCTATCATAATCTTCATCGCTAATGTGCTCCTCTGACAAACTATCATAAAACTGATTTTTTGTGGGTAAAGTTGGATGGTTCATTTTGTCTATTGAATCGACAAAACTATAGGGAAAAACACCTTTTTTACGCATTAAATTAAACTGCTCATTATCAGAAAAATATTTTCCTGTTTCCCTGAAACTAGCCACAGCTAATCCATTACCCAAATTTTCCAGTGATGTTGATAGAAATTTAAAACTATCGATGAACCGCAATTTCAAATATTTTTTCTTTATTGTCCCACTTTTATTATCGACATAATCGTGAACGTAAATACTTTTCGTAAACGAAATATACTTTTCCTTGCTTTGAGCTAAAACATCGATCTTGTCTCCGTGACGACACAACTCTTTAATAAACATGTGGCAATCGTACCCGCTCAAGTTATGAAATATAATTGGAATAAAATTGGGTAACTTATAATTTAAATTGCAAATCGAATGAGCAGCACCAGGTCTTTTTTTTCCCAGTTATGTGACAGTGGTCCTTTACTTTACAATTATTATTTTCAAAAGGTCGTTCACATATACCACATTTTGTGGCATTATTGAACTCCGCTATTTGGTCAGCCGTTAAAGTTTCCTTTGCTTTTATATCTCTTAAGTATGTATTGTAAAGAGATCTTAAATCACTTTCAAGTCGAGAAACGAAAACCTGGGCTGCGTCGTTTCCCCGGTAGAGCTCAAATTTTGAAATCGAATCGTCAAAGGAGCACTTAATTAAATACGCAAAAGAATACGGTTCATGTTTGATGCTTTTGACTAAGTAAGAATTTGTGGGATTCGGTTCCACTGTATCCAGTGGTTTAAGCACCGATTCAAAATCCGCGTAAACGACAAACGGTACACGCATTTGCTTTTCTATGTTGTCAAATTTTAATATATTTTCACTTACACTCCTTCCAAATTTATCTATTTTTAAATTTAGTGATGGTGTTAATGAATATTTGTGGTTACAGTCATTTTTTTGGTGTGATATCAAAGATGATGGTGAACTAAAATATATCAAACAGCCATCACAAAAATACATTTTATCTCTACGTGATGTAATTTGACTGGAACATAATTTCGATAAGTCTTTTATCCAACAATAATGACTTTTAGAACAACGCGTATCACAAATATGTTCATCATCATCTTTAATACTACAATCCTTTGTTATTAACAACAAGTTGACATGTCTGTTAAGTTTTCTACCCGAATACCTTAATGGACCGACAACTTCGTACTTTAACATATTATTTTCGAAATTTTTTTGCAAACCATAAACGTTAACTGAAATATTATTCATTTCTTCAAATTTTGATATGTCACGCAACTTTACTGGAAAGTCTATACCTGTAAAATTCAGCACTCTTGAATAGTGTGGATAAGATTGAATCTGTGATGCCATTCTAGTGGTGGGGCACAAAGCAGACACGATTGACCACGCAAAACAACACTCATCTTGATTAAACACATTGATGATGGCTTTTTTCAATTCGATGAATCGGGGTAACTTTATATATGAAGATCCACCAAAAGGTTTATACTCGTTGACATTTACTTCCAGGTATAGAATTTTTTCCAGAGCCCAACCTACGAAAACAAAAAAGAATGACATAAGTATTTATTTTATTTTTAGTCGTTAATTTATAACATACCTGAATCTTTTTCCTGAAACTCAGTCGATTGAGTCTTCATGGCTTCCACTAATGATTGATATATTTCTTCCAAATCGCTTCCTGAAGTGACAATTTCATTGCGTGTATTAAATGACTTGTCACTGTACATATTATCTTGTGTTGGTAAAAGATACCGACCAACAACCACCATATTAACTTTCAAAGCACAACGCACTCTTACTAGGTCACTTACTACCTCTAACACTCTTGCTTTAATTTCATCAAAAAATAATGAATAGTCAGTATGTTCATTATCACTTGATATACGGTATGTGGCAATCCTATTTCTAAAAGCACTGGACACTAGCTCAACACCAGCTGATATTGGTGAACATGCATTACTTTTATGGTGTATTGTTCTTTGATGACCTGCCATTCGATTTGCTGGTATGGTTATATTGCAGCAAGTGCAAGTACGCACCTCGGATGTTGATGCCCCATCGTCAACTTTTCGCTGTTTTCCACCATGCATATTTTCAAATCGTGCTACGCACGATTCTCGTTTATGTCGTAACATATTATAACTCCGAGTAAATGATTTACCACAATTTTCACACACGTACGCCATGACTTTCAAATTAACTTGCTTGAACCGTTTTACTCAACACAATGTTCTATACTAAAATTTAACCCCCCCTACCCTCATATATACCGATCCACATTTAGACCCAACCCACTCGACCGTAATACCAAAACATGTTACACCCCAGTAATAACTCAAGGTAAACTAACATCATAAATGTAACCTTGAAATAAGCGTCGTCCACCTGGTCATCACCAAACAAAGAAACATCTGCTCGCGTTCAAGGCCAAGCAAATGTAACCTTGAAATAAGCGTCGTACACCTGGTCATCACCAAACAAAGAAACAGCTGCTCGCATTCATTGAAAATATGCACCGCAAATGTAACCTTGAAATAAGCATCGTACACCTGGTCATCACCAAACAAAGAAACATCTGCTCGCGTTCAAGGCCAAGTTCTTGACCTTGACCTTGGAATAACACCTGCGCATATCAAGGCCAAATAACAATAGCACACCTGGGCGTTCAAGGTCGACCCTACTGCGCATGCGGAGACTCGGGGAGCATCATATCCCTCTACTAACTAGAGAACATAGAACAAAAAAACATAGCAGGAAATATTAAAAAGAAGATAGTACCGGAACCAACTGGGCTTGAAATTCAAAATAACGAAAGGTTGAAGAGGAAGAAAGGAAAGGAAAATAATAAAAAGCAAAAAAAAAAAATAAAGAGGAGGAAACAAATAATGAGTTATGTCCAGTGTGTTCCGGCCAGTATGCTAAAAGCACTGAAGACTGGTATCAGTGCCAGGAATGTGAACTCTGGGCCCATGAAACTTGTGGGATTTTAGATGCACTGTATTTTAATTGTAGAAAATGCGTTGCTTAATATGATTTTGTACATACTATTATACTTGGCCCATCTTAGGAACCAGCAGTCCCATCTTGGGAAACCGGTTACCTAAAATGGGACAAAAAAATATGTTTAAATATTTTAGAATAGCCAGACAACTTTGTTTCTGTTTAATATATTACTTTCTAGTTTACGTTACTATAGTATAGAGTCCTTGTTTAAAAAATGTGAGTAGAATCTAACTTCCATTACCTTAATACATAAGTAACAAGGACAAACTGTCTCATCTTAGGAACTTTCCCCTAAATCTAAATTGGAAACAGTTTTAATCAGGCTAGACAAAGACAACGACAGTGAAACAGAAATCAGCTACGAAGATGACATTCGCATTGCAGAAATTCTGAGAGCAGAAGAGAATGAACCATTCAACGTCAAACTGCAAAAAGCTTACTAAAATGTTCAGAGCCATTACAAAAGCAAACCAGTAATAAGACCCGGATGTCCGCAATCCTTATTCAACAAATTGATTTATTTGCAAATGATGGCAGTCATGGTCGTATTCTTCAAAGAGCCTGTGAATTCCTACTAACCATTCAGCCCACAAGTATAGAACCCGAGAGATGTTTCTCTTCCGCAGGAGTTTTCTGCAACAAAATATGTTCTAGCCTGAAAGACGAAGCTTTGGATGCCCTAATATTTTTGCGGTATTTTTAAATAAGTATAAATTTATACATATATTTTTTGTCTTTAGAGTCGTTTGGGAGATTTTTAGTTAATTTGTATGTTTAAATTTAATGAATAAAAATTTTAATATTTAAATCCCTTTAAATTTTTTTCGGAAGTAATCCCGGGATACCGGGATTAGACAACAAAAGCTCGAAAATCCCGGGATTCAGAAAACTAGTCGGGATTGAAACCCCTAATACCCACATAAAAATACCCATTGATATTAATGTCTGGTTAATTGTACCTGTTTCTACCATCAGTATTGTTACCTTAATCTAATTGAATCTAGTTTTTAAACTTATTCTACTTCGGAAAATAATGGCAATGCATGCATGCTCTTTTTTATATAGAACGCAGTTAAATTAAACCGATATGCAACTCACGTCGTAAATTCAATATCAGTCATTTATTCCTCTAAATATTACTTACTTATTTACTTTCCTAATCCTAACCCTCTCTACTTTGTACTTTCTTCTCTGCCACTTCTCTAATTCTGTTGATACATGTTTTCCTTGGTATTCCTTTTTTATTCTTTCCTGGCACTCGCGTTTCAAACACTCTTTTCGTCATTCTATTGTCCGGCATACGGCACACGTGTCCGAACCATCTTAACATTCCCCGATTTTTTCATTTATAGGTTCTATTTGTAACTTTTGTCTATACTCTTCATTTCTGATTTTATATCTTTTACTTTTGTTTTCTATTTTTCTAAGAAACCTCATTTCCTTGCATTACATTTCGCAAAAATGCCAGTTGTTACAAAATTAAAGGTTCTTGGACCGATTTCGGCTTGAAATGCACATGAATAAGATTTTATGAAGTTATTTAGCCCATTCGTAAAAAAAAAACAAAAAAAATATTTCAAAAATAAAAAAATAACTTACGAATGGGCTAAAGAACTGTCCCTACATGTAAATATATCATTGTAGAATGGTATTCAACAGTTAGTAAACGGATTGTCTGAATTAGTATTTTGTACTTCCAAAAATACCAAGAAAAATGCCCTTCGCCATTTAAATAACATGGGAAAAATGAAGTGTGCGATGGCACGGCTATTTACAACGGATCGAGCTGAAACTTGGGGAAACCTCGTTTTTGGGGTCCTAGAACCGAAATAACTACCGAGCTTTGAATAATTTTATCTATGTATGTATATATGTAATATAATATAACCAAACTCTTAAACCATAAACCAGTAAACCCTCCAAATGTCTCAAGGGAGACCCGCTTATCGGTGTATTCGAGAATTTGTCTATATTCCTTATAGTCTCTGTTAAAGGTTAGTTATAGAAGAGGCTATAGTATTATTTAGTCTATGGTTATAGGCATATTGTCCTCTATAATTCATAAAAATATATAAGTGTTTTCTGTTTTTAACCGACTTCAGAAGAGGAGATTATCAATTCGACGCGTATGTTCGATTTCTTATCGATTAGTATAATATATGTAGTATGTGCACACACAATCTTTCGCAGATCATTTTATACTTAATTACTGTGAGAAGCATGTGTAATTCTGTTTCATTTTGTTAAGCAAATTAAATTAGATAAAATTTAAAAAAAGTCAGCGCAAAAAATTACTACTAACTTGCTAATGTAAACAAAGTTGTAGCTGCAATAATAAACAACTTAATTTGTGACACACTGTATAGTTGTCATACAAAAACAATTTTTTATTAACAGGGACTACAGAAATATTCAGGTTTTTGCAGTTTTTTCACTATGTGTATCTAACTATTGTCATGATAAATTATTTAAACAATAATAATAAAAAACTTGTAGTACCGTACTACCTTTTAATAAAACCATTCAAATTCAAAGGTGTTAATTTTAGATATCACGATAAAGGTCAAGTAGCCACAAGTAGCGAATTGGATGATTTAATATGTATATCCGAATGCCTTGCCTTTTGTGGCTAACCTGCCAATGTAAGGGGCAACAAAGTTTCGAAATCAATGCTGTCAAAAAAAAATTGTTTGGAATGGTTAAAAGGTACATGACCCTGAAAAAATATATCACGCTGCACAGTGCGTTAGTGCACACAGTTAAAATTGGAAATTGGGACAAAAATTAGAACTTGGGAACAAATTAATATTATCATATAATTTATTTACCATAAATTATTTGTCGGCTATGTCTATATTTAAAACACAACATATTTATTTTCTATTGTAAGGTTACAAAAAAAAAAGAATTTGAACTTATGAACTTACGCGTCCAGAAGAACATATTAACAGTAGAAATGACTTAAAAGAAATAATATTATCAAGTGTAGGTTAGTGAATGAAAAGAATATATACCTAGGAACCTAATTCACGGAAAAACAAGTAAGTATTATGTATCTTATTCTGCCCCTGAGTCACTTTCACCTCCTTCGCTATCTTCAAGAGTAGTCGTGTTATTATGTTGACAAAGGATCAGTGTCTTCTGTAAACGCATTGTATTCTTTAACAGTGCTGTCATTATTAGCTAAACGTTCTTCTTTTTTACTGATTAATTTTCGATGAAAAGCTAGTAAGGGATTTGATGTAATGATCAAGCGATTCATTAAATCAATATCTGATTTTAGTCGGGAAAGCTTTCTGGTATGTATTAATCTTTCTTTACGAATTTCTTTGTGCATAGCTTCCATACACTCTTCTGACACTTTGCTAATTGGTATTTTAAATTGAGAGATAACCTCTTAACCACGTATTTTATGGACACTAATAGGCATATTATACCACGAATACTCTTTGAGATACAAGTCCCTAGTTTTTGTAGGAAGATCGTTAAATTTATTTACAGTAAGCGATTCTTTACAGTTTAAAAGTCTCAAAAGTATGTAAAACTAAAAAAAAAAAACTAAAAAACTAAAACAGTATTCCCGTCATTGGATGCTTTTTTACAGATTCAGTAGGTATCAACGAGATCTAATATACGGTTGACAGTTTTCTGCAACATATCTTGAGTATTTACTTTAAGAGCTGTCTCAGAAGCAGAGAAAATTTCAGGATAAAATTTATAAACTTTTTTATAAAGTTTAAGTCTGTATAAAGTAGGAAAAGTATCACTATGTGCACCATTTGCGTTCTGATAAATCTAGATCTAAATAGCGAACAAGTGTTTGCTGCAGAGGTAACTCTTTCTTCACCACTAATGATTGTGTGTAGTACACAGAAATACTTATTAATATGTTAAATATGTAAAATGAAAAAATATTGATAATTACTTGTAGCAAAGTGTCATACTTACGAATTCAAAGTGCTGCGCGTCCATTTGAATATTCAAATTTTTCATTGTTTTTCAAGATATTTTGGGCGTAGAAGCTGATACGATTTTCATTCAAACGGCATTTTGATCTATGAACATGTACAAAACTAGTCACGCAAGCAGTTTGTGGTGACAGTTTAGTCACACCTATCATTGCTTCAAGAGCACTATGAGGTCATCCGTTTGCAAAATTTTTCACGAAGAAGGGCTTTATCCGTATCATTTTACGTCTATGCAAAATGTACCAGGTGATTTTCCAGCCAGACTGAAATTGACCCGTTTCTGTCATATTCAACAAAATGTGGACCCAATGTTTTTAAACAAAATATTGTTTACGGATGATGCAACCTTTATACGTAGAGGCGTTTTCAACTTTAGGAATAAACACGCATGGGATTTAGAAAATCCACACAGATATAGGATCCGAATGTGATTTCCAATACGAATTTAAGAGTAACGTTTGTTGAGGTCTTCATAGGCGTGCGCAGACTTTCTAATTAAGGGTAGGCCAAGGCGTATTTAGAATTTTGTTTTGGGGAGTGTCAGCTACTAAATGAAAAGCGGGAAGGTGAAAAAGCGTCGCAGGCGAACATTTTTCGGTGTCACGCCCAAAGTTCGTCGAGACAAGACCCAAGCAAACACAACTACTATCTAATTTCGAAATAAAAATATTTTTCTTCAGACAGCTGGGGGGGGGGGGGTTATACCTTTTTACCTAATAAAGATGGAAACGTATAATTTTCATTCAAAACGTGAATACACTAAGGCGCAAATAAGTTGTGAACGTTTGAACTTACGCAAAGTGCCGCAGATGGTGTCCTCCATAATCTAAATACATCAAAATTATAAATAAATTTAAATTTTTAATTATATCAAACCCCCAAAATACCAAATTTTGTGAAAAAAAAAACCGTAGGCTTTTTCCAAGGCTACTTAAAAAAAATCGAAAATGAACTTTAAAATTTGACATCCTGTATCTTGATTATTATCAACTTTTTAACATCGGTACGTTTGGTTAAATCCTAATATTCAGATTTACTAAAAAGGTTTAAGATTTAGTATTGGTTTAAATTAAGATCTTATAGTTGATCACTGCTCTGTTTTGACAGGTTTTTGTCCTGTCATTGTTAATAAGTCGTCATTAAAAAATTATGAATTATTCTGATTTAGCGACTTGCTTGGTTTTAAAATGATTTTCATCTTGGAACGAGTTGCTGTAATGAATTTAGTTCTATTATTGTCAAAAGTACGTACTAAAATTGCCTTTTTCTTTAGAAATTTGCGAAAAAGTTCAGAAATACATTTATAGTATAAAACTTAGTTGTCTTATTTTTCCACTTGTCAGTTTAAAAGTTTTCGTTGTCAAATTAGACTGTAAATATTTTTATATAAGGAATCTGTGGTTTTGCTGTGTACTATTAATTATCATAAATAGAAACTATAATAACTATATTGATTTTTTTTACTCGCATTGTAATAAAAATCCCTAATAATAAATGGGACTATTTTATCCTTGTACGCCCGCAATTATTTCCACTGTTACAATCATTAGATATCATTAAATATTGTTACAACATAAATTAGCAATTCTACGATCTCGTAGCCATGACCGAGAAATATAGAGACGGCCATGACTGTGGCTTTTTCAGTAAATACATATTTTTAGTTATTTTCATACGAACATTTTGCCATTGGGGGCTTTTTGCTAACGATTAAGGGGGCAGACCTAGTTGGGACGTCCAAAAAAACTCTTTATTTAGGATTTTTTTTTGGCCGCACCTTAAAATAATTAATGACAAATGTTTTTCCACATGGAAGATATGTATTTGAAGAAAATATTATAAATTATTCAAGCCTAAATATGGAGAAATACGTGGGATACAGCAAATTTGCGAGGGGTCCAAAAAAAAAAGGGTTTTGCCGTGATCACTGCAGCTCGTCAGTGGATCATCTTAAAGCAAAAAAACAAAAAGGGATCATTAGTTAATAACATAGTGCTCCGGATGGACGAAGGGATTTGAAAAATTTTGAGTTGTCGAAAAATGGCGGATGTTGAAATTCAAAATTGTTTATACGACCAAAATTTTACTCACATTTCGGCTATAAAAAAAATATAATCGTCCAAAAAAATCCTTCGTCCATCCGGAGGACAATTATATATAGAAGAAGTGACAAAAATTTCAAACTAATCGTGAAAGCCGTTCTCAAGATACAGTGCTCACCGACTTCGAAAACATGGTTTCGAGAAAAACGCGTTTAAAGTTTTGAGTACGATTTGCATGCAGATAAAAAATTTATTGTAGAACTGAATTTATTTTGAACACTGAATCGTCAATTCCAGGACCATACAATGCTTTAGTAGCTGCATCAGCACAATCAGCAGTGATTTTTAGCTGTCGTCGAGCAAGGGTCAACCGATACGTCTGCTGCAGTGGCGTTTGGTGAAATTTCAAAGTTGTGTATCTCTGTTCATACTTACAGGACCCGTACCAAATTTAGGGGTTTTAATAGTGAGCCCACTGGGAATGTTTTGGTAAAGAAAAAAAACATTTTGTAATTTGCGAAAAAAAGTTACATTTTTGGTGCGGCCCACCCAAGAAAAAAATGAACACGTCTAGGTATTTGCTTGCTTTTTTTTCTAAACAAATTTTACATCATTTTGTCGACAGGTTTTAAATTTTGAGAGAAAAAAATGTGTTAGGAGAAAGTTATAGTCATTTGAATTTTTTGTAAAATTATATTTTAGGCTTAAAAAATTCAAATGACTATAACTTTCTACTAACACATTGTTTTCTCTCAAAATTTAAAAACTGTCGACAAAATGATGTAAAATTTGTTTAGAAAAAAAAGAAAGCAAATACCTAGACGTGTTCATTTTTTTCTTGGGTGGGCCGCACCAAAAATTTTACTCTTTTTCGCAAATTACAAAATGTTTTTTTTCTTTACCAAAACATTCCCAGTATGCTCACTATTAAAACCCCTAAGTTTGGTACGGGTCCTGTAAGTATGAACAGAGATAGGGGAAATTCGGGTAGCCCCGGACGACGTGTAGCCCCGGACACAAGGTATTATACGTCTTCAGAGTGGTTAGTAGTGCGCCTGCACTCTCGATGAGCTGTAATATTTACTAGGATATAGTGTGATTTAATTTGCAGAGCTGCTGCACGTTTTTTCTGGACGTTATGTGCATTTTCGAAAATTTTGACGGTTTTTTTGTGTTTGGTGTAATATTTAAAGGCTTATGAAAAAAAAACTAAGGTGAGTAAACATTCATTTGCAATTTCTTCTCTTAAGGATAATATGTAAGTAGTAGAAATTCGTGTTGAAAATTGTTTTTTATTAGATAAACCCTAACCATTGAATTTTTAAAATATATTTGTTTTTCGGGTAGCGTCGGACACATAAATTTCGGGTAACCACGGACATGACACAGAAAAAAAAAATTAATTAACTTTAGTAATCTTCTTTTTCTAATACTTATACTTATTTCACATTTTTAAGTTTTCTGTATATTTTCTAGTTATGTGCTTAAGGATGTGGTATTTAATGTAATACAGTAAATCTGCCATTTTGTTTTTTCAGAATAAAAATATAACTGGTCGGAAAACTAATCGAGGCTCTTGGGACAGAGAAAATGATGCTTCAAGCCATTAAATCTGTAATGGATGATCACAAAAGTATTCAAGATGCGGCAGAGAGGTTTGGTGTCCCAAAAAAGTAGTCTTGGTGGTCGTATCACTTAGCTTCACAATTGGTCAAAGATAACAACGGTAGCTAAAATAGGTCGATTTACAGCAACGTTTACCAGTGAATATAAAAAAAATGAATTTGAAGGCAGGGAAAACAAAATCCACCAAAAACAAATCCGTCTCAGTAGAAGAGTTCGTTAAAATAAATGACGTCAAATGATAACGATTTAGTCGCGTGCCTTGTATGCCAAGAAACGTTTGATGAGGATTGAATACAATGCCAGAAGTGCCAAACCTGGGTTCACAAGGATTGTACAGATATTCCAACATTTTCTCTCGTTTATATTTGTCTCTTTTGCGGTAATTCCAAATGACTCACCATGTTTTTATCCATCTCGTGTTATTTTTTTTATGTGTCCGGAGTTACCCTCCAATATTTCAATGATGATAAAACGATACTTTTTTTTAAATAGCGAGTATGAATTATTTCGTTGTATCTACTGTCCAATTACATCATATTTTGATTGCCTTGGGTTTATATTTTTTGATTTCATGTATGTTTTTACTACCGGCTGCACAGTTTTCTCATAAATTGAGTTTTTGCTTAAGTGTCCGGGGCTGCCCGAACTTCCCGGAAATTCGGGTAGCCCCGGACGACGTGTAGCCCCGGACACAAGGTATTATACGTCTTCAGAGTGGTTAGTAGTGCGCCTGCACTCTCGATGAGCTGTAATATTTACTAGGATATAGTGTGATTTAATTTGCAGAGCTGCTGCACGTTTTTTCTGGACGTTATGTGCATTTTCGAAAATTTTGACGGTTTTTTTGTGTTTGGTGTAATATTTAAAGGCTTATGAAAAAAAAACTAAGGTGAGTAAACATTCATTTGCAATTTCTTCTCTTAAGGATAATATGTAAGTAGTAGAAATTCGTGTTGAAAATTGTTTTTTATTAGATAAACCCTAACCATTGAATTTTTAAAATATATTTGTTTTTCGGGTAGCGTCGGACACATAAATTTCGGGTAACCACGGACATGACACAGAAAAAAAAAATTAATTAACTTTAGTAATCTTCTTTTTCTAATACTTATACTTATTTCACATTTTTAAGTTTTCTGTATATTTTCTAGTTATGTGCTTAAGGATGTGGTATTTAATGTAATACAGTAAATCTGCCATTTTGTTTTTTCAGAATAAAAATATAACTGGTCGGAAAACTAATCGAGGCTCTTGGGACAGAGAAAATGATGCTTCAAGCCATTAAATCTGTAATGGATGATCACAAAAGTATTCAAGATGCGGCAGAGAGGTTTGGTGTCCCAAAAAAGTAGTCTTGGTGGTCGTATCACTTAGCTTCACAATTGGTCAAAGATAACAACGGTAGCTAAAATAGGTCGATTTACAGCAACGTTTACCAGTGAATATAAAAAAAATGAATTTGAAGGCAGGGAAAACAAAATCCACCAAAAACAAATCCGTCTCAGTAGAAGAGTTCGTTAAAATAAATGACGTCAAATGATAACGATTTAGTCGCGTGCCTTGTATGCCAAGAAACGTTTGATGAGGATTGAATACAATGCCAGAAGTGCCAAACCTGGGTTCACAAGGATTGTACAGATATTCCAACATTTTCTCTCGTTTATATTTGTCTCTTTTGCGGTAATTCCAAATGACTCACCATGTTTTTATCCATCTCGTGTTATTTTTTTTATGTGTCCGGAGTTACCCTCCAATATTTCAATGATGATAAAACGATACTTTTTTTTAAATAGCGAGTATGAATTATTTCGTTGTATCTACTGTCCAATTACATCATATTTTGATTGCCTTGGGTTTATATTTTTTGATTTCATGTATGTTTTTACTACCGGCTGCACAGTTTTCTCATAAATTGAGTTTTTGCTTAAGTGTCCGGGGCTGCCCGAACTTCCCGGAAATTCGGGTAGCCCCGGACGACGTGTAGCCCCGGACACAAGGTATTATACGTCTTCAGAGTGGTTAGTAGTGCGCCTGCACTCTCGATGAGCTGTAATATTTACTAGGATATAGTGTGATTTAATTTGCAGAGCTGCTGCACGTTTTTTCTGGACGTTATGTGCATTTTCGAAAATTTTGACGGTTTTTTTGTGTTTGGTGTAATATTTAAAGGCTTATGAAAAAAAAACTAAGGTGAGTAAACATTCATTTGCAATTTCTTCTCTTAAGGATAATATGTAAGTAGTAGAAATTCGTGTTGAAAATTGTTTTTTATTAGATAAACCCTAACCATTGAATTTTTAAAATATATTTGTTTTTCGGGTAGCGTCGGACACATAAATTTCGGGTAACCACGGACATGACACAGAAAAAAAAAATTAATTAACTTTAGTAATCTTCTTTTTCTAATACTTATACTTATTTCACATTTTTAAGTTTTCTGTATATTTTCTAGTTATGTGCTTAAGGATGTGGTATTTAATGTAATACAGTAAATCTGCCATTTTGTTTTTTCAGAATAAAAATATAACTGGTCGGAAAACTAATCGAGGCTCTTGGGACAGAGAAAATGATGCTTCAAGCCATTAAATCTGTAATGGATGATCACAAAAGTATTCAAGATGCGGCAGAGAGGTTTGGTGTCCCAAAAAAGTAGTCTTGGTGGTCGTATCACTTAGCTTCACAATTGGTCAAAGATAACAACGGTAGCTAAAATAGGTCGATTTACAGCAACGTTTACCAGTGAATATAAAAAAAATGAATTTGAAGGCAGGGAAAACAAAATCCACCAAAAACAAATCCGTCTCAGTAGAAGAGTTCGTTAAAATAAATGACGTCAAATGATAACGATTTAGTCGCGTGCCTTGTATGCCAAGAAACGTTTGATGAGGATTGAATACAATGCCAGAAGTGCCAAACCTGGGTTCACAAGGATTGTACAGATATTCCAACATTTTCTCTCGTTTATATTTGTCTCTTTTGCGGTAATTCCAAATGACTCACCATGTTTTTATCCATCTCGTGTTATTTTTTTTATGTGTCCGGAGTTACCCTCCAATATTTCAATGATGATAAAACGATACTTTTTTTTAAATAGCGAGTATGAATTATTTCGTTGTATCTACTGTCCAATTACATCATATTTTGATTGCCTTGGGTTTATATTTTTTGATTTCATGTATGTTTTTACTACCGGCTGCACAGTTTTCTCATAAATTGAGTTTTTGCTTAAGTGTCCGGGGCTGCCCGAACTTCCCCTATACAACTTTGAGATTTCACCAACCGCCACTGGTCTGTTGTCAAATTTGACATATGAGGCATTAGAGTCGGCTCCATTCAAAATTATTTATCTCTATAAATAATAGTCCGATTTGTCTGAAATTTTCAGAGAATACTTTCGAAATATTCTACTTTTAGAAAATGCAAAAAAAATAAATCGATTTTTTCAAAATTCTAACTAGGTCTGCCCCCTTAACGTGATTTTTAAAACACAAAAATGTCGAAACATTCACATAAAATATTGTGAACATGTTTACCATTTTTGAGAGCAATCTGCCTAGCAGCCAGCTGAAAATCTTATTTTCAGGACCAAGATTTTTGCGTTTAAAGATTCGTGCTAATCGGTTGCAAAAACTCGCTATTATTTAATGAAAGACTTTATTTGGTTATGAAACCAAATTTAGAAAAAATCTTAATACATGATAGGAAAAGCTTTAATTGCGCTAGGTAATAATGCTAAACGTATTTTTTATTAGTATATAAATTTTAATCACGGAACATGACGGTTTGGACGATTTAAGACTAAACGACGAGCCCTATTTGGCACAGGGGGGACATGCTGAGGTTCATTTCTTTTTCCATTTTTTGTGTCAATGTTAATTTTTAGAGAAGAGATCAGAACAAAAATGACTCACAAGAAAGCTACCTTCTCTCGCTCATCGCCGTGCTGATGGGATCTGTCTCTTTTCTATAGATACATATTTCCACGGATTTTTCGCCGAGGAACTAGTCGCTATCATTCCCCCATATTATGCATCTCTTTATTGTCCAGCTACAAATCCCTAGAACATCCCACTTCTCTCGCTCATTCATTCATACCTAGGTAGATTATGGAACAAATTGCTTGCAGATGTTTTCCCTTTCTCTCCCTTCAATCATTTAAATCCCTTATCAACAGATTACATTTCTCTTCTCTTTAGACGCCTATAGTGCTTGGGCTTGACGTCTACATGGGCTGTCAAGATAAAAAAAGTAGAGTAGAACAGAAAGAATTTAAATTATTGTTGAGGTCGGTTTCTTGGCTTTAAACTTGTTTGGCTAACTTACTCTTTTAGTAACATTATGTATTAATCACCATAAGTTGTTAGTAGTCGTAAAATTGTATAGTAAAACAGATTAACCGTATAATGGCGTTTAGCACCATGTATTGCATGATAAAGCAACCGAAGCCTTTATCAATATATTTTTTTTTCACAAGTCATTCAACTTCGAGCAAGACATTGAACTGAGTCAAGGTCCACAATAATTACATAATTAATTAATTATTATTATTAATTATTTACTCGCATTAAGGCTGTCTAAAAACGAAAACCAAGCAAAACCGGGTAATGTCATGTTTGTTATCAATCCGACAATAATTTTATTAGAGATTACCGATGTTTTGACGTGGTGTGGCTAACTGTATGAGCAGTGATTTTTTGACCTAAAGTAAGAAAAAAGTAAATACCTTTTAACTTGCCACCTGCCGCGCCCTTCAAAATGTGGAAGAGTTCGGGTAAATGTCAAACATACATACATACATACATATATATATATATATATATATATATATATATATATATATATATATATATATATATATATATATGTATATATACATTTTGGAGGATGATTTTTCATTTTCGAGATATTTTGAAAAAACTGAATTTTCGACTTTTTAATTTAATTTCTTTCTGGCGTTAATATAAAAGGTATCTAATAAATCTTCTTTATAGCAACTTTTAATGAACTTAAAGATTACGTTATCAATTTTTTTATTTGACGTTTCGTCTTTTGGGCAGCGATAATCTTCTTACCTCCTCATTACCTTGCAAAATTTTTATTAAACTGTTCTAAACCGTTTTTGAGATATCACATTGTATTCCTTTAAAATCTCCACCCTGTATGAGATTTAGAATGAACAAACCTAACCGATATAACCTATTAATATTTATAAGGTTATTGTAACAACAGATAGGTAGGTACATATAATAATGCAATATCACTGCATGTACGGGGAAAATAGGTTCATTTTGATTAACTAATATTTTACATAAGTGAACTAATAAATAGGTAATTAATTGCAATACAATGACTTGGATTGTTTATTACATCACATGAAGTCGTCCGCTTTTGAAAAACCATATACAGGGTTATCAAAGTACGTAAATATGGATTTTTATATTATGTAAATTGCCTGTCAATTGCGTTCTATGTATTTATTTACGTGAAAAGAAAAGGTAAATAATTTTATAAAATAAAACTATGCCTAATAATTAAGATAATAATTTTTATTTAGAGGCATATTCTTATTAAAATATATACCTACAGAGTCTTCCGAAAATATGATATAAATAAAAACTTTGTTTGCTCCTATAATTTGTCAAATATTTTTTGTGGTAATAACATCTGTATATTTGCGACAGAAACGTGTTTCTTAGGATAGTTTTTTTGGTTTTTTTTTTCACTTTAAATAGTAAATTATTAAAAATTATTGTATTTTTGTATTCTTTGATTTTTAAAATTTTAAAAAAATCTTAAAATGCCAAAAATTATTCTAAACAAAACAAAAATATCGAAATTTATGAAATTAGGTAAAACAAGAAATTATTTTTTTAAGAAAATAACCTTTTTTCAGTCTCTTTTTTTTTGTCGTATTTTCTCGATTAAAGTCTGGTGATTCGTTACCGTGGAGATTTTTAGCAATTGTTTGTCACAGTAAACTTTTTTATTGAATCGAATTTGTAAAAACATTACACACATTGATGACATGACACAATTTATGCTTTAAATTACCTTCATAATCACTTTCGTTAAAATGTGTAGAACAGATTCTAGCATTTTTCACATTAAACTTATCTTCTAGTTTGCACAGACGCTTACAAACACTTTGTGTTTCTTTGTCTTTGGGGAAGCTAAAAACTTTAATATCGGGCATAAAGCTCTTGCATTGATTGTCCACATCACAACCACACACAAGACACCTCATTTTCACTTTTGCATGGTATATATACAGTGTCACACATAAAGTCTGCATCATATGGGAAATTTTTTTCCTAACAGTTTAAAGGAAATTCTGATTTTGCTATTAGTTTTTGCTTTAAAAATGACGCCAAATGACGTGCACATGAGCAGTCACGTGACTTTGTTTAACTGTCAAATTTGACATTTTTTTCAAAAGAAGTCCAAAAAGGCGATTATTTCTTAAAATTTCGAAAAATGTTAAAGAAAAATGTTGTTTGTTTTTTAATTTTCTACCCGTGTCCCAATTTTCAACTCTCTAGTACAAATTTCATTTTTTTCCAATTTTTTTTTAAACTTGACATTTCTAGGTTTTTAAAATATTACCAAGCCTGTACAAAAATATTCCTTTATACCAAACTTATCTTTTTAATGTATTTTTATCACCAATTGTTGTTCTAAATACTGCTCTTTATTAGAAAAATAGGAAACGCCAGCGAAAACTATGTAAAAGTTGATGCAAAGTTGACATAATTTGTACAAATAACTGAACATTTGACTTTATTTCGGTTTTTTACTAAAAAGCTAGATGCATAAACCGAATTAAAAAACTGTTCCAACGAAAAATCTTTAATTTACATTTTACTGCACTTTTTAAACAATAAAACCTTGTTTTAATAATAACGAATAATTACAACGCAAAAGGAACTATAAGAGCAGGCCCACTCTAACCATTGGGCCAATAGGGGCTGCAGCCCTAGGGCACCGGGCGCCAGAGTGCGCCGCAGCGGGCTTTTCAGCTCATTTCGCTCATGTGAGCTGAGGGTGCTTGATTTTGTTAGCCCAGGGCGCTTGAATGTCTTAGTACGGCCCTGACTAAGAGTACTGTAAAAATAATTCAACGAAAACTACCTCTCATTTAGTATCATTTATGAAAAGTTTTTGCTTCAAAAATGATGCCAAATGACATGCCCATAAGTAGTCATGTGATTTTTGAACTGTCTGTAATTTGACTTTTTTTCAAAAAATTATAAAATAATAGTCTTTGGAATTTTTAAAAAAGGGCAAGTGACAAGTTGCTTGTTTTTTAATTTTTTACCCCTATACCAATTTTCAACTCTCTAGTACAACTTTAATTTGTTCCCAACGTTTTTAACTGTCAAATTTAACCCAACCTGTATAAAATAATGTTTTTATGCAAAGTTACCTGTTGAAAATATTTTTTTTGTAAATGTCGTTCTGAATACAAAAATTAAAAATTTATAAACAAAACTGGATCAAACTTAATACAAAGGTCATTTAATTTTTCAAATAAGAAGTACAAAAATAAGAACACTACTAAGCAAAATAAAAAAAATATCACATTTCGGTGTGCATCACGTCCAATGCAAAGAATTGTGCTTCTTGAAACATCTTTAACTGAGATTTTGATACAGCAAAAAAATAAAGCAAAAACTTTTCATAAATGATACTAAATGAGAATTAGCTTTCGTTCAATTCTTTTTCAGCACTCTTAGTCAGGGCCGTACTAAGACATTCAAGCGCCCTGGGCTAACAAAATCAAGCGCCCTCAGCTCACATGAGCGACATGAGCTGAAAAGGACGCCGCGGCGAATCTGACGCTCGGCGCCCTAGGGCTGCAACCCCTATTACCCGAATGGTTAGAGTGGGCCTGCTCTTAGTTCCTTTTGCGTTGTAATTATTCGTTATTATTAAAACAAGGTTTTATTGTTTAAAAAGTGCAGTAAAAGGTAAATTACAGATTTTTCGTTGGAACTGTTTTTTTTAATTCAGTTTATGTATCTAGCTTCTTAGTAAAAAACCGAAATAAAGTCAAATGTTCAGTTATTTGTACAGGGTGTCCCATTTTCGGTACTTTTGCGGGGTATCTCCCTTATTTTTAAAGATAGAGGGTTGCGGTTTACGCGACAGTGTGCTACTTTTTGATGAAACGAAAGATGGCATAAAAATATTTTTCATGGCCCCCTTCGTTTTTGACATACAGGACGAAATTGATTTTTTTCCATTTTCGGACCCCCCTCGCATTTCAGTTATCTTGTATCTAACTAATAAAATAAGTAAAAATGGATCCTATTAGAGTTTTCTACGTAGAATCGAATGGCGTGGTTAGATTTTCATCAGATGTGATATTTTTCGAGATATTAACCAAATAAATGTTTTTTTAAATGGAACACCCTGTATATTTCTTAACCATTAAGTTTCCCTTTTCGAGAGCTTTTCAAAAATATATAACACTTTATAGTTATTTTTTATTTTTAGCCCTTAAATCGAACTATTTAATTTTAAACTTTAATTTTGCGTAGTTGGTCGTGTTTAAGAAGTGGTTTAACGTCAATTCAGGTATTTAGATTTAAAAAATAAACTGGTTAAATCCTGTAATTTCATTAATTTATTAAAATTGGTATAATTTTTAACCTACAACACTACTTGTTATCTAGATATATAGAAAATCCTAACCAGAACTAAAACTGTTTAGTTTTTAATCACTTACAGCCAGATTCTCCAACGCTAGTCCGGTCTAATTTGACAACCAAAAGTTTTAAACTGACAACTGTAAGAATAAGACAACTAAATTTTATACTATGAATTTATTTTGGAGCTTTTTCGCAAATTTATAAAGAAAAGGGCAATTTTAGTACGCACTTTCCACAATAATAGAACTAAATTCACTCTAGCAACCCATTCCAAGGTGAAAATCATTTGAAAACCAAGCAAATCGCTGAAAATCCGAATAATTCATAAATTTTCAATGACGTCTTATTAACAACGACAGGACAAAGACTTGTCAAAACATAACTGAGCAACTAGAAGATCTTAATTTAAACCAGTACTAAATCTTAAACTTTCTTAGTGAATCTGGACGTTAAAGATTAAATTAGTTGTCTTGAATTATTAATAGCAAATAAAAGTCAAATTTAAAAACAAAACATACAAAACTTTAGGTAACGAAAAGAGCTAGAATGGATTAAATGGACTAATTCTTTTCGTTACCTAAAGTTTTTTATGTTTTGTTTTTAAATTTGACTTTTATTTGCTATTAATAATTCAAGACAACTAATTTAATCTTTAAGTGATTAAAAACTAAACAGTTTTAGTTCTGGTTAGGATTTTATATACATCTAGATAACAAGTAGTGTTGTAGGTTAAAAATCAGGCGCGTATACAGGTGTCAGTTATGGGGGGTGGGGGGGGGGGGGGGGGCTGGGTGGTAATTTTCGATATCTGTATATAGAAAAATTTTTGGGTGCCACGCCCTTTTTTCATTAATGGTGCTACATTTTCAAGTAGGAAATATAAGTAGTAAAAAAAACTTCATTTTAAAAATACGATATATCGTCAGTGGAAAGGTAAAAGGTCTAAAGCGCCACGTCGTAGAGGTGGCGCTTTAGACCTTTTACCTTTCCACTGACGATGATTTATTACGAAACAGTAAATACAATACAACTTACAACACACTGTAATGTCAACAGACGACAGGTCACAGACGGGCAGACCCGATTCAACGATAACGACTCCACGCGATTGGATAATTCGACTACTTCGATTCCACGGTTGCCAAGGTTGTCGGCTTGTATTTTTTAAAAGATTATAATTTGGACTACTTAACTGATTTTTGTTGGGACTGATTTGTTGTCAATGTTCATGTGATGGGGGGGGGGGGGTAATTACCCCCAGTACCCCCCCTTGTATACGCGCCTGTTAAAAATAATACCAATTTTAATAAATTAATGAAAATACAGGATGTAACCAGTTTCTTTTTTAAATCTAAATACCTGAATTGACGTTAAACCACTTGTTAAACACGGCCAACTAAGCAAAATTAAAGTTTAAAATTAAATAGTTCGATTTAAGGGCTAAAAATAAAAAATAACTATAAACTGCTATATATATTTGAAAAGCTCTCGAAAGGGGAAACTTAATGGTTAAGAAATATACAGGGTGTTCCATTTAAAAAAACATTTATTTGGTTAATATCTCGAAAAATATCACATCTGATGAAAATCTAACCACGCCACTCGATTCTACGTAGAAAACTCTAACAGGATCCATTTTTACTTTTTTTATAAGTTACAAGATAACTGAAATGCGAAGGGGGTCCGAACATGGAAAAAAATCAATTTCGTCCTGTATGTCAAAAACGAAGGGGGCCATGAAAAACATTTTTACGCCATCTTTCGTTTCATCCAAAAGTAGCACACTGTCGCGAAAACCGCAACCCTCTATCTTTAAAAATAAGGGAGATACCCCGCAAAAGTGCCGAAAATGGGACACCCTGTACAAATTATGTCAACTTTGCATCAACTTTGACAGTTTTCGCTGGCGTTTCCTATTTTTCTAATAAAAAACAGTATTTAGAACAAAAATTGGTGATAAAAATACATTAAAAAGATAAGTTTGGTATAAAGGAATATTTTTGTACAGGTTTGGTAGAATTTGAAAAACCCAGAAATGTCAAGTTTAAAAAAAATTGGAAAAAATTAAATTTTTACTCGAGAGTTGAAAACTAATACATGGGTAGAAAATTAAAAAACAAAGAACTTTTTTCTTTAACATTTTTCGAAACTTTAAGAAATAACCGCCTTTTTGGACTTTTTTTGAAAAAAATGTCAAATTTGACAGTTAAACAAACTCACGTGACTGCTCATGTGCATGTCATTTGACATCATTTTTAAAGCAAAAACTAATACCAAAATCAGAATTTTCTTTAACCTATTAGGAAAAAAATTTCCCATATGATGCGGACTTTATGTGTGACACTGTACATATATATATATATATATACATATATATATATATATATATATATATATATATATATATATATATATATATATATATATATATATATATATATATATATATACGGTGTCCAAGGTAAGGAGGGTCAGTATGGGGATCTCGCTTATGGTTAGAAATACAAAATTGGTTAAATAAGGAAAAAGTTGCGTAATTAACGAACCAATAAAATGATGTTCCCAAGGCTTTTAGATGATTTGTCATTTTCGAGTTATTTTGAAAAAACTAAATTTTCGAATTTTTAATTTAATTTTTTTCTGGCGTTAATATGAACACTAATAAAGCTTCTTTCCTAGCAACTTTTAATAAATTTAAAGACTACGTTATCAATTTTTTTATTCGACGTTTCGTCTTTATATAATAACATTTTAATATTAAGTAAACTTGACTGCCAGAGTCGTGTCTCCACCAGTTCTAATTTAAGTTTACTCTGCATGCAGATGTTACTTAACTGGATCCTATTTAGCTAATTAACTTTAAAAACATTCGCTGTAAATGGATTAAAGTAAATTTACAGTTAATAACTTTTAATTGATGTATAGTAGTAGTAGTTGACGATTTTCTGATTAATCAATTACCAAAACTGTATAGACGCGTTTTCGCGGGTTCAGCAGTGGCGTAACAAAAACTGAGTGTCCCCCTCCGCAAACGTTGGGCCCCCCACTCTACAATGAGTGGAAAAACACAATGGCACCCGGGCAACATGGGCCCCTCAGCGAGTCAAGTCCCCCGCGGTGCGGTGTCGGCGGCGGTGTTTGTTACGCAATTGGGGATCAGAACTAAAGTTTGGTGGCAGATTTTTGACCCAATGGGGCATATATTGCCAAATTATAATCCATCTAAATCTGACAAAAATACTTTACACCAAATTTTTATCAAGCTTGATTCCATCGAAATTGGAACGGTAAAGACCCTCAAGCTTTCTACATGTAAATCATCTATAGGGCGAGTGTTTTAAAGTGTTACAACGCGATTTCTCGAAAAAATTGTACGTTTGAAGTATGTATATTCGAGAAAACACTTTTGAAAAGTTTGGTTAATCCGTTTTCGAAAAAGCTTAAAAAAATTTACTTTCAAAAGAATGGTTACTATTTGGTAATTTTGTAAAGACAGTAACGAGACGCGGCTGGCAGTATTACTTAATAAAGAGACTGCAGTGGCGGTTGGTGAAATTTCAAAGTTGTGTATCTCTGTTCATACTTACAGGACCCGTACCAAATTTAGGGGTTTTAATAGTGAGCCCACTGGGAATGTTGTGGTAAAGAAAAAAAACATTTTGTAATTTGCGAAAAAAAGTTAAATTTTTGGTGCGGCCCACCCAAGAAAAAAATGAACACGTCTAGGTATTTGCTTTCTTTTTTTTCTAAACAAATTTTACATCATTTTGTCGACAGTTTTTAAATTTTGAGAGAAAACAATGTGTTAGTAGAAAGTTATAGTCATTTGAATTTGTTTAAGCCTAAAATATAATTTTACAAAAAATTCAAATGACTATAACTTTCTCCTAACACATTGTTTTCTCTTAAAATTTAAAACCTGTCGACAAAATGATGTAAAATTTGTTTAGAAAAAAAAGAAAGCAAATACCTAGACGTGTTCATTTTTTTCTTGGGTTGGCCGCACCAAAAATTTTACTTTTTTTCGCAAATTACAAAATGTTTTTTTTCTTTACCAAAACATTCCCAGTGGGCTCACTATTAAAACCCCTAAATTTGGTACGGGTCCTGTAAGTATGAACAGAGATACACAACTTTGAAATTTCACCAACCGCCACTGAAAGAGAGTCAGATTAGAGACAGAAACGTGTCGTAACTGTTAGTACTACTTAAAATAACGAGAACTGAACGTTGACTATTACTTAAAATAAAGATAGTCAGATTACAGACAGAAATGTGACATGGCTGTGACTATTACTTAAAATGAAGAAAGTCTGATTACAGACAAAAACGTGACGGGAATGTGACTATAATAAAGAGAGTTAAACGTTGTTACTTAAAATGAAAAGAGCCAGATTACAGACACAACCGTAACATCGCTGCGTGACCATTACTTAAAATGAAGAGAGTTGAACGTTGATTATTACTTTAAATAAAAAGATTAAGATTACAGACACAAACGTGTCGTAACTACGAGTATTAGTTCAAATGAAGAAAGTCAGATTGCAAAACAGAATCAGTTAGAAGATAACTAATTTTTTTTTAACTTTTTCAGATTAGGAATATCCATAGCTAAACACCCAGTAAGAACAATCATATTATGTTGGATCGCCGTGCTCCTAAGTTCATTTGGATTTCTTAGATTTAGACAAGAAAAAAATCCTCTTAAATTATGGGTACCACCACACACTAGTTTTATAAGAGATTCGGAATGGCTCATGAAGACGTTCCAAAGGGGTTTCAGTGACGAGGCTATAACCATAGTTGCAGAAGATGTGTTAACGCCTGAAACAATATTAAAGGTAAACATTATTATGCTTTCAAATTGCATGTACATATCGCACATCGGCAGCAACAGTGTCGTAAGTTCGCTGAGCGTCTTTTTGAGAAAACGGCTAAAAAAGGTTGCAACCAATAATGATTTCGGCTTCGCTACAGCGTTAAAGAGAATAGAAATGTTTTGTTTCTTGTTATACCATATTTGTTCTTAAACATACTAATGTGTAACTAAATATTAACGTAAATTTGATTTTTTCGTTAAATACTCATACATGTGACAGTGTTGCTGTATATTTATAATACGATTTCTAGGATGTGACTGTGTTGCTGCCTACTCATAATTGTTTTTTCAAGTTGTGACTTGTTGCTGAAAATATTAACTAAGAGAGTGTATTTAAAATGTATGCAAGACTGTCTTTAAATAAATAAGTACAATGCAACAATTACGAAAAAAACTTTATTTCTTAGCAAAATCCTAAAATTAGTTACAAAATTTAAAAAAACACAAACAGAATAATTAAAATGTACTTAAAGCTTCTTTATTTTTCTTTGCCTTATTTTTGTTAGTTTGAACAGAATTTTCTATCTGACAGCCTATGGCTTTGTAAAAGTCGTGGTACTTTGAAATAATATGGTTCTTTTTACACAGAAATGTTAAACTCTCCAGTTTATTTTTAGAAATTTCCAGAGGGCCTTTATAGAGTTGCTCTAATTCAATGTTTTTGGTATTACTTAGTGAGACTCTTTTACCTGATCTTTCAACAAGAATTGTTTTAAAGCTTAAATCAGTATAAGTGTTTTTGTAAAAAATTATTCCTGGTTCATCCTTACACACTTTTATTATAGCTATATCATTCCAGATAACCTTTTCTGCCTTATCATTTAGAGTAAAATTATTACCAATTTTTGCTTGAAGGCCCTTAAAGTTGAAGAAGTCTGTAAAATTCATATCTGTAATTTTATAAGGCTGGCCAGTTTTCTTTGCGTTCGCAATGACTGGGATCCACTGACTTGGAGTATAAATTGGTCCTGATTTCAGTACACGTTTCTTTTGTTTTTCAATAAGGGAATGCATATTATCTCCTTCATTTTGTGTATGTCCAACAACTAGAAACTTTAAAGATATGGATGGAATATCAAGTGTCTGGACTGCATGGAGCAGCATTGATACAACGAATTTGTTCTTGTTTTGGCCAGAACAATTGTCACAGTATAATACTACCGGGTGGCCATCATTACATTCACCTCGTAAAAAATTATACAAGCAGGAACTTATTTCGTTGGCACCACGTTGTCCTTCCCCCTCGTGCCAAACAAAACAAAATCCATTTAGGGTGCCAAGGTCAAAGATTGTAAAATTGTATGTGCTTAATTTAGATTTATAATAAAAACTGTTGATATCACCACATGGTGTTTGTAAAACTGCTTGCAAGTCAAAAACGACAGTTCTGCATTCGCCTCGTTGAGCAGCTTCTTTATCAGCCTTCTTCTCAAGTCTAGAGAGATCTTTTTCTTTCATATGCTTATCATATCCTTCTTGTAGTGACAATTTTTCTTTTGCGTTCTTGAATTCCTCACACATGCAACACTGATCTTTTTTTGGGGTGAAAAATGATGTTAAATTCATTTCTAAAAATTCTAGAAAACAGGGTGTAATTTCCAAAATTTTTATTTGCCTCTAAACAAATTTCTTTATAGTCTCTGTAAATGTCAGCAAGTGATTTCCCCCCATCTATGAATTCCCTAGTAGTTTGAGCCCGAAGATAGTGGGATTCAATTCTGGGTATGTCATTAATGTGTTTTCTAATGTCGTTTTGTATGGTTTCAGGTACAGTTTTGTGACTTTTATGTTTGCCTCTCTTATCTTCCTCTAATATTCCATTTTTTGTTTTTGCTATTACAGTACGTATCATGCGATCTGATATTCCTAGTGTTTTTATAAAAAATTGCTTACAAACCCTTAATTTTTCTTCATTTACAGAAAAATAAAATGAATTATTACTTTTTCTGTATTGTTTTTGGTTTATGCTATTGCTGTGTGGTATTGGTGATAAATTATTAAGAATAAAGCTTCTTTGTTTGTCTATGTCACCTATCTCCCAGTATCTCTTAAAAATGTTTTCCCTGTTCTCATGACTTATTTTTTTACTGCATTCAAACTTGCAAGTTTCAGCACAGGGTCCCAGAATTTGACGCGCCGGAGCAATTTTCTTTCTAGAGTTGGTGTGCACCTGGCCAGTGTTATATTTCTTTTTTCTAACATTTCTTACCCAGTTATTGGGATTGAATTGCCTTTTTCTTTTGTTACTGCTTATATCATCAAATGCCTTATCTTCGTTCTCTTTATTAGCTAAATTGCCATCTTCGTTTCCACATAAATTATCACTTCTTGATCCACTATTTCTATTTTCATCTAAATCAGATTCTCTATCACTTTCTACCGGGGTAGTCCATGTTGGATCCTGTACTTCATCCTCAATCTCTTCATCTGAGGCGCTAGTTTCTTGGCATGCTGTTTCTATTACATTACTGTCTGTAATTAAACTTATTCCCTCTCGATGTTCTGGCAAGATACTTGTCGCAAGACCATGAAGAGGTGTTAAGGAATTACCATGAAGAAAGGAATCTGTATCTTGCCAGCTCTCCACAGACTGAACATTTCCATTGAGACTTAACACCTAAAACAGAGAAATTCAGTATATCACACTATAGTATCAAGTCAATATGCAGTAACTTAATAGGACGAAATTTAGTGGAAAAACACTTTTCATATTCAAAACATTGTAGGAACTTAATCTGCCTTGCAAAGAACTTCATTGTATATTAATATTTTTTTAATACTTGGTTATAATGAATAAATCGACCCAGTAGTTTATGCAGATCGTACAGTGTCTTTGAGCGAGGGGTCAAAAGGAAGAAATCAGTTTGTTTGTTTGTGAATTTCCAACGTTTAGGAAAATATATTTTCGTCTTCGGAGCTCTAAAAGTATGCAAGAAATTAGATTTTGAAAGTGAATACATAAGCACATAATTTTAGAATTTCATGTTTTTAATTACATTGTTATGTATTTTTTGTTCTAATATCTTGTACACTTTTAGAGCCCTGAAGGGAAGATTATGTTTTCCGAAACGTCGGCAATAACCAAACAAACTTGTAGTTTATTGCTTTTCATCCCGCATCCAAAGATACTATACACCTGCATATTAATAAAAGCAGTACATCGTAAAGCAGCTACGCCTAATATTTAAAAAATATGATGAGTTGAACCATTTAATACGTATTTTTACACTTACAACATCGTTATCTTTAAGCAATTTGTCATCAAATAGGCAGTCATATTGAAGTGCTACGTCTAATGAACTTGGCTCGTTTGTACTAGCACTTGGTACAGAAAGCTATAAGAGAAGGAAACAATAATATTTTAATAGCCAAACATTGTACAACACGTACTGATAAGCAAATGTACAAAAAGAAAATTAATTTAACCTAGTAAACTTGATTTACACTTACCGGTTTGTAATCGGTGGCCACCTGCAAATATCCCTGCGACTTGCTGGTGGTTTTTACACACACTGAATTGCTGTCTGCGAGCTCGAGCAAATACTGGGTACGTCTACTCATTTTAAACTTTACTATTATTAAAACACCTTTGATAGGTATCTAGTAAGAAAGCAAACAAAAATTGTAATAATTGACAAAGCAATTATAAGGTTAGGAATCACTAGATGTGACAGTGTTGCTGTACCGAGTAAAAAAAGAGACGCCCACCTTGTTTGGCAGCAACACTGTCACAAGTTATTTATGACAGTGTTGCGGATCATTTTAGGTCAATTTATTTAATGGTTATAGAGACTCATATCGCCATCTAGCGGTTTAGGGTTAAAGTTTATTTATGATACTGTTGCTGAATGAACTTTGCCAAAAATGAAGCCTATATCACTAGAAACCAAGAAATCACATTTTTTCGGACTTACGACAGTGTTGCAGCCTATGTGCGATATATACATTTTTAAATGATGGATGATTTTGATGCTTTAAGTTGGGTTAACGAATGCTCAGGAGGGGCGTGCGGTGAAATTTCAAAGTTGTATATCTCTGTTCCTACCCTACTTGCAGGAACCTCCCCAAATTTAGGGGTTTTAATAGTGAGCCCACTGGGAATGTTTTAGTAACGAAAAAAACATTTTGTAATTTGTGAAAAAAGTTGAATTTTTGCATTGCTTCCACTGGGAAAAAAATGAACACGGTTAGGTATGTTATTTATTATTTTTTCTAAACAAATTTTACATCATTTTGTCGACAATTTTTAAATTTTAAGGGAAAAAAATGTGTTAGTAGAAAGTTATAGTTGTTTGAATTTTTTTTGAAATCATATTTTAGGTTTCAAAAAATTCAAATGACTATAACTTCTACAAACACATTTTTTTCTCTTAAAATTTAAAAATTGTTGACAAAATGATGTAAAATTTGTTTAGAAAAAATAATAAATAAAATACCTAAACGTGTTCATTTTTTTCCCAGTGGAAGCAATGAAAAAATTCAACTTTTTTCGCAAATTACAAAATGTTTTTTTTTCTTTACCAAAATAATCCCAGTGGGCTCACTATTAAAACCCCTAAATTTGGTACGGTTCCTGTAAGTAGGAACAGAGATACATATACAACTTTGAAATTTCACTGCACGCTGCTGGAATGCTGTAACATAAAAGCACATTAATACTAATATACAGGGTGGTCCATTAAGGGTGGCGAGCGGTTGTATATCCAACCAAAACCATACATGCTACAACTTTAGGGTAAAAAATTTATTAAGAAACATGACCAAAAAAATTCACTAGAAAATATTTTAAAGTTCCTAATTCTACCGCTTGGGGGCGTAGTCGCTATGCTATGATACAAAATCCTCACTTTCTACTAATATCTTCGATGCAATGTAGGTCACAAATTAACTTTTTATAATATCTGTACTATCCTCTATAAGTTTTGTAATAAAAATTTTTTCGTAGTTACCATGGTAACGGTGTGGGGAAGGGTAACAATTAAAAATGCTTAAAGGGCTGTAACTTCGGTTTGCGTTAACCAAATGTAACAAACTATGGCTTGTTTTAAAGAACTTTTTATCCTAATTAAATATTTTTATAAATAATTTTAAAATTACTTTGTGCGGTTGATAAAAGAGGGCGCTTTTAAAAAAATATATTTCGAGCTTCGATTTCTTAAGAAATTTGAATGCAACCATTCATCCATTTTTAATATATTTTGTAGTTTATTAGTTACTAAAGATAACTGCAAAAACCGGAGGTCGTTTTCTCTTGTCTTTTAAGAGTTATCGCAAAAATAGTGGGAGAGTGTAATTTTCCTTTATTAAAACGTTGCTATCCTACAAAAATAGCCTTTTTCGGCTATATTTACTCATTTTCAGCTATTTTTAAAATTAAATTATGGTATTTTCTTTTATTTTATTTATCTAAAAAATGCAATAATAATCCGAATGTTGCATTTATCGCCAAGGCGGCCATGGACAATAACGAAATAAAACAAAAAAATAAATAAAACAATTTATGTACAACTTATTTTAAATATTCAAATTGTTTTCCATCGTTTGAAATGCAACAATTAAGTCGTCTTCTTGTAGAAATTACGGCTGCTTCTACTTCAGCCCATTCAATGCATTTCCTATTCGAATATCCATGTCTTCTCTAGTAGTTGGTCGGACTTTGTAAACAATGTCTTTAACTCTGCCCCTTAAATAATAATCCAAACATGTTATGTCGGGGGACCTCGCCGGCCAGGGAAATACACTTCCCCTGCCAATCCATCCGTCGGGAAAATCTTCGTCAAGAAAATTGCGTACCTACCACAAGTGAATAATGAGCGGGGCACCCATCGAGCTGCAACCACATGCTTCTTCTTACATTTAAAGGAACATTTTCCAGTAATCCTGGCAAATCAAATAGTAAAAAATTTAGGTACATTTCACCTGTTAAGATACCTTCAAAAATATGCGGTCCGATAATCATTCCGTTTATAACCCCACACCAAATATTAACTGTCCAACGATGTTGATTATCAAGTTCACGCATCCAGTGTGGGTTGGTCTCTGACCAATAGTGCATGTTGTGCAGGTTTACTCTCCCAGTGTTAGTAAATGAGGCCTCATCTGTCCATACTATTTGAGATAAAAAGTGGGGATTACCTCTAATCATATTTTTTAGCCAATAGCAAAAGTTTAATCTATTGTCAAAATCAGCAACACTTAGGGCTTGATGTAGCACTACATGGTACGGATGTAATTTTTTGTCCACAAGGATTCTTTGTACTGTACCGTAAGAAATTCCTAAATCTCTGACAATTTCTCTTATACTAATATGGGGTTTTGCATGAACATCTGCTAGTACATTAATAACGTTATCCTCCGTTCTTGCAGGGCGGCGTCTTCTTAAGGAGAGAACTGGATGAACACGACCATGTTGTCTTAAGCGGCGAGCTAAACGCTGAAAAACTTTTCTGGAATGGTGAACTCTATGAGGATAACGCATAGCGTATTCCCTCGAAGCCAAAACTGCGTTTCCAAACAATTGAAAATAAATGGCTAACATATCGTAGGCTTCTTCATTTGTAAAAGGCATTGTTCCTTAAAAAAATGTCACTTATCTCACAAGAATAGCCTTAATTGTCACGACAATAACAGAAACTGTCAAATTATATAATTTTAGACGGAATGACAAGGTAATTCTTTTGTTTTATTTCGTAATTGTCCATGGCCGCCTTGGCAATAAATGTACATTTAGATTATTATTGCATTTTTTAGATAAATAACTAAAATAAAAAACAAAGTAACATAATTTATTTAAAAAAAAAGCTGAAAATGAGTAAACATAGCCAAAAAAGGCTACGTTTGTAGGATTCCAACTCTTTTTATAAAGGAAAATAGCAAAACTTTGGTAAAAGCCAAAGTGGAATTACACTCTTCCACTATTCTTGCGATAACTTTTAAAAGACAAGAGAAAACGACCTCCGGTTTTTGCAGTTATCTTTAGTAACTAATAAACTACAAAATATATTTAAAATGGATGAATGGTTGCATTTAAATTTTTAAGGAAATCGAAGCTGCAAATATATTTTTTTAAAAGCGCCCTCTTTTATCAACCGCACAAAGTAATTTTAAAATTATTTATAAAAATATTTAATTAGGATAAAAATGGACAAAAATTGATCAAGTGGCTCATTTTGAAAACAAATGCTAATTTGTGATAGTACGTTGCTGAAAAGGAAATTTTCTGGGGAATTTAAATATCCAGAATAAAAACGAAAGGTTCCATTTAAAATTAAAAAAGTGTACATTACTTCCGGTTATACCTTAAGTTGTTTTGAGGGTCTAATTATAATAAAAAATTGCAATTAATACACTGGTAGTACCCTAAAATGTATATACTTTTATTTAAAAAAACTAATGAAAAAATTACTTTCCGTGTCACCCGGTATCGTCATCAATTTTCCATATAGCTATAATACATTGCCTTTAGTTTACCTCTGTATAATTACTCATAAACACGAAAAGTACGTTGACATTATTTTATTGGATAGTGCTAAACTTTTTTTTTAATAACAGGGTATCGATGCAGCTATGTAATTAAAATTACTATTTTGCATACTAATTCTAGTTCTTATATACTGCAGTCTTAAATAAAGATTCAAAAATAAATAGTGTTTACAGATATATGGCTTAATTCGGTAGAAGCTAGCGGCTGCAATTCACTTGGCTGCAGCTGGTCTGACGTCGTCGGTAAATGTTTGATAGAATTTGAATCTTACTGAAACTGCTTTATAATTGGGTTCAAGTGGTATTTAAATTGGTAGTTTCTGGTAATTAGCGTCGATACCAAGTGGTGTCGATCATATACCAAATTGTGTCGATCAGCTACCAACTGGTATAAATAAGATATTTTATTAATAATTTCTGGTAACTAGCATCGATTTGTTACCAAATGGTATCTATAAATAAATTATTTTATTGATAGGTAATAGGGAATATGCATAATAACTCAAATAAATCTGAAATACTAATTTTTTTTATATCATTATTATATTCCCTACATAATATAGATTAGATATTTGTGGTGATTGTTTTTATCAATTTATTTTAGTCTTTATAAACAAAAAATGGATTTTCTACTGAAACTTTTCGCGCTAATTTCTAAGCTTGTTAAACGTGATCCCATTGGCTGTGGCGTCAAAAGTGTTATAATAAGTACATGGCGAATCCCAGTATTGTAGGGTAATCGAAAAATCAATAAAAATGGCATTTAATGCATAATTCATCCAATGAAATATTCCTGCACTTAAATTAGAAGGTTCCTAAAATCTTATTCAAGTATATTTCAAGCCGAAATCGGCCCAGGAACCTTTCAATCTTGCAACAAAAACTGTCATTTTTGCGAAAGTTTGACACATCATATTTTAATAATTTCGACGTAAATAAACTGCAATTCTCTGTTTTTATGGCAATGGCCGAAAATTCGAAAAATTTAATAGTTTCAAATTTTGCATGTCCCCGATGCAAATAAACCTATTTATTTATAATTTAATGGAAAAAATAAGCGATTTAAATTAGTGGAAGGTACTCTTAGCCAATTAACGAATAAAATAAACCCAAAAAGAATCACTAATAGAAAAAATAGTGTAGAACAATGCCGGTTAAAAATAGGATTTGTTGGAAAAAATCAAGAAAATTCAGTTTTTACCCCTAAATACGCTCCTGGATGACCCATTCTGTATTCATTTTAAAGTCTGATTATCCCTCTATAAGGTAGCGTTGAAAAATTGGAAAAAAATTAGATACGAAGAATACGGAGTGATCTAAAGGTACCGATGTCGGGTGCAAAAAAAGTCAAAAAATCTAAATTTAATCGGCGATTGCTCCCTTCCTATAAAGAATAGTAAACTAAAAAATACGGAAATCATGTATTTTGACGAGCATTTTCCAATGACGTATATTGGATTTTAATTTGGATCCATTTTGAACAAAAAAAAATAAAATCCATGAAAAAAAATTTGGGTTTGCTTGGGTGAAAATGGAAATTTCCAGTTTTTCCCAAATATATCCTTTTTCCACTGGTTTTAGGTTTAGCCAAATTTATTGTAAAAAGAAAGTATTTGAGATCTTAGTTTTACTTATCAATCCGTTTTTCGATCCAACGTTTCGTTTTCGAGTTATTAGGTACCAAAGAGTGGTCTGCAAATGGCATTTTTCGACCTAAAAAAATTCAAAAAATTACGTGCCATTTTCCGGTCCTCACTAATTTCAATATGATTCTGAAGCTCTGAGTTCTCTACAACCTCCGAAAATTTAAATGTAATGTAATTCACTTTTGCGACCTGATTTCAACGGAAATCGCGGAAATTTCGACTTTGACATTTGTGTGACGACTGTGACGTTTGTGTGACGAATACGTGCATTTCCCTTATTAGCGCTGATCAGCTACTAAGTGGTATCGATCAGTTACGAAATGTTATCTATCAGCTACCAACTGGTATAAATAAATGAACTGATTGGTACTTTCTACCAATTACCGCCGATCAGTTACCATATCGATCATTTACCAAATGGTATTGATCAGCTACCAACTGGTATAAGTAAGATATTTCATTAGTAATTTCTAGTAATCAACGTCTAGTGGTATGGGTCAGTTTCAAAATGGTATCTATCAGCATCTAACTGGTACAAATAATTTAATTTATTGGTAGTTTCCGGTATTAGCGTTGAACAGCTACCAAGTGGTATCGATCAGTTACAAGCCGGTATAAATAAGTAATTTTCATGGTAGTTTTCTGGTAATTAGCATCAATCAGTTACCAACTGGTATAAATAAGTTATTTTCCATTAGCCCTTATGATACTGAATTTCAGCATCAAATACAGATTTTCAATAAAAATGAGGTACCTAGAACGTATATATGTGACAAAAATAGAAACTTAAACCATTTTACGAGCGGCAGGAAATGTTTTACTTTTCACATTTTAAGTATTCAGACACTTAATTCTTAATTAAATTGCTTTCTAAAACGAAACCGAAATGTAGTAATTAATCGCAAAATTACAAGTTTTAAAATGAGTCTTTTAAATAATTTACCAAGTAAATAAAAGTTAATTTTGCACTATCTAAAAACATCAACAAATTGTTAAAGTGGTTCCAATAAACAAACTATTTTATGACTATGACAATAATTAAACATGGCATTGTTTCTTTTTAACAAAACAATACTTTATATACATGTAACTTGATTTTAATTACACCTTTAACTTAAAAATGCATTTAGGTATTAACTTGTTTTGATACTAAAAAGTGCGATGTAATTTAAGTACCTATTTTAGGTGAAAAAAATAAATAAAATATCGAAAAGTATAAACAAACTTTGTAATTTTTTACATCTAAGAAATACCATGTGTAGGCACATGAATACATAAATGAACATGTTTTGCATGCATACGTTATTCCAAATCACAGAACTAAAAAATATTTTTTTGTATTTTTAGCTGGCAAGAATTCATACTCAAATTATGACTGCCAAAACAGAAAACAACATCACGATGAATGACGTGTGTTTTAAGTAAGTAGGTAAATACGTCTCTTAAAATAAAATGTATTTATTAAAATCCAACTAACAATTTTCAACCTAGCATTTTTTCTTTAAAAAGTACCGCATTCTTTTTTTATGGGTTATTCACTATAATGAGCCTGCACTACAATTAAAAAAATTAACGTTCAGATTCACTAAAAAGGTGTAATTTAGTACTGGTTTATATTAAGATCTAGTTGATCAGTTAGGTTTTGACAGGTTCTCGTCCTATCATTGTTAACAAGTTGTCATTAAGAACTCGTGAGTTATTCTAATATTTCAGCGATTTGTTTGGTTTCCAAACGATTTTCATCTTGGGACGTGTTACTAAAATGATTTTAGTTCTATTATTGTGGAAAGTACGAACTAATATTGCCCGTTTCTTTAGAAATTTGCGAAAAGACTTAAAAACAAATAATATAAAACTTAGTTATCTTATTCTTACACTTGTCAGTTTAAAACTTTTAGTTGTCAAATTAGACCGGTCTACCTTTGGAGAATCTGGCCATTTAAATTTATCGTAAATAAGGGGATAATATAATATATGCTTTTTGCACTCAAAATTTCAAATAATTTTTCGTAGATCAATAAAATCTGTTAAATTCCATTTGAATCCAAAAACACGCAACAAATGTCATTAAACAAGGGCAAACCATAATTTTTGCTGGAAGGGGGGCTGAACCCTGGTCACTCAAAATGGTAATGGTGGTGGGTCTGCAGCATTGCAGCCCCCCCCCCGATGGCGACCCATTCCTTAGAATGTAACCAATAAGATATCATTCGTGATTTTGTTTTAAACACGACCCTGATATTAAAACAACATTTCAAGATAATTTTTTTATAAACATAAATTTTTATGTCTAAAGTTATGTTTATTACCAAAATGTATGCGCTTTTTATAAGATCGCCTTGTTTTTTAGTATTCCGTGAAACGGAATACTTATGGAGTCACTTCGGTGTCCGTCCGTGTGTCTGTCACAGGCGATTTTGTCAAACTATTCGACGTAAAAATTTGATATTTAGCACAGAGATAGCGTGTGGTGGCCCAATTATCGACTATAGACGTGAAGTATAAAAAGGTAAATTTCGATTCTAGGGGTTTATTTCAGGGGTAAATTGGGTAAATTGGGAAATGGAAAAAAAATCAAGGGCATCGTCTAGGGTGTCAAATGAAAGCTTATTGAAGCACGAATTCATCAATATATATGATGTATATTTTATTCATTTTTTAGGACATAACGCTAAAAAATTGCTGTCTCCCACCCTTAACACCAAAAGGATCGCTCAGAAAA
Source organism: Philopedon plagiatum (assembly GCA_963971165.1). Taxonomy (NCBI): domain Eukaryota; kingdom Metazoa; phylum Arthropoda; class Insecta; order Coleoptera; family Curculionidae; genus Philopedon; species Philopedon plagiatum. The sequence continues at coordinate 123,801,316 of OZ020189.1, read as the reverse complement.
ATCAGAAAAAAATTCATGAATTTTGAGAATTAGGTGTAGATTGAGCGAAAATTATCAGAAAGTTGAATTTTGATTCAGGTGGTTAATTTCAGGGGGTAAATTGGGAAATGGAAAAAAATTGGCTCAGTCGAAATGCAAGTGCATTACTGTTAATAATTTAAGTGGGGGCCTCATGGCACGGGACACCAATTGTGCAAGTATAGCTTGCACTTGACCGATTGTTTTATTTTCCTAGAAAAAATTAAAAGTATCAAAGAGTAAGAACTTTTGTGTACTTAAATCACCGTGTTTTGGTACCTGCAGTGTATACTCGATATTTCTGAATATGCCTCTGCCTATTGTTGACATTCTTCTAGTCTGTCACACTGCACCTCCAATTCGCATACACTATAAAGTACATACATCTGATGTACTAGCTGTTTATATAAATCATTGTAACTTGTGTCATAAACTGGGTTAATCTGTAAGTGATTGTAGAGGCTAAAAATTCAGCTATTTTAATACTTCTAAAGATTAATATCTTTCTATTTATTTGTTTGAACTTGATTTCAGTTTACTGATAAGTTCATTTTTTATTTTAGAATTCCAAAAGTAAATAAAAAATTGCTGAAACTCATTATGAGTAAGGACGACAACAACATAGATCCTAGTACGCAGATGAATGCTGATTTGTATTGTAGTTTTATAGCAACGATGAAGACTGAATGTTACACTAAAAGTATTTTAGAGTTGTGGAACTTCAACATGACACAAATAGCTTTACTCACCAAAGAAGATATAGTTAATAAAATTAATTCTTATGACAAAAAGTAAGTAAAGAACCAATTATTTTATTACCCGTTGGGTTGATTAATTTTTCAACATCAAAAATACTATTCTCCCTAGTCTGCCTGTAAGTTGTTGATGTATGAATGAATATTATTTAATTTCTTGTAGATATTATTTAATTTCTTATAAGTAGGTAGGTATTAATAATTTTCTAGATATGTATTTATTGTTTTCTTCTGAAGATAACATCGATCAAATTTCTACGTAATACGGTTTTAGTTTTTAAAACTGAATGCTGTTAACTTTTATTTTCAGTTTTATACTTGGAAAATTAAAGAGTTACGAAGATCTATTGGGGGGTGTAGTTAAAAACGAAAGTGGTCATGTTGTAAAAGCAACAGCCATACAGAATTACTGGTTACTGCTGGTAAACTTCTCTTCTGTTGATATGGATAGGGCTGGCAACATGGCCGGAACAGGAGAATGGGTAAATATTTTTTTTTTATATTCTATACTTAAATCTCTATTATTCTATACTTAAGTCTTTATTAACGGTCGCGTTTTCATAGTATAAAAACTCGTTTTGATGCAGAACAACACTTTAGTTTATTTTTGACAACGAACAGTGGCGTAGCTACCGGGATGGCGGGGGTGGCAGTGCCACTCGGCGCTGAGTCACAAAGGCGCCGTCCCAATCCGTATTGCGATTTTTCTCTAGACTTAAGGCGCCAACGTAACTCTTGCCAACCTGCGCCGTCAGATCTAGCTACGCCACGGACAACGAATTTGTTTTGTGAAAAATTAGAATTCCTATTATTTGGGTTTCTGTTAAGTGGACCATCGTGAGAGTTTTTCACTGCTTTGATTGTGAATAGCTTAATGTTATTACAGTGATAGTAACAATTATTTCGAAAACAACTTAATTTAGGTATGGGGTATGCCACAAGAAACATGCTCAGAATTCCCTGTAGAATTTAAAGATGCCATAAAAAATGGAGTATTTCATTTAAACAATCCGCCGATGACGTCATATTTCCAACATGAGTCACCCTGTATATATCAATTTAATGTTAAAAAACGAAAAACTCGAAATAAAACTTTACGTGTCTGAGAATTTTTTCGAAAAAGTTTTCCTTGAATTGTTATCGAATTTCCTTCAATTGTTATTGAATTTATGCAGTACATTTGCCGCTCACTGTATGTAATTAGCAACAAATAACTAGTAGCTCACGATACACTTACAACGGTATGCTACGCTATGAATCAAAACACGTCGTAGCCGCGCAGATGACGTTACTTCGTTACTTCGAGGGAAAAAAGTGACTAGACCGCTTCAATAATGCAAAATCCCTCGCAGTGACGTCAAAATGGGAAGAGCATGGCCAGTCGATCGACGCATCGGCATACCGTTGTGAGTGTATCGTGTAGTCGGTTTATCAAAATAGTTACTATGGCTTTATCCAGTTACCATTATTAAGAATTATGTTCAGGTTAACAAACCTGAACAAAACAGTTTTACTGATTCTTTCCACAGGCTGTAAAAGTACAGAAATGAAATAGAATATTGTTTCCGTTTCTGTCAATAAATGCAATACATTTTATTTTAGGCATCTGAAGACGCTCTGGAATGGGAAACTACATTTTTAAAAATGATGGAAAATATTTCCAAATATGAAGAAGAGTTTTATTATTTTTCTGGTAGAAGGTAAGATTCTATTAGGAAACTTAGATCCTAATGCTAATTAACTGTAAGAAATATGTGTGTCTGTTTGTTGTCCAATATCACGCCTTAACGGCTTGACGTGTTTGTACCAAAATCTGCATATGGATTTCTTAGGACATATTTTTATTCCGATAAGTAATATACAGGGTGTACCCCAAAGATAGGCCCCTCAAAAATTCAAGAATTCTAACGCTTACACGATTTAACATTTATAACTTAAAAAAGGAGAGACAACCTTTTATTGTGATAAGTAGAGGGCGGAATATATGCACATATATGCACTTTTTGCATATTTCAGCCATTTTTGGACATTTTCCATATCTCTAAAAAACGTATTATCGTGCATATTAAGGACTTTTAAAAATGTATCAAAGATTATGAATGTCCACTTTTGTTAGCACATCTAATATTTTGTGGGGTTTTGAGATTTCCCAGGCATCAACAAAGTACCGATAGTGCAATAAAATTTTAAAGGAAGTAATAAAAAGGTTTAAGTGAAATTTCCGAATAATTTCTAGAAGTTAGGTACCTGAACTACTGTAGTAATTCGTAAATATTTTTTGTTACAGTTAGTGTGTACTATATAGTTTAGTTCAGATATAGAGCTGTGTGTGAAAGTATCGCGAGTGAAGTCGCTAATATTCTTTTGTTGTTCAGAATGTTTAAAATGAAAACTTCGTGGATTAAACATTATCTCGAGTTGGAGATAGCGGGGATAAAGTGTTGCAAAGTGTTTGCAAAGCTGGCGCCAAAATTGTTTTCTGTGAAAAAAAGTTCCAGTTGGATCAACACGTAAAAACAGTAATGCATCAAGCCAAGTTTCAAAAAACATTAAATCGGGGCTAGTTCAACAGTCTGTTAAAATCTCATTTGAAAATGCTGGTTAGAAAACAAAAAGTGAAAAGGAAGTGTTTAACCAAGATTTGTGCAGAGCTTTTGTCGAAGCAAACATTCCTTTAAAAAAATTGCAAAATTCACAGCGAAGAGAATTTTTACAAAAATATTGGAGCTGCAATATCCCAGACGAGTCCACATTAAGAAAGAAGAATGTGAATGCAGTATATGAGAATGTAATGGAAGTTAAACTTTTCCTAGGCAATATATCACTATATCATTGTTGACGAAAGTACGGATGCTTGTGGTCGATATATTGTACATCTTATAATTGGAGCCCTAAAAGAGGGGGAAACAGGAAAACCGTATTTAATAGCTTCAAAAGAGTTAGACAAAACTAACAATATGGCCGTTACCCGATTTATTCAAGAGTCTCTATCAGGATGAAGGTTAATTTTAGCTTTATACCAGATGTAATAGTTTCATTAGATAATCATTTAGGTTTAAATGATTGAATCAACTTTATCGAGATATTTTCAACCAAATGTAAAAAAGTTCCTGGCGAAATAGGTGATAAATTTGTACACAAATTAGACTGTCTATAGAAAAGATTGTAGGTTTTAAATTATTAAGGGAAGTATGTCATGAATATTTTTGGGAGTAAATTATCCAATGAATTTATACCTTGTCCCTATGCATTGCTTCCCAATCTAAAGTATTGTCCTATTACATCAGTAGACGTTGAAAGGAGTTTTTCTATAGCACAACATTATCGGCGTTCGCCAATTCAATATTTGTGATCGTTTTGATCGAAATTTTTGACAGGCATATGACTCATTGTTGTAATCAGTACGACTGACCACGTGCCTGTCAAAAACTCCGAGCAAAACGATGGAAAAAATTGAATTACCGAACGCCGCTTATACCCAGGACAAACATTTCTAATAGAAAACTTTGAAAAACATTTAATAATAAATTCCTATTATAGCATTTCTAATTAAAATATCGGTATATTTGTATTTTAACTAATGTATTTTATTGATATCTTCGTTTCATTTGCAGGTATTTTTTATTTTAAATAAATATTTAGTATAAATCAGTCGTATTTTTTAATAGTGAATATTTAATCCTAGGAACTAAATGACCAGTTATAGTTTCTCTTTGAAGAACTGAATACCTTAGTTTCAGAAATACAAATAGTATTTTTAACATGCAGTCAGCATATTTAGATAACATTAGTGCATATTTTGGATAACTTTAGATGCATATATTCCGCCCTCTAGTGATGTGTAAGTATTGTTACCCATGGCTTCGGCCATGAAACACGACTCACGTGAGGTTTACCGGTGAAAAGCTTGGAACTTTTTGAGTGTAATCGCATGTGTATAATTATTACCTGCGGCTTCGTTTTCGTAAAATAATAAGAATAATCTAGCTTTTTCATGCGTTTGAAGCAGGGTGTGTTAAAAGTAAGGGTTGTTCATAATACATGCATACAGTGACAAAATTATAATTATACGCGGGGAGCGAAGTCAGTCATCAATATATCACTTGCATTTAGTAAATTTCTAGTCTCCTTGGCATTGAGGATATAAGAGAGTTGGTGTAATGCGGAGGAATCTCTTCCCAAATATTTTCAATTTTCTCCCATGGTTCTAATTCATTTTAAGGTCTAAAATTTATATGATACATTTTCTTCACCACGAGTCCCCAAACTTTATCGAGATATTTTCAACCAAATGTAAAAAAGTTCCTGGCGAAATAGGTGATAAATTTGTACACAAATTAGACTGTCTATAGAAAAGATTGTAGGTTTTAAATTCTTAAGGGAAGTATGTCATGAATATTTTTGGGAGTAAATTATCCAATGAATTTATACCTTGCCCCTATGCATTGCTTCCCAATCTAAAGTATTGTCCTATTACATCAGTAGACGTTGAAAGGAGTTTTTCTATAGCACAACATTATCGGCGTTCGCCAATTCAATATTTGTGATCGTTTTGATCGAAATTTTTGACAGGCATATGACTCATTGTTGTAATCAGTAGGTACGACTGACCACGTGCCTGTCAAAAACTCCGAGCAAAACGATGGAAAAAATTGAATTACCGAACGCCGCTATACCCAGGACAAACATTTCTAATAGAAAACTTTGAAAAACATTTAATAATAAATTCCTATTATAGCATTTCTAATTAAAATATCGGTATATTTGTATTTTAACTAATGTATTTTATTGATATCTTCGTTTCATTTGCAGGTATTTTTTATTTTAAATAAATATTTAGTATAAATCAGTCGTATTTTTTAATAGTGAATATTTAATCCTAGGAACTAAATGACCAGTTATAGTTTCTCTTTGGAGAACTGAATACCTTAGTTTCAGAAATACAAATAGTATTTTTAACATGCAGTCAGCATATTTAGATAACATTAGTGCATATTTTGGATAACTTTAGATGCATATATTCCGCCCTCTAGTGATGTGTAAGTATTGTTACCCATGGCTTCGGCCATGAAACACGACTCACGTGAGGTTTACCGGTGAAAAGCTTGGAACTTTTTGAGTGTAATCGCATGTGTATAATTATTACCTGCGGCTTCGTTTTCGTAAAATAATAAGAATAATCTAGCTTTTTCATGCGTTTGAAGCAGGGTGTGTTAAAAGTAAGGGTTGTTCATAATACATGCATACAGTGACAAAATTATAATTATACGCGGGGAGCGAAGTCAGTCATCAATATATCACTTGCATTTAGTAAATTTCTAGTCTCCTTGGCATTGAGGATATAAGAGAGTTGGTGTAATGCGGAGGAATCTCTTCCCAAATATTTTCAATTTTCTCCCATGGTTCTAATTCATTTTAAGGTCTAAAATTTATATGATACATTTTCTTCACCACGAGTCCCCAAACGTTTTCTATGAGGTTTAATTAAGGACTTCTTAAGCACCAAGCAAGCACGTAATATTGTTTTGCTCGAACCAGTCCATCACTATTCTGGCAGTATGCAGTATGCACGGGGCAGTTGTCTTGTTGGAATATAAAGTTATTTTCCTCATATGTCATACCTGCTGGCGGAAGCAGCACATTTTCTAAAATTTGGAGATATAAATTACCATTTAATGTCCCACCAATATTTTAACTGAGAAGCGGCCACTAGTTTCCTTTTTTTGGGGTATAATTTTCGTTATAACGGGAGTTTGGTGGTCTGTAAACTCTAATTCTTCCACTGTGCGTTGACTGAAAAATTTTCTCTTTGCCAGAAGTTTTTGTTCTCAGGTAAGTATTGCATGGCAAAACAAAATCTTTGTTCCTTGTGAACATTTTTAAGAAAACATTTTTGAGCAGCCGCACGGTTTCTTGTAGGAGGAACATTGCAGTACCCGCATCTGCGCTGTTATAGAGGAGGCTGGAAATCCTGTTATGCGCAGCAGATACAGCAGTTTCAAGCGGATTATTCTGAAAACAATCGGTAATTATTCGGATTATTGGAAACAGCGAACTTTTTCATGAAATTTTGCACAGACCCTAATTTTGGGTCGTAGAACACGAATCCGAAGTCAGTTTTTGGCGGTCTCGTATGGTTATTCCAAAATTTTTTTTTTACTTTTAGGTTAGCTTTTTCTATAGATTCCTTTAAGTTTCGACACTTTCACTTCAACATATCTGTAAACTTATAATTTTTATTATTTTTCGTCACACAAAACACCAAATTTAAGCAAAAATAGATAAGAAAATTGCTTTTTTCGATAGAAAATTCCATTTTAACTCGCTATTAGCCGCCATTATTTTCCTACCTGTCAACAATATTTCTGTGTCCGGTGTTGCCACGTTTACCTATTTGTTATCCCAAATGAAATTAATCTTGGCGAACTTTGTACGCTTCTAGAACACAGCCGAAAATGATCCCAAGCAACACCCTGGCGCACCGATCCCTCTTCGCGTGCGAGGAAAGAGACTGGTCAGGGCCCCTAACCAGGTGCTAACCCTGTTCCGACCTTAGGGTGCCCTCCGATCCACCGTTCGCACAAAAAACTTTTCTAAGTCGGTCAATTAGGTGACAGATCTAATATTTTCGATCTAACGGTGGGATAACGGTGGATCGGAGGGCACCCTAAGGTCGGAACAGGGTTAGCACCTGGTTAGGGGCCCTGACCAGTCTCTTTCCTCGCAGGCGAAGAGGGATCGGTGCGTCAGGGTGTTGGTTGGGGTCATCTTTTTGCCCTTTTGGTTAAATTTGGTTCATTTTCGCATTTTCCCGCTAACTTTATGTAAAGCTAGCAGTATTTGTGGGAAAAACGATTTGTAAATTTGGCAACAGCGCGTCTTTCCATCAGAAATTTCGAGTACGTATACCACGAATTGCGTGTTTATTTTCTTTTTGTGTTTTGATATTTTCTCTGTTCTTTTAATGTGTTTTTACATAAATTTGTCCAAATATGGTCCAGAAAAATAGTGTGTAATGACTTGTATAGATGTGTTTAAGTAAAAGTGACGAAATTAAAAAAATTTCATTAAAAAAGCTAACCTAAAAGTTTTTTTTTTTTGAAAAACCATACGAGACCGCCAAAAACTGACTTCAGATTCGTGTTCTACGACCCAAAATTAGGGTCTGTGCAAAATATCATGAAAAAATTCGCTGTTTCCATTAATCCGAATAATTACCAAACAATCTATGAAGTTTGCATTTTCTTCGTTTGTCGTTTGTTTGTTTCTTAAACCTGCTCCTCTAGACACTGTATGCTGTTGTCACCATTTTCCGCAATGCCTTGGATAGTACTTTTTGATTTTCCATATCTATCTGCCACTCTTTGATAAGACCATCCTCCTTCTAGTCGTTTTTTCGAATAAATATATACTTTGACAAATTATTCAAGTGACACTGTCAAATAACTTGGCAGTGATAAAGGTAATAAAGGTAATGTTACATTTACACTGAATCACTAACGTCGTACGAATTTATCTGACTGCCACTGTATATTCCTCGATTTATTAAAAACACAGAAAACATTAATTAAAAAGTTTTGAAGATAAGAAATTCATAATCAGATCATTTGTTGTACATCAATCTTTAAAGTAATTTGTACTTTTAGTTTTGGTGATATTAGTAACCAATCACTGTTCCAAGATATGGACAAACTATGTATTGGAATAGCAATAATGGTATTCTACGTGCAACTAGTGATATCAAAATATAACTGGCTTGAAGCAAGGGTATGATATAACCGTGCTGGGGATCTTGATGAGTTTAATGCTTTCCTAATTTTCAATAAAATAAATGCATTCATTAAGCTTGAAACTATAGACCTTAATGATCCATTTATATCACATCTCGTCACATTTGAAATCGAAAAACTAAGTTGCTTTTGTTTAGTGTACGATTTGAACTTAAGTGGAAAAAATTGAGAAAATAGCTGCAATTAAAAGTTAAACGTTGGGTATTTAACGTAAGATAAAAAAACGTTCTTAAAGTATGCCGTAGAATCAATTACGCATGTCTTGAATTCAGTGGCGGTTGGTGAAATTTCAAAGTTGTTTATCTCTGTTCATACTTACAGGACCCGTATCAAATTTAGGGGTTTTCCTAGTGAGCCCACTGGGAATGTTTTGGTAAAGAAAAAAAAACATTTTGTAATTTGCGAAAAAAAGTGAAATTCTTGGTGCGGCCCTCCCAAGAAAAAATGAACACGTCTAGGTATTTGATTTCTTTTTTGTCTAAACAAATTTTGCATCATTTTGGCGACAGTTTTTCAATTTTGAGAGAAAAAAATGTGTTAGTAGAGAGATATAGTCATTTGAATTTTTTTATGCCTAAAATACAATGTTCCAAAACATTCAAATGACTATAACTTTCTCCTAACACATTTTTTTCTCTCAAAATTGAAAGCCTGTCGCCAAAATGATGTAAAATTTGTTTAGACAAAACAGAAATCAAATACCTGACGTGTTCATTTTTTCTTGGGAGGGCCGCACCAAAAATTTCACTTTTTTCGCAAATTACAAAATGTTTTTTTTTCTTTACCAAAACATTCCCGGTGGGCTCACTAGTAAAACCCCTAAATTTGGTACAGGTCACGATACACTTACAACGGTATGCTACGCTATGACGTCACTTCGAGGGAAAATCCTAAATTGACTAGACGCTTGCACCCCTTGTACATAAGAACAGGTCAGTTTATTGTTGGGTAGTGTGTTGAGTTGACGTTTGTTAAAATATTATTACAGGTCAATTTATTGTCGGATAGGTGTTAAGCTGACGTTTATTAAAATATCATTGTCATATTTCATTTGCTCAGGTAAGCGCCTAGTCAATTTAAGATTTTTTCTCGAAGTGACGTCACAACGTAGCATACCGTTGTAAGTGTATCGTGGTACAGGTCCTGTAAGCATGAACAGAGATAAACAACTTTGAAATTTCACCAACCGCCACTGCTTGAATTATTACTTTTAAAAGGTAACATAGGTAAAAGGTATAGGCGAATGAAAAATAGAACTGTCAAGTTCTGAAGTTTTCATTTTAAAGAAAATTAAATACGGTAATCACGGCAGAAAAAAAAGCTTTTATGATCGAAAGTTACTTTAGAAATGGTAGAAGGGTTGATGGCCAGCGGGTTTATTCAACATGGGACGCCATTTAGGATTTTTAAACAGAACTTCCACACATAGTCATGGATTTCGACCAGTTTCGGCAAGTTTTGACTAGATCTGTGGCTTTGTTTAGAGAAACAGGAAGTGTGAATAGAAAGCAAGGCAGTGGGAGACCCAAAATTCGCACTGCACAAAAAGTAGAAGAATTGAGGAGTGTTAATGAACATCCACAAACCCCTATTCGGCGTTTAAGCCAACAAGTAAATATATCCTACGGAACCTGCAATACAATCCTGAAATGTGACCTGCATATGCACGCTTATCGTCCAAGTTCAGTCCAAGAATTGTTACCAAATGACACGCCGCAGCGAATGCAGTTTTTGGGTAATTTGCATAATAATGAAAATATACTTAAAAAAAACACGAGAATGTCGAGTTCTGAAAATCAACATTTCTTTATAGAGAAGCCTCTGCATTCACAGAAAGTTGGGTGTGGACGGCCATATCGATAAGGTTAATTGGGCTGGTTTTTTAAGTGACTCTCAATTTGGCGCGATACCGTAATAAAATTTTAGAAAATTGTATAAACGCATTAGACGATTAAGAAATGCGACAAGGCTACCCAAGCAGGACGGCGCACCAATTCACGTAACTCTTGATAATTTGAATTTTTCGAAGACCGAATCATTAGTCGTAATATGCCAGTTAGGTGGCCACCACGGTCCTGAGATCTCGCGCCATGCGACTTTTTTTATGGCCACACATAAAAAATTCGGTTTTCAAAACCCCTTGTGAAAATTTAGAAGAAATACAGGCTAGAATTACAAATTTCAGGACATTAACAACTCCCCCCAAGTGCTCACCAACGTTTTTGATGCTGTAACAAGAATAATGAGAACATGCTTGAAAGTAGAAGGTGGACACGTCTCTTAGTTAGTTTAAATTTATAATTTTTAGGTTCTTTGTTGTATATGTTTTTTTTTAATTCTGTATTATGCAATGATATTGACAATAATGTAATTTTCTTAAAAATATTTTTTTATTCACCTATACATTTTACCTATGTTACCTTTCAAGAGTAATAATTCAAGACATGAGTGATTGATTCCACGGCATACTTTGAGGATGTTTTTTTTTTATCTTATGTTGTAATCTACTACTTTTACCTAACACCTTTTCTAGCCTTGCAAGTGACTTCCTAACAGTATGATACTTACTGACGAAGTTAGGCAGTAACTTCAATTTTCTATGAATTTTTGACTGATATTTATATAATCTAATTATTTTTTCTATGTTCTCCTGTTCTCTAACACAAAAACACAAATTTCTGGATCAACTAGGTACACTTTATTTTCACAGATTACGTTTGGGTTTGATTGGGTTTGATTGGGTCACCCAAAATAAACTTTTTCACAATTCGCAATTTTCACAAATTTTGCAATAATCCTAGATAAATTCTTGAGTTTCTAACGCGCTTACTTTTTCACTCAATTTGTAAAGAAATTACGAGCTCCAAAGCTTCCGACTATACTCCTTACTTATAGAATCCATACTTTTGAATTTTCCCGCAGACAGAATTTCGGTTCGCGACCTGGCAGCGTAACACCTCACATCGGTGAACTTCCCTTTATAACAATTACCGATATTGTCAAAAATAAAGGTACTTTACTGTTGGGCAAAATTCATATTTTCTGACAAACCTCGCATATGACTGAAAAATTTTGATATCTGATGGTTGCATTAATCATTGCATTAGGTTTTAGACAGACCATGCAGAACTTTTTATGAAGAATACCTTTTTTTCGTAAAACTAATAATAAAAAAGTTTTCCATATGGTTCCAACTTAGGTAGACACACTGTAGTTGTGCATTTAAACAAGTCAAGATCCCCACAAGATAGCGTAAAATGTAAAGAATAAGACAACACATTAAAATAGATTGTTTTAGGTTCGGTTGGGATGCTTACTATAGGGATGGGATTTATTGTAGGCGCCGGGTTATGTTCTCTGATTGGCATCCCTTACGGCCCAGTACATCTTTCATTACCGTTTTTGTTAATGGGTTTAGGTAAGTAATTATGTGAAATAAAAATATATTTTAATAATTTTAATTTACTGTTCAGGTATTTCATATTATATAATATCATCGCGTAATTTTGTAAGACAAAAATTCCAACTAGTCCTGGAGGTTGCGAAAAATGTAGGCGTTACAAAGTCTTCATTGCCATTCCAACACCAAGTAAACACACCTATTGATGCCCAATTTGGAAAAGGTTGTGAATGATAAATATACGTTTATGTGGGAGAAGGGAGAAAACCTATAAAACATAGATATTTTTTAACAAAAAGTTGTCTCTCACTTCGCAAATTATCATAAAATTTATTTTGAATTAGTGAAGGGCCTATTTTTAACCATTATCGGGCAAAAAATCTTTTTTTTTCGGATATCTGCGGGACGATAGTGTCCATACAGCAAGCGAAGGCTTGCGAACCAATTCGGCCGAATTTCTTCAACATTTAACGAATAGGTAACTTTAACTGACATTCGCTTATTTTGGCAGGTGTTCTGAACTTTGGGGAAGGGCGTAGAAAAGAATCATCCATATCCATAATAATCGTCGTGGGTTGGGTTGTGATACACAGACGGATCAGAGATGTGGTCTTTGGGTCAAGATGTAGAATTTCAAGACCACTGAGCAAAGCACTTTCCATCTTTCAAGCAGAAATACATGCGATTTGCGATACATGCTTATTTTCGCAGGTGTTATGAAGTTTGGGGAAAGGCGTAGAAAAGAATCATCCATATCCATAATAATCGTCGTGGGTTGGGTTGTGATATACAGGCGGGTCAAAGATGTAGTCTTTGGGATGTAGAATTTCAAGACCTCTGAGCAAAGCACTTTCCATCTTTCAAGCAGAAATACATGCGATAGATTTATGCATCACAGAAGGTGCTAAAAACGCTTTAAAGGAGCAAAAATCTATATTCTGTCGGACAGCCAGGTAGCTATAAAGCCACTAGCCTCATGTACCTTCTACTCTAAACTTGCCCGGGATTGCCGACAATCTCTCAATCACTAGAGGTCACCTTATGGAAAACCTCAAGTAATGGGAAATAGAATAGAAAATGGCCCCACTGGAGGAATGCTCCAGGACAAAGACAGGCAAAAAGAATTATTGGCCTGGCTACACAGAGAAGCACCTTAAAAAAAAATGAACTCGAACTGGTTACCTGCCTTCTCACTGGACACAGGCTTGGAGGTATCACCACAAAAAGATGGGAAAGACTGATAGTACACAGTAGATGAACACTGTAGATTCTATATCGAGGCGAATGAAACTGCCGAACACTTGCTCTGTGAATGCAGAGTAATAATTCGCCAAAGGCTGCAATATCTTGAGGGAGCTTTCCTGACGCCAAATGATATATTAAAGTGTGCCCCCAGAAATATCTTAAATTTCGCAAACAGTTAAGGAATTGATGGGTATAATGAGGAGTGTAGGTAGTAGTTGTTGAATGTAGGGTATTCACAAAAGATGTAATTTGGTCGAAGTGATGTAGGGCTACTAGATTCGAACGACCCCATTCAATATAATGGGTTGCATCATGAAATAGTTGTTGAATTGAAAGTTTTCCAGTTCATTATCACACATAATAGAATTAAAATATGACAGCCGTTTGACAGCGATCCCAGAACGTCGTAAACATTGTCAACGGTGGCCTAGCGAATTCATTTGAAGCTGTCTTTTACGGTGTATACAAAGCACATTAACGAATTCGTTCGTTAGTATTTGCTCGCCTGTGTTCGGTATTATGTATATGCACCTTCAAACAAGTTAAAGTTTTTTTTAATTTTTGAAATGTATCGGTGGGAAACTAAAACTGAACTAACCTTCATAGTACACTGCTTTTCAGTACTAGTTTTATTATTTATCGTAAAAAAGGTGTTTTTGTGTCTTGTTACAGTTTTTCAGTTCAATATTTTAGAAATTAAAAGTAAACGAATTTTTACAATTTTTAGGCGTGGACGATATGTTAGTAATTGTAACATGTTGGGATGAATTATCCGAGGAGGAACATAGGTTGTCATTGCCCGAAAGAGTGGGTCTAATGTTAAAGCACGCTGGTGTTTCAATAACAATAACATCCATTACGGATGTGATTGCCTTTATTATTGGATCCTCTACAGTAAGTTTTATAATGATATACCACTTCAAGTTTCTTTAACTAAATGACATAAGGGCTTAAATAATTCTTAATTTCTTCATAAAACATATTTAAGAACCACAGCGGCAATAACCATTGTTTTAAGGTGTTTTATTTAAATTTTAGTAAAAACAAAGATTTTCTTTTCTTTGTAGATTCTTCCATGCCTAGAATCTTTTTGTATATACGCAGCGTTAGGAGTTTTCATGACATTCGTTTTTGCAATAACCTTTTTCACAGCCTGCTTTGTTCTTGATCAAAAAAGAGTTGAAATGGAGAGAAATGGAATATTACCTTGTATCGAACACCCGAATTATAAACCGAATAAATGTAGCCAGAGCAAAATGACAAGCAGGGCATTTAGATACGTGTATTCTAACGTAATTTTGACCACCCCTGGAAAAGTAAGTCTGTTCATTTTCTGCTAATTTCCGTTCCGTATATATTTGGAAAGAATAAATAGGTTTTGGTATATTTATGGCTTTCGAAAATTATGAGGGTAATTTTTATTAAACTAAATAAATTTGACCGGGTGCTTTAAAGGCGCTGAAGGAAAAGCTTTAACCGCATATAAAATTAAGAAAAGACGAAATCAAAGAAGAAAAATCTACCAAAAACTAACTGATCTTAACGGAGCTTTCTTGAAGCCAAATGATATCGCAAAACTTGTTTCCTGAAATTTTTACAACAAGAGACTATGATTATAACTGGAGCGTTCAATGCAAAATGTACTTAAGTCACATTTTCCTCGCTTCAATTTAACTACCGCTTTAACAAGTTAGAGTTCAAAAGTCCAAGGTGCGTGTCAACTCGAAAAAAAAATGCCAATTCAATACCTAAATCCACTACTGGAGGTTTTTTTACATCTTCAGGGACCGTTTCCCGAAAGATAGTTGTCAAGGTAGGACAGTCAGGATTGGCTGCAGCAACGTTATCTCGGGAAGCGTTCCCCGTTCCCCCAACATGAAGAAATTGAGTTTGATTGGGTTGGGTAAATGGAAACTCAATGCATATCTGAAAGTTAATTTTATTTTACTCCATGACACAGATATAAGAATAACATTTTGATTTTTGTTAGTAAACATTGTTCAGACCCGTTAAAACGTTTTTTATAGCTAACGCCATCAACTTGAGAAACAAAATATTGTACTGTTTAAATTATTGGGTATTTAAATAAAAAAATTAAATTTTTAAAATCCTAGGAAATAGGTAAGAGCCAAAGGTCATTCTTTTTTTCTATCTTAGTCAGTAGTTGGATTTATATACATTATATTCGATGGTGTAGCACACATAATATGTTGTAAGTACTAAATTAATGTTTTGGAGAAAAAGCAGTTTAAAGTTTACCTATACCCTTCTGTTAAATCATCAATCATCAAAGCCATCAATATCCACATCCACCAACTATAAAAACAAGAGAAAGTTACAATGGAGCTATGTCAAGTTTTGTTTTTAGAGCTAAAAAGTCCTGTCATAGAAAAGCTGAGACACCAGACAAACTTTACACTGGCCTCGTTCCTATTCCCAAGTTGAAGTATGACCACTTGCATGAACCTAAGAAGTTGGTGAACGAAACTACACAAGCCTACTCGGCTTGTTATTTGCCTTGTGCTTCTAAAAATGCCCATGTGGATAATGTAGATATGATAAGCGAGAGCAGTCAAACTAGATCCTTCTTACTAATGATAAAGCAATTTCTTTTTCAACGCAATTAACTACCATTAACAATGTCCATAATCAGGGTTCCCATCAAAATTCTTAAATCGAATTCCCTGACATTCCCTGACTTTCCAGGTCTTCTTAAACAAAATTTCCATGACTAAAAAGAAGCTAACCGAGCAAGAACAGTGCTTTTTATAGTTGATATATAGTTTATTACCTACTTTTATTACCCCATTTTCAATTTTGTTACGAAATAAAATTATTTTTATCGATAAGACAGACCCGGATTATTTTTAATTTTGTTAGGAAATGAGATTATTTTAATGTAAAACTGGAGAAGGCAAATTTTCCCTGACCATTTTTGAATTCTCTGACTTTCCAGAAACATTGTAACCCTGATAATGCCAATGCAAAAATTCTTTCAGCAGAAATTAGCACAGACCACGCCCTTTCTTGCTCTCTCTCTCTCTATTGTAGCGTGCATAGCATCTGCTTCTAAGTAGGAATGCCCTGTCTCCATAAATTTTAAATCAAAAATTTCCAAATGCTATATTGTATTTACCGCGAAAAGCAACGCGGCTGACACATTATTTCTATTTTGTGCCCCACGTGTCGCTAAATGTAGAAACATGCGTAACAGTTTTCAGTAAATCATATAGGTACTTAAGCAGACACGTTCCTATTTCTACACTACCTTTCTTGCCATGGGTTTCGTCCCGTACATAACAATGACCTGTTGCATCCGAAACATCAAATATTGTAAAGTTGTACACATTAAGCTTTAACTTATAAAATATTTGGTGGTCTCCTGCAAAAGGTACTGACCAAAATTGCCTGCAAGTCAAATGTTGCTGCCCTAAAAGTTTCTCCTTTTTCCTTGAGAGCTCTTTCCTTGTCTTATGTTTTCATTTGCAATGCATCCTTCTCTCTTTTTTATGGCTATCGAATTCTTCTTTTAATGGTTCTCATCATCTCAGCAGTATTGTATAAACTGCATATAAAACACTGGTTCTTCCTTGGAATCAAAAAATCCAGTGCTGGATCATACTGATGGAATACCTTTTGGTATAGAAATTTAAAAACAGGCGTTACGTTTCGAGTTTTGCAAAAATCATTTTATAATTTATACATCGTAGACAAATTTAAATCAGAAGACAAATAGTGTTTCGTCGAATCACGCCTACAATAGTGGGCTTCCACATGAGTAATATATCGACTTCCTTCGTAACATTATGAGGTATTTTACCTTTTCTTTTATCACATCCAATGTACGTGTGGGTTGCACTAACATTGTTCATACATGTTTCAATAACGCGATGAGAAATCGAAAAAGTTTTACAAAAAAATTTAAACATACCCAGACTCTTGAGCCCTTTAAATTATTTTTTATTTTATTTTATTTAAATAAAAAACCCTTGATTCTTTTCGTCTACTTTTTTTTATTTGCTGTTTTCTATTCTTTACTGGAACATTTATAACCAAAGGACTCAAATGTAACTTTTGCCTATCGAAGTCAGCCATTTCCCAGTATTCGCGACAAGTACTTTCCCGAAGTTCTTCAGAAAAATTTTCTCCGCAGTGATATCTACATTTGCTACAATCCACGGGCAGGGGCTTTTTTTCTGGGCTTCCTTTCCACCTCTATTTATATACCTCATGCCACTAAGCCTCTTCTTTTTTGCAACTGATCTTTTCCACAAAGTTTTATCAGCTTTTGTTCTGTTTTTTTTTACTAGGTTGTTCCCTCTCCTGCTGTTGCTCTTCCATTAATTCTTTCTCTCCTGACCTCAAAGCAGACGGTGGAGGTACATAAGAGTCACTGGAATCCTCGTACGGGTTCCCGTCACTATCACCCAAAACTGTTTGTATCTGATCAGTAACTTGGTCTGGTGTAATCGGTAACAATTCCAAAATCCGAAAAGTAGAATCATATTCCTAAGAATATTATTTCCAGACACAAATATGTAGTAAAGTTTTTGAACTCGTTTTTCTCAGAAAACTCATATAACTCTACATTTTGCATTGGACCCACGAATTGTATTTCTCAAGCAAAGTGCCATGTGTAGATTATTTCTTAATTTGCAGATCATAGTTATACTGATAACACTTGTATGCGCTGGATTCAGTATAGAGAGCACCCTTAAACTCGAACAGCGTTTCGACCCTAAGTGGTTTTTGCCTGAAGGAACCCACTTGGCCGAATTTTTAAAGGCTCGTGATAGATATTTTCCCCACGTAGGATGGGATACAGGAATGTATATGGGCGCTTTAAATTACAGCCAAGAAATAAAAATAATTCAAGACGCTGTGAATAAGTTGGAAAATATGACTGATATTACGAGCAATATTATGTCGTGGGTACATCCCTTTAGGACTTATGTGTTAGTAAATTTTAAACACGGTAAGTTCGAAGGAATCGATTAATGCTTTAATCCAGGCCACACAAGGTCATGCAAATGTTAAGACTTAAATAGGCAATAGCGAAAGCTGGAACTGGTCCCACAGTGCTCAGGTAACTTAAATAAAATACTCACCGTACTGCAGTTATTTTTGTTTATATTTCATATTCTTTTCAAAATTTAATACTATTATTCCTTAATACTATTGCAGTATGTTGCGCTTTGACCTGAACGCGTAGCTCGTTATCGCCCACACACGGCGTACTTGCGCGCGATTCTAGACAGACCTCTTCACCCAAGACTTAACACTTGCATAATTGTGTTTAGCTCAGGTTTAAATTCTCACTGTTTCTTTTTTTGAAGGCTCACAATGAGCAGAGACAATACAATAATATTCGCGACCTGAAACGACTATAGGAGGCAGTACCAATTTTACAAGATGGCGGTTACAATTGGGGTAGAATTTAATGATATATTGAGTATTTTTGGGGATTTTAAACGACTCATTATTTAGGGGGAAGCAATATTACATGTTAAATACATAATGACTTAACTCCAATCACATTAAATCCTAGTAAAGATTAGATTTCAGGCAGAATATATACTACATTAGTGATAGTTTAGAGTCCGGCATCCTATTTGTAATTAAAAGTTACTGACAGTAAATTTTCTTTTCAGGATTTATTTTATTTTACTTTCAAACGCAGTGACTTTTATTATTTTTTAAATATTAATTTTCCCTTAACAGTAGAGTGGCATATAACACCCAAGTAATAGATCATTTCAGTATGAATCCACCACAATCATATATACATTATCTAGTACAGTTAAATAAAAATGTTCCAACCTGAAAAAAAACCTCCTTTTAAAATTTGGGCTATATATTATTCCCAAAGGTTTAGAAGAGCTCTGTAGTACTGAACAGTTTGCTTTTCCTTTTATCCAAAGTACATTCAAACATCACAAAAATCGTGGAAAACACGATAAAGCTGAAAAACGAAGTCACCAACTGAAGTCGAAACGTTAAACTATCCCAATTCCTTTAGTTCACTATAAGTGGCAGCACCGTCGCTTGAGATCGCGAATTAGCAAGATAGTACAAATTTTTATTCGAAAAAATAAACTTTATGGGTCACTGTTACCAACATAAAAATATCTTAATGTTTTTGTATCAACTTTGCGTATGTATGTGCTTATAGATATTTATAAGGAAGATCTGGATGAAGATAGATTTAATATATTAATGTCAAAGTTTCTACACAGTCCGAGATATGCAAAATATCAGGGTAACTTTGTATTTGAACGTGACCTCGAATGTGGAGCACCAATACCAAAGATTAAGGTAAGTATAATTAATTTTCAGTAACTTATCTAAAAAATATTTTAAATAGTAGCCGTGTTTAGGTATATAACTATCGAAAGTCCAAGATTTAGGTTTCTCTATGAAGATCTAAAAAAAATAATTATATTTTCAAGAAATAAAGGAGGGAAAATCAAGCAAATCGAGAAATATTAGAATAGGCCATACATTTTTAATGACGAATTACTACCAGTGACAGGACAACAACTTGTCAGAACCTAACTGATCAACTAGAAGATCCTAATTTAAACCAGTACTAAATCTTGAGCCTTTCTAGTGAACCCCGGTATTTAGGTTCGCTTTTTTTTTTGTACGCACTGTAACATTAAGCATCGTTGAAATCATAAAAAAATTGCCGTTTCTATTTAATAAGCCGATTTTTAGATGTCAATCTGATATAATATGTACTATCTAAGAATTTTTAATGTTTTTACATCTGATTCTGCTAAAAAAATAAATCTATTTTTTAGATGTCAAGTATTGATTTTAGTATGAATATATTTCCGGATCCAAGGCAACAAATTGAACCAATGCATCGAGTGCAAGAAGTTGCAGAAAAAGCAAACTTTACCTCTGGCGATAAGTTTGCCACTGTATGGTCCAAATTCTTTTCAATGTGGATTACTGATGAGGTATAACAAGCATATCATTATTTATGTATCTCATGACTTCCAGCCGGTTTAAAATATACTTATAATTTTTCTTAGACAATTGCTAGTAATATAAAAAACGTAGCTCCTAATGGTGCTAACATTCTTACCGAAATGCGTGACGAATGCGAAGATCAAATTTTGGCTGTGGGGGTAAGAATGCGTCGTGTCTAAATTGGATACCACTTATAAGTATTTTGATATTTCCTCGATTTCTCGTGCCCTAACCCCCCCCCCCCCCCCCCCCTGTCACAGCGTGGTGTAACGTGCTGGCGGAACAAAACTACCTAAGAAGCTATATTTCCGTTTTAGAATGAGTGGCGGAATAGGCGCTGCCCACGACGTATTCATAATGTTCAAGAATATACTAGTCGGTGTGGACGAATATTCGGCTGCGTATTGACTGACTGTTCGGTATTCGGCTGAACACCAACTGTTCATCATATCACTAACAACTATATTTTTACTTTTTTAGCTTATTGATGTGGAAGTGGTGCGAAATTTAGAACTGGCTCTGTTATGTGTTATGGCATGTACCATTTTACTGATAGCGGATTGGCAAACCTGTTTGTGGATTTTTGTATGTGTTTTGGTTACCATGATAAATGTTTGTGGATTTATGCAAAGATGGGGATTAACTATCGACTTAGTAAGTTATTAAGATGCATCAATCATATACGAGATCAAAGGTGCAACAAGAAATGTGATTTTAAGATAACTAAGCAGTTAAAAGCACATAATGAACTCTTATTTTTAAACTTAAATTTTTTACAACGTCCAGTCGCACAAACAAATTAATCAAGCATTAAACTAATTGGACATTTTTAATATAAAATTAGCCAGCAGTTATGTTAATTTAATGTAGAGGACGTCAGCTGTCAGAATGTGAGGTTATTAATATAGGCAAATTTTAACATTTTTTGGTATCCAATTATGATTTATAACCGAAAAAATACTACAGTTGCGTCCCCGTCAGTTTGAAAAACAAATGAATGTATAAATGATTTAGTTTTAGAAAATAATGTTTTAGCCAACATGGGACGATCCATCAGTCCGTTCTCAAAATTCTGCTCATCTTTTTTATTGACTTAACCAACGACGTCAATGACAATACGAATAAACTAATTAAGTAGTGTTTTCTATCAGGAATTTCATGCCCTATTACTCGATTCAAAGTTCTGAGCAAGAGTCTGTAAAAAACTGTTTCTGAAACTCTATGACATTACTATTCATTGCATCCTCGTGGTGAAAAAAACCGTACATCTCATTCACCGTCTAATAATGCTGGCTCTGATTACTGCTGACATAATTTTAGGTTTCTTGCATTGGCCTAGAATTAGCGATAGGTCTTTGTGTCGATTATGCCACCCACATAGGTCATACGTTTCTAACTATTCACGAGGGAACAAGACAAGAAAGAGCTCTACGCACTGTGAGTTCAATTGGATCAGCAGTATTATATGGCGGCCTTTCTACACTTATTGGCGTTTTTATGATGAGCCAATCAGATGCCTATACCTTTCAGTCATTTTTTAAGGTACGAGAATATATTTTTGGATAAATTTCTGATAATTGAACATTTTAGGGCGTCCCTCAATTTTAAATAGAAATACCAGTAAAATAATACGCTTTCGCCTTATTTGTAAGTAGGTATTCTACACACTTCCACACGAGATCCAGTTAATCTAGCAGTCACGTGTATGTCATTTAATCTCTCAATACAGATATCAGATGACTAAATTGGACCGCACGAAAATATCCTATAAGATAGCAATCTCAGTTTTCATTAATTTTTTGACCGTGAAATGGGTTCGTGAAAAAAAAAGATTTATTTTTTTAGCCATCTAAACCTGTTATGTATTGTTTTTTTGATCCCGATTTTGCCGCTTGTGACTGAATATTAATAAAAATTACTGTCCAGGGAAAATCCTAAACATTCTGGACGACTACTATTCGATCAACTTAATAAAATCCACTCAAAAAGGCCGGTATAAAAGGCATAAAAATATATGGTTTATTTTAAATGAAACCAACTTAAAAAGATTACAATACCTGTCCGTTGTGAGAAGTGAAAAAATGTATATTTTTTTTTTTTTGATTTAAAGTAGAAATATTTCTTAGATATTTTACTTTATTATTTGGTTAGAAATATTTGTGTTATTATCAGTTAAAATTTAAATACATTTTTCCCTATTTTTTTTCATGCGAACATCATTCCCTCACAACTAATTTTTTTATAAAACTATAGGTAGTCAAAATCAATCGTATAAAGTACAATGACGTTGGTGCCGGCAGAGGGAAAACTTTTAGTTAACCACTGGTTTTTAATTAAGACACACAAGGTTCGAGAGAAACGGCGCCGCAACCATCTTTCCGCCGGCACCAACGTCATTGTACTTTACACGATTAATTTTGCCTCTAATGAAATGATTACTACTGATTTATAACACGTAATACCACAGTTTAAAAACCGGCTTTTTAGCAGGATCGTTGAGGCCAAGAATTTGGACCAATAGCAGCAGGCCTGCCTAGTTGACGCCTGCGCATTTTTCAATTTATTCCAGGCTGCAAACATTGTTGCCACGACGAACGTTTAAGAAGTAGGTGTAAGAAAACATGTAAATGCTATATTGCTAAAACTAATTAATTTTGTATATACCCAATCAAACAAAATTCTTCGGGTTTAGGGTTATCGAGAATTGGGAGCGCTGCAAGAAAATGCTTACGATACGGATACGACGTACGTGAAACATTTTTCTTGCTCTAACTGTAGTAATCTTCTGCCTAATCGCAGCACACGTACGTCGTAAATTGAACCATTTGCCGATATTTCGGCTCTCACGTGGCTCTTACTGCGCACACTCGAGATAGGCAGATAGCTATAAAAAACAATTTTGTGCTTCACGTTTATCAATGAAATTCATAGGAGTTGGCAAACTGATTCGCGTTTACGCGTTTTCTCAACTGTGGTAATACTTATCTATACATCCAGAAATATAAAAGTATTTGCAAAACCTTTTAAAGTAAGGATTTAGTTACACTAAAATTGTCAATTATCAGAGATTTACCTTTTCATTTATTTCTAAAACACTAAAAGACGCATGCCTAACTAATAATAAAAAAATTACTTTTATGACTTTTATGACCAATGCATTGTTTTTGTTGACTCTGATTAGATAGATAATTACTAATCTTTTATTTTAGATATTCTTGCTAGTCATTATTTTTGGTCTGTTCCACGGTATCTTATTATTCCCTGTTATTTTGAGTTGGATTGGTCCTAATCCGTATCCAACAAAATCTAAACCAATTCCCCAAACGGATGAAATGGATACGAGAGCAGAATCATAAATAAATTGTTTGTAGATAAAATTAAATAAATTATTTTTCACTAAAAAATGTGTGTTCTTTTTACTACCTTGCTATTTTTGTCGTTCCTTGTTCATATTAAAAAAGTAAAAATTTAATAGATGCAGGATGTAGAATGATATACTTGTTGACAGTGGTAAACATGATTTAGCAGAGAAATGTTAGAAGAAAAGATCATTATCTCGGAAACGGTTCAAACCACTCGTAGATAATTTTAGCCAAAAATGCGCATTAGAAGCGCTTGATTTTAGCATTCATGTGTACGAAAAGCACTTACAAAAAGCACTTCTTAACCTTACCGGCGTCCCTCCGGCCGTCGCGTCGCATCGTGTTTTAAGAGGCAGTCTAGAAGCAGTTGAAAGCAGCGGTTTACTAATGCAGATGATTATGTTGTATTTGCATTTGCCCATAATATTACGTTATATTTGTATTTGGTTCAACCGCACATAATGCGCCTTTTTCGGGTGCTTTGACAGTACCTATTTACCCAAGTAGCATATTTAGACACAAATTGGCCACAAATTCTTTGCTGCGAAACGTTTCAAAACATTTTCGATTCAAATTATAAAATTGCTCGTAAAATTGTATCGAATGTGTTCCAAAACTTTTGCGACTCATTTTCGAATTTAGTTACTAGAAACACTTAAGAACTGTTTGTTTCGAGATATTTTACAAACCACAGTGTCGATACATTTCCGACACGCGGGAATGAATATTTTTCGAAACATTTTTAGACAAAACTATGAAGTTGTGGTAAGACACACGCGCTCCCAAATTGTAGCGACACATTTTCGAACTAAGTTAATCAGAACAAATTGGTATTTTTCTGTTTCGAAATATTTACCAAATGGTATCCATTGGTATTCATTCATTCAAAATGCAAACAATCCTTCTAAAGTTATGTGGAGAGTTATTAAGGAGAGTAATAACAAAAAAGATACATCAGCAGACTGTAATATTTCTGCGCATGACTTTAATGAATACTTTGTCAATGCGGCTCGAGAGTTATTGCAAGGGCTTGACCCAGATAGAAGTATTTCTAATGTTCCGACAACCACAAAAAAGGGACCAGGTTTCTCTTTTCGTCCTGTTACATATATCGAAGTTAGGGACATAATAAAAAACCTAAAAAATAAAGCTAGTAGGGATATTGATCATCTTAATGTCCCGCTTCTAAAATTAATAAGCGAAATAGTAATATATCCATTGACAAAGATTATCAATCAATCAATCCAGGTAGGGTATTTCCCTGATGTGCTGAAGCGCGCCTTGGTTGTGCCTATATATAAGAACAAGGGTGATAGGGATAATATGGGTAACTATAGACCTATTTCTCTTCTTCCAGTGTTGTCAAAAGTGTTTGAGAGGTGTATTTCATCTCAGATCCTTCAATATTTTGAGGGAAATGATCTTTTTACGGAGGCACAGCATGGTTTTAGGAAGGACCATAGTACAACAACAAGCATAGCAAGGTTCGTTACATCGATACTTGAGAGTTTTGAGGATTTGGAATACACTGCCACTATTTTCTGCGATTTGAGCAAGGCATTTGACTGTGTCTCGCGTGATCTTATTAAAAAACTTCATCTTTATAATTTTGATACAAATAGTGTAAAACTTATGAAATCGTATCTCACTAACAGGTCTCAGAGTGTTCGGGCGGGTGGTGGGTTGTCCGATTGCTTGGAGTTGGGGGTGGGCGTTCCTCAAGGATCGGTCCTAGGACCGCTTCTATTGCTTATATATGTAAATGATCTACCTGAGAGTGACGCTGCTGCTAGCTTCAACTTGTTTGCTGATGACACTGCTGTCAGCCTGCGGGCCGGGACCTGTGAAGGAATTTCTGAAAGAGCGCGCGAGACGCAGTCGGCTGTTAGTGCTTGGTTTTGCAGGAACAATCTTGTTTTAAATGAATCAAAGACCAGTAAAATGGTATTTACACTACGAAATTGTGAGACAGATCTCGAAACTGAGAATGCCGTACGGTTTTTAGGGGTTACGTTAGATCCAACTCTAAAGTAGGAGTGTCATATTGACAACCTTGCAGCAAAAATGGAACCTGGCAGGCGGTGTCTCGAAGAACGTACTTAGAACAGCATACTTTGCTCTCTGCCACACACTGCTCTCTTACAGCATAATAGTATGGGGCCGAGCGGCCTCATCTTATAGAATATTTGCTTTGCAGCGCAGAGCAGTAAGAATTGTGGCGGGTTTGTCATACAGACAGGACTGTCGGGATGCTTTTATTGACCTTGGCATCTTGACATTTCCATGTGTCTTTATATTTGAAAGCTTACTTTATGCAAAGGCAAACATTGATATATAAAACAAACAGTGATTTTCATACTTACGACACGCGTTGTAAGAATGACTTGTCCACCCCTTTCTTTCGTCTTAAAAAATGCCAGAATGGGCCAGATTTTTTGGCAGTTAAGTATTTTAATCGACTGTCGCAGACAATCAGGGATCTTCCAGTACCAGAATTTAGGAAAAAAATAAATAAATTTTTAATTTCAAGGGCTTATTATTCGCTGAATGATTTTGAAAATGGTGACCTGATAATCTGACATTGCAAAGTTTTGTGTTGTTAATAATTGTAATCTTTAGACTGTTTAAGTTCATTTTAAGGAATTTTTAATTGTATCATATATAATTTTTTTTTAACTTTCAATATCTTAATTTAAATGGCATTATTTCACTTTTGGTAATTTTATTTTAATAACATACATAATTTTGACTTGTGCACGTTTTTTATAAATTATTGGCACCAATAAAGAATCTGAATCTGATTTACGAAACTTGTGAATAAAATAACTATAATCACTTTCCAACAATAGCTCAGAAAAATCTTATAAAGAACTATAAAAAACAATATAAGGCTGCAATAAGTGATTCTAAAAAAAAAGCTAAAATACTACTAAATAAAGGGTTTTCCAATAAGAGGTGTTATTTTGAATAGCCCGCTATTTCGGTAGATGTCACTTTTGGAGCTGTAATTTTTTGACATTTGACAAGTAGAAACTACGCCATTAATAAAAATGGAACGATACACGCTTCAACAACGCATTGAAATTATTAAAATTCACTATAAAAATGGTGAAAATTTGGCAGAGACGGTTCGTAAAACTCGAACATTTTTGGGTCGTCGTGAAGCACCTTGTCGGACCGCAATACAGAAGTTGGTGGGAAAATTCGAGCTGTTGGGACAAGTTAGTGATGTGAAGAATAAAACCCGTGCACGTCGCTCAAGAACAGCTGAGAATATTGCTGCTGTATCCGAACATGTTGAAGAAAACCCAGGTTTGTCCATTCCTCGTCGTTCTTTGGCATTAAACATTCCACAAACGTCATTACACCGTATTTTGCATAAAGATTTGGGTCTTAAGGCTTATAAAGTTCAGTTAACACAAGAACTCAAGCCGGCCGATCATCAACAACGGCGTGTCTTTGCCGATTGGGTCCTTGAAATGCATGAAAATGATCCGGAATTCCATCGAAAAATCATCTTGACTGATGAGGCCCATTTCCACCTCGGTGACTTCGTCAACAAACAAAATTGTCGCATCTGGGGCTCGGAAAACCCAAGAGTTATTGTTGAAAAGCCTCTCTATCATCAACGTGTGACTGTTTGGTGCGGTTTATGGTCCGGCGGGGTCATTGGACCTTACTTTTTTGAAAATGAGGCTGGAGCACCAGTTACGGTGAATGGATTGCGCTATCGACAGATGATTAATGATTTTTTATGGCCGGAATTGGATGGTATTGATCTGGACAACGTTTACTTTCAACGAGACGGCGCTACGTGCCACATAAGCAACGAAACCATTGATCTTTTACGGGAAAAGTTTCCGGACCGTGTTATCTCTCGAAGAGGTGATCGCAATTGGCCACCGAGATCTTGTGACTTAACACCTTGCGACTTCTTCCTTTGGGGCCACGTGAAAGAGAAGGTCTACGCCAACAGCCCAGCGTCGATTCAAGACCTCAAAGATGGAATTCGTGAGGCTATCGAGGACATAGGGCAGCCACTTTGCGATTTGGTTATGGAAAATTTCATGAAAAGGATATGGTCCTGTAGGCGTGGTCGTGGTGGTCATTTGGCAGATGTTATTTTCCATTATTAACGGCATACCTTCCTCTTTATAATGAAATAAACATCCGATCATTTATCTCAAAAAATGGCATTTTCCTTTGAATATCAAAATAACACCTCTTATTGGAAAACCCTTTACATGTGGAATATAATTAATGAACATCGAAAATCAGAGAATAACAGCAAAGTGAGTGTTTCACCAGACCGATTTAATGATTTCTTTGTAAACATAGCTCTTGATTTGCAAAGCCAGAGTGGTCCCTCTCTTCTGAATCCTCTGGAATTTGTCCCCCCAACACCTGGGGAAGTATTCACCTTTGGAGAGGTCACATTCATTGAAATTAGAGACATCTTGACGGGTCTCATTAATAAGAGAAGTTGGGACCGTTTTGGTTTTACTGTGGAGGTCATCAAGGGCATTAAGAATCTCATAGTTGGCCCTTTGACCAGACTTGTGAATTGCTCCCTCAGGGAATGCACTTTTCCCGATTTTCTCAAACAGGCAGTGGTGGTGCCGATCTTTAAGAAGGGAGATATTAATGATCCTTCCAATTACAGACCGGTATCACTTCTTCCTATACTATAAAAGGTCTTTGAAAAGTGCTTAGCAGTAAGGATTATAGAACATTTTGAATCTGGCGGTCTTTTTACGGATAGCCAATTCGGCTTTAGGGGGGGGGGTCCGAAACACGACCCTGGGTATATTGGATCTCATATCACGGGTCCAGGAGGCCTTGGAGGAGCACTGTTACTAGTCGAGTACCTTTTGTGACCTGTGCAAGGCCTTCGATTGTGTCTCACACAAGTTGCTTCTTAAAAAATTAGAAAAAATATAACTTTAGCAATGATAGCATAAAAATGATTTCTAGTTACCTTTCCAACAGGACTCAAGGTGTACTGGTGGATGGGGTAGAGTCCGCAGAGAGACTAGTGAGAGTGGGAATACCACAGGGCTCAATACTTGGGCCCCCTTTTGTTTATAATCTATATTAACGATCTACCACAAATTGATCCAACTAGCTCCTACACTCTCTTTGCGGACCATACCACGATCGCCTGCGCAGACCGAGATCCAACAGAAGCCACGACAGCACCGAGGAAGGCACAAGAGAGGGCAGAAAGCTGGTTCACAGTCAATAAGTTGTTTCTAAACATTGAGAAGGCTCAAAACATGGTATTCTCGGCAGTTTCCTCCTGGGAGGGAGAATAGTAGTGATGTGAGGTTCCTGGGGGTCAATCTGGATGTCGGGCTGCAGTGGGGCGCTCATAGGTTTTTAATGGGTAAGTTGGGGTCCTCTAGGATTCGTCTGCGAAGGCTCTCTGAATGTGTCTCTCAGTCCACCTTAAGGCAGGCATACTTTGCACTCTGCCACTCCCACATCAGCTATGCAGTTGTGGTCTGGGGCCATAGTGCTGGTGCTAGGGGGGTCTTTCGAGTCCAGAGGAGGATGGTGAAGGTGGTTGCTGGTTTGTCCTATCGGGCGGACTGTCGACATGCCTTTGTATCCCTCGGTATATCCTTCCCTGTTCGTCTTGGAGAGCCTTCTTTTTGTTAAACGGCATCTCAGTGGACACCGGAGACATGAAGAAGTTCACCATCATGACACCCACAACAAGCAAGGGCTTGTGCCTGTATTTAGACGACTCTAGAGATGTCACGATGGCCCTAACTCTCTGGGAGTAACTTTTTTTAATAAGCTACCTGTCATGATACGTGACCTGCCCTTATTCACATTTAAAAGGAAGATCAAGGATTTTCTCATCAGTCAGGCATTCTATAGTATTGACGAGTACTTGAGTTTTAGGGACTTTGAATTGTTGCATTGACTGTGTTTGTAATAAGTGTATGTTTAAATATATTGTGTTTTGTGTTGCCGACCAAATGTCACTCTAATTGGTCCTTATTGTTACTTGTTTGATTCAGTTTGTTAACTATCTAGTGTTTGTATCTTACAGAAAAAGGAGTGTAATGTTAAATTTTATTTTATTTTATGAATTTTTTTGTATTTATTTACTTCATAATGTTTACAATTACAATAAACAAAAAAAAACTATAAGGGCATTGAAAAATGTCAGAAGGATTGACAACATTAGTATTAAAATTGATTCTAGATAACATTCATACAAAGATTTTTGAAATATACAATTTATAAGTAGGTAACAATTATACTCACATAGAGACATATCTAAAATAATTTCAAATAATTACTACAAATTTTAATTGTAACATTGAATTCTCTCCTTATCTAGATCACTAAAAACTAAAAAATTCATTGATGATATAAAACGCCTTTACACCTCTTTTGCATGACCATAATTCAGTGTGTCAGGTGAATCGCTCCAATATATTACACCATATCTCAATCTAGACTGAATATATGAATGATAAGCAACAATGGCAGCTCAGTACTAACATGGTTAGTTATTACACGCAAGGCAAAACAGTATCTTGATATACTGTTGGCTACAGTTTCAATGTGGGCTCTCCAGTCGAATCTTTTATCGATTTGCACACCCAAAAAACGCATACCCTCTAAACTAAAGAGTTTAGCTCGTCACCCCCCTGAATCCGCGCCTGAATAAAGAGAATACCAGAAATGCGATTTTCATGTGCAGGTATTAAAGTAATTTATTTATACATGCCGGCCATAAGATTTACAGCAGCTCACCCACATCGTTTGCTATCTGAGCTCGGAATTATTAAATCCTTTATTTTAGCATATTGCTAGTCATTCTTACATAATAAAAAATACATATACATATAATCGTACAAATTACAAAGCCAATAAAAAAGAAACATGACCCTGGCAATGTTGAAACTAAATATTTAAAAACAGGCTAAAATTGAGGCCTAAATTGAGCAAAAAAATTTAAAAAAATGAACACCAGTGGTTTTACACATCCACAAAACAACAAAGCAATACAAAAGCAAACACCGAGACACACAGCACCTCAGACCAATATACAACCGAGACATCACACCTGCCACTACTCAACAATAATATTAGCTGAGATCAACATATATATTCTCAATTGTCTTTTGAAGGTGTTCACAGAGTGCAAAGATTTAATGTATTCGGGCAGCTGATTAAATTCAGCTAATCCCCTGTGAAATACAGAATTTGTTCCTATCCTTTTATTTTTTGGTGGAATAAAAAAATCATTTCTTTGTCGAGTACTGTAGTGATGCACATCGCTATTATATTATTATATCAACTTACTCTGCAAATATTTTGGAGCAGCACCGATCTTCACTTTAAATATAAACACCAAGACACTAAACTTAATATACTCGCGAGCAGGAAGCCATTGCAGTATTTGAAGCATTAGCTTAATTGGCGTGTATCCACTACAAGATAAAATCACACACATAGCTCTGTTTTGCAGCTTTTGCAATCTGTCAACCTCGTTCTGGCCAAACAAATACATTATGGTGGCACAATAATTAAAATGTGGCAGAACTATTGTATTATATATTAACTTTTTTGACCAAAATGATAAATAACTTGAACAGCGAGACCGATAATTTATGCTAAGTATAACTAATTTTTGAAACAATATAATTAAAATGATCCTTGAAATTCAATCTATTATCAATCTGTACACCCAAGTATTTAATTTTCCTAACTTCCTCAATCCTGGTTCCACCTATCTGTAAAGAACAGTCATTTGATACAAACTCCCTCCTCGCCGTTTCAGAAGCAATTAACATAAACTTTGTTTTACTCGAGTTTATTTTTAATAAATTTTGTGTGGTGTACTGATCTATTCTTGTTAGAACATTGTTCATATTTTCTACCGCATTACTAAGATTTTTTGATGATACATATAGTAGTGTATCATCTGCAAAAAGATGTATATCTGCACAATCAACTACATTAACAATATCATTGATGTATATAACAAACAGCAAGGGTCCCAGAATACTTCCCTGTGGTACTCCATGCTTATTTATTAATTTTCCCGATAATTCACCATTCAACTTTACCCTTTGTACTCTATCATGTAAGTAGCTACGAAACCAATCCAAAACCCTGCCACCAATTCCCATCTCAGAAAGCTTAGTCAACAAGAGGCCCCTATCTATAGTCTCAAACGCCCTCTGCAAATCCAGAAAAACCGCAACAACACTGTATCCACCATCCATCCAATTCTTCCAATCATCCACTACACACTGGAGAGCTGTTTCGCAACTATGGTTCTTTCGGAAACCAGACTGCTTAGTTGTTAATAAATTATTTGCATCTACATATTCATATTCCAGAAGCTGCTCATAAACGACACTTTCGAAAACCTTTTCTATTGAATATAAAATATTTAGGGGGCGAAAATTTGATGCATCAGTAGAATTGTCTTTTTTTTGTACAGGAATTATCGTTGATAACTTAAGCCCCTCTGGAAATATAGCCTGCTCCAAAGACGAGTTTATTAAATTCAATAAGGGATCCTGTATAGAATCAAAAACATTTTTCAAAAGTTCTACGTCAATGCCATCCGGGCTAGTTTTATTTTTCAAAGAGAATACAGTGTCTTTCAACGAGATTCTATCAATTAGTTTAAAATCCTGAAATACAGAACCATTTATCAGAGAACCCTCAACAGGGAAACTGGAATTAATAATGATGCCAATGATGGTATCTAATATGTTTTCAATACTTTCAATGTAATACTGGTTTAACTTATTTGGTAATATTTCTATGTCGTCAACAAGCTTGAATAAGATCATGAGTAGTATCCAAAAACCATTGGTAATTAATTAATTTAGTAAAAGACAGCATTCCAAAAATCAAAATAAGCAAACCATAACACAAATAGGTACCTACTGCCAATTATATAGCTTTTTTATGTTGAGCAATCACAAACCAGTCAACAACAATTAAGTTTGAGCTGGTATTTCGATAAACAATATCTACTTGTATAAATCCGAATCATAATATTTAAATCATTTGAAACAAGCCAACGAACATAAAAAATTTAAAGAAACAAACTTCAATAACTATACTACAAAAATATACCCTGCACTTTATTTGGTCGCTCTTTTCTGCTTAAATTAATTCTTTATTAATACAGAAGGTAATTATAAAAAATATATATTAAAATAAAAGTAATGGAGTATGAAT
This sequence comes from Philopedon plagiatum, assembly GCA_963971165.1. Taxonomy (NCBI): domain Eukaryota; kingdom Metazoa; phylum Arthropoda; class Insecta; order Coleoptera; family Curculionidae; genus Philopedon; species Philopedon plagiatum. The sequence continues at coordinate 123,768,543 of OZ020189.1, read as the reverse complement.
AACTCGAACAAAGCAAAACTGCACAAAATAAACCAACATAATTTAAAAAGGTTTATAGCTTATTACAACTTGATTTATTTAGCACAAAATTATTCTTATTGTCAACAGACGGCAAGTTAGGAGTCAATTTTTCGGACGCTAACATTTAATATCTATTAAGTTTACAAATTTCTTGATTACGTTTACTATAATAAACTTAATAAGTTTATTGTATAATTCATCTCAAACTCATGGTCTATCAAATTACCGGAATTACCCTGTAGTACCAGTAATCAAGGAAACATAAAGGTAGTATTCGTATTCGAGTGAAAAGAAATAAAAACCAATTTCATGAACAAGTGTTTTCAGGGGCACATTCAGAATCGACCACAGAAAACCGAAGAATCGACGCCGGGGCCGGGTGTTCCCGGGTAAACAGCTGACCGTGAGGCCAGAGGCCAGAGGCGTGTTCGGTTAATCCTCAGCGAGGCCTCAGATGCCTCTGCGCGCCAAAATTCCGTTCGGTAAATGTCTTCGAGCGAACCGAGGAAAAATACACCGCGTTCGTTTATTCCCAGGCAGAGAACTCTGAGCTTCATCTTTTTCGTCGGAGGATTTTGACCGATTAAAATGAGAATCCAAACATCTGATCAGCTGATCACTTGTTTAGATATTTAGATGAAAAATGAGGTTAAAAAGGGGATTGGATTGAATGGATTGTTTAATTTAGAAAAGAATATTTGTTGTCGCAAAAAGACTGACAACTTTGAAATTTATTTCGTTTTCCTTGCTCTACCTTGTTTTGGGCTTTTTTCGTGATGAGTTTCGCAAGAGTAGATGACCACAATTTTCACACAATTACTCTTCAAGATGAAAATAACTCGTATAACTGTCTGGTAACCAAAGAAGAACATAATAAAATTAATAACGGAGGTAAGATAAAACTTTTTCATTTCATGGACCTGCGTTTTAAAAGTATACTTTTGACTTTTCTGTCCATAAGGCGCTCGAAAAGTAAAAAGTAAAGGTAAAAAGTTACTTTCAAAAACAGTTTTCTCTGCTTTGTTTTAGATTATGAATTAGCTAACGAAGTTGTGCAGAAGGAAATTGAACGTAAAAACAGATTGTTGGCATTCAAGCTTTTCAAAGAAACTGCAGCTACAAACATGACACATGGAAAAGCTACCTGTCCTAGTTGACTAATAGGCACTAGTAAATTTAGATCCATGTTTAAAACACAGAAAACGGTTATAGTGGTTTAGAAAGTTATTAAACAATCCGAAAGAGGTTTAAACCTAAACAGTTCAAATTCAAAAATCAGTTTAAAGTTAAAACAAAACCGTATTCCGTAACCGAATTCCATTGAGAAAACAGCTGCAGAGCCACTGTATTTGTATCCTTCCTTCCCTACTGTGGGATAGAGAAAGAGAATTTCTGTCCCTATTCCACAGTATAGAAAAGAAGAGGATAGGAATACACTGACACGGCACCAGTTTCCCAATGGATTTCGACATAGATTAAAAATTGCGTTCGGTAAATGCCGCGATGGTCGGAGTGCTCTGTCGATCAGCTGTTACACATCTGCCGTCTGTCTGATCTCGTCCGCGAGGATTAACCGAACACGACTTTATAGTTTCTTATGGCCGTGACGTCATTGACAAGTCTACCCGGGAACACCCGGCGTCGATTCTGAATGTGCCCCAGCGTGGAAAAATCGTGAGGAGTGTTCGTTTATTAGTTCTGACACTTCTAACCCCGGGGTGCACTGAGCGCGTTCGACAGCAACCTTGCGTTCCGTAATTTGTCATCTAGCGATAAGTCTTTAATCTTTCATCGTTTTCGGCCAGCTAGTGGTCATGATCACGGTTGACAGTTAAATAACGGATTTTTATTTTTCGGTAACAATAACCGCTAAATTATTACTTCTGCTATAATGCTTTAAACAAGATTTTTGTAACTAACAAGACTGGAAAGGAGGGTTGTTTCCTGCTTTCTTTCAAAATAATTTATTATATACATTTCCCTTTTTGCACGAATGCTTGTCATTTTATCAGTCTCAAGCTCAGATTATGAAAATTAGGTTAATTAAAGTATGTTTTTTTATAATTATTATTTAAATCTGTTAAACTTAGTTGCTTTAAACCGAAAACAGTATTTTTTTATTTATTTTGTCGAAAAATAATTATATTTTTTGAGTGACCGGTGTACCTAGTAACGTACTACGTAGGTCTAAATTACAGTAATAACGTATTCCAATATGTTTTTATATGCCCCAACTTTGGCAAAACAGCGAAGTAAAGTACCAATGACCACGAATTTTCGATTTCGCTACGTGCGGCGCTTGGCGCCCTAGAGTTGCAGCCCCTATTAAGCCCAATGGTTAGAGTCCATAGAACTGACCTAAAAGTTAAACAAAAATTGGAAAAGCATATGAGACTGCCGAAAACTGATTTAAGATTCGTATTCTACGACCCAAAATTAGGGTTCATGCAAAATTTCATCGAAAAGTCCGGTGTTTCCGTTCATCCGAATAATTATATACCTTAGTCGCAAATTAATCTGCGACTGTCGTAAATTGCGTAGCAAATGTATAATTTGCGACGGCCCCATCTAGGGTTACCAACCGTCTCATTTTTAGCGGGATTGCCCTCTTTTAGTTTCTAATGTCCCGCGGCTACGACCTGCGAGACGCTTTTTGTCCCGCTTTTCCAGGATAGGACATAATTATTTATAAATATACGATTTTTGGTCTAATTAGGTACTGTCCCAATAACCTCTTATGACTTTTGGTCGCAGCAGAAAAAATAAAAACAAAAAAATATTTTTTTGTTTTTAATTGTAATATTTTATTTTGTTGTAATTTAAATATTTTTTAAACTATATTGATTTTATATAAAAATAAAATTTATTGTATAATATATTATAAATGTCCCGCGTTTTTAGTCAATGTCTCGCTTTTTTATTCAATGTCCCGGTTTTTTTACTATACCGTATCAAATTTAATTTGAGAATTATGACAGAAACCCATTTTACAACGGAGAGATCAATTATGTCTCTCTCTCTCTCATATTCTTTCTCTCTCATTTTTTCTCTCTTCATTTTTACAGCTGGTAGAAAGTTAGTGTTGGGGAAACCCAACCGTTCATTCAATTTCTATAACTCTATTTTTATTTCCAAATAAATATTAATAACCAAGCAGGTATAAAATCCCTTTTAAATAAAATAAGCTCAAACTTGTCTCCTTTGAAAATTTAACTTGCATAGAAATACGCAGTCATCGGCAAAATATAAAGACTATTTCAGCTAAAATAACAAAAGAAAATCTTTCCTTTAATTTAGTTCTTCTAAAGCACCGTCATGTTGTCGGCGACCGTCAAAGGCTTAGTTTCCTTTGAAGATTTTTATTTCTTCGTTTTATTACCGTAACGTTCTAAAAATATATTACTAGCAAATGCAAAAAGCGTCAGCAAAAATGGCTACCAACTTCAACCCCTCTATCTCTTCACTTCGTGGTATCAACGTATCGGTACAACCCTTTCACCAATACGATATCATCTGCCTAAATATAATTCGTCAACGTCATCGCGAAGACGACTATTGCTAGTCGAGCGGAGCATAAAAAAGGCGGTCCATATTACTTCGACTTGCTTCCCGTCGAAGAGAGATCGTCATTCTAACAACTACCACAAAGACAAACTGTAGCGTCCCTTGCCGCAACAGAATCGCGAAGGTCAAGTAAGACCGCACCACAATTAGTGCGGGGAAAGAATCCCCTGTTTCTCTTGGGCATAGTCCTGTAAACCACAATTAGTGCGGGAAAAGAATCCCCCTTTGTTTCTCTTAGGCCTACTCCTGTAAACCTCAATTAGTGCGGGAAAAGAATCCCCCTTTGTTTCTCTTAGGTATGGTCCTGTAAATGTAAATTAGTGAGGGAAATGCTTCCCCTTTTTTCTTAGGCATAATCCTACATTTCAGTTCATAAAACGAACAAAAAGTCAGAGTTAATATACGACAATAACATCTCGTAATAACAGAATGTGAAGAATACACGTTATGTTTTTGTTAGTGTCAAGAATGGTTGTACATATTTACCAGAAATAAATACCGATTGTTTAGTGAGATTGATGTATTTTACTATTCCAACAAGTCGCGGCTGCCAGAGATCGCGCATCAAGATGAAAACTGAACCAGTTACCTATAGAAAAATATTACAGTAAGTGGAGGTAGGATTTAAACTAGAGCCTTATCCTTCCAGTTAGGTTATGAGAAATATAAACACATATACGTACTACTACTATAATATTGTTAGCATCCAATCTACCCGTTGTTAGAATTTGAAGCAAAGATAAAATATTGTTTTGTACGGTTTGTACCACGTGATGTAACAGCACTTTTGAAGTTTTGACGGAACTGTCACTGTCAGTTCTGACAGCAGTTTAAAATGTGAGCTTGTCGATTTCCTTTTCGTCTTTTTACCTTTCAAAAGTAAAGATTAATGTGTTTTTATTTGTGAAAAGTGGATTAAAAATTAATTATTATCCTATTTACGATATTGACATAGCTAATGTACCGATAATGCCAGTTTTAAGCAGCAAGAAGTGAAGAAATTTCTTGTAGTTTTAGCGGCGGATCTTCTTATTCACAAGCATGTAAACTGAACAGTGAATACATCATTTTTAATTTGAGATTTTGGGGCAAAACGGGTAAGAACATCATGTAAATAAAGCGAGGCATCGTTTGGAAATCTAAAAAAAAAACGCATTATTTAAGCACGATAAAACTCAAAATACGTAAGTATAATTTATTGTAATCATTAATTTTTATATAATACATTATAATTAGAATCAAAATCTTAAATAATTAATTACCTACCTATGCAAAATCACTTTGTCTTTCTCAACTGACCGTCAACATGCGAAACAAGATCTCATGTTCCATCTAAAATATTATTAACTCTGTATCGATATTATTTCACTTTAAAGTATATAACAATTTATATTTACTGGTTTTTCTGATATTTTATTATAAATTAAAGTAAATATTCACAAAATAACGCTACGGCTAAATCGAAGGCTTGTCAGATTCAAATTTGAACTTTTGAATATGATAGGCGCGAGCGGCCATGTTGTCGTATTTGGTGTTTTGATTAGCGGACGGTACGTAGTATTGAGTTCACTGGCTAGGCAAATCACGTGGTGATTTTTGAGGGATGTTCAGGATATCACGTGACTGGTTAGCAATTGTTTCCAAAGGCTACGTCTTTGTTTCAACATTTTCTCATCGTTCGCTATATAGTAGTAATACGTATATGTATAAACATGACATATTATTTGAAGCCTGTCCCATGTAAGTTGTTTTTGCAGTGTAAAAATATACTTAAAAAGTTTATATCAAGTATTAGCAGCTTAAATTCCTGTGTTCTGTGAATCTGGGACTGACTATATAACAAACTATTGAAATATTACACAAAGAACATATTTGTTCTTCTTTACATTACTTGGACCGGGCGTTATGGGAATGAGTAACAGAAACGCCGACCCGATATAAAGTTGAGAATAGAGGGCATCACAGAAAATTTCTTTAGTTATTAAGAAAAAAGTGAAAATTGCGCCCTAGAAACGTTTGGTTTCAGTTCAAAAGCTGGTCACAGTACCATTACAAAGTGTATCAATCCTTCTGGAACTAAGACTTACATTTACAGTTAAAAATTGTGAAACTACTTACATTCGATTAAACAATTTTTATCGCGTCTTTAACTCTCACAAATGTTACTGTTCGCAGGTAGGCTGTATTATAGATCCATTTTAATGATATATGGGAGAATAGGGAATCTTTTTTTAACCTTATTATAAATTGTTTACATTAATAAAAATATTTACTCATTTTTGCTATTTTTTCTTCATTTATTTAAAAAAAATTTCTCCGATCTTTTTTATTGCAAATTATGATACTAGAGGCAAGGTTGTATTTTTCATTAGGCAATCTAGAGCCTAGGGCGCCGCGAAGCAAATAGGCGCCACGAGATTCAAACAAAAAATCGATTCAATGAACAGTATTTATTTCAGAGGCGCAATTTGATTATTAGCTTAGGGCGACGAATTGTCTTAATTCGGCCCTGCTTAGAGGGGTAGGAAACAATAATTTTAAGTAGTAGGTATAAAATAAGAAGGTTAATGTGGCTATGCTGACACTTTGCTTAATAAAAACGAGATTTTTGCAAATGCTGTTTGTGTTTTCAGTAAAGACAAAGGTCTTTTGCTATAAAATCATAAAACTTTCATAAGTCTTTTGCCAGATTAGAAATTTATTTTTTAAGCGAGTGTCACAACAAATGAAGTTTTACGGATCTATTAACGTCCCTGAAGTGTACCTTTTTTGGCCGCTTTTTTACTTTACGGCCGCTTTTTTACTTTACAGCCGCTTTTGCAAACAAAGTCATTATGAGGGCAGCCTACTAGACACATTTAATTTCCAAAGAAATTGAATTAGATTAGATGGTACTTCAGTAAGCAGCTTTCCAGCAAGAACCATTGTTACTGAAAATGAAGAAAATGAAATGTTTGTTAACAATGTCATGTCTAAAAGTGGTATTACATTTTCAAAATGTAATAAATGTACATTTAACATAACAATTAATAACAAATAATGCCATAATTTATTAACTTCTTTATAACCCAACTTCTGTTTATAATACTTACTGTAAGTAATTCTGTACACATCTTTGTTACTTAATAATACACTTTTCATTTGGTTAATAAAAATTTGAATCTAATCTTCCAGTTTCGTCTTTGTTTAGAAACAAAATTGTAAAAAAAAGTTGTTACCTACTTGATGAGACACTCGCTTAAAAAATTTTGTGTGCACCTCGGCCGTATGATCTTTTTTGTCCTCACCTGAAATTTGTTGGCCTCGGCTACGCCTCGGCCACAAATTTCAGATTCGGCCAAAAAAGATCAACATTACGGCCTTGGTACACAAATAACTATTTTATGACAATTCCGATTAAACCTTCACAGTAGACAACCAGAAATACTTGCACAAACAAAGGCGGCTGTTATAAAATGTTTTATTATTCTTTTTTATTAGAGTACAACATCGTTTTTATTTGTCTTTTACTAATGCCCCTTTTACTATCAAGAATAGAAATAAATCGGATTCCGTTGGAAATTTTACCAAGAAAGAAAAGAAATTTATATAACCAGCAATACTTCCACAAGCAAAGAAGGTACGATACAAATTTGAACATATTCTTTTTTTGTCTTTTTCCAACATGGATAGAAAGAAATCTGAATTGTCCGTGATTATCAGGAAAGAAAAGATGAATATTGTGATCGCTAAAACATGTTCTGTGTAAACTGTCCATGGAACTGACCAATAGGTTGAATTCGTGTTCAATTGTTTTTTCTGTCATCATTCTTACATTAAATTGGATAGAATATAGCAAATCGCCCTAAACGCAAATGAGGACTTGGCAGCCCTAGCCCCATCCCTGTTCCTCTTAGACAATTTCCATGATGATGTGCTCTGCAGGGGCGTACCGTGACTTTTAGTTTGGGGGGGGGGGTTTGGTCGACAAAACCATTTTTTTTTTATAAATATGTATATAATACCGTGTTGTATAATGTTTATAATAAATATATTGTATCTACTATAAGAGATCAATGGAGGACCCCCCCACCCCCCCCCCCCCCCCCCACCCCTCCCAGCGGTACGCCCCTGGTACTCTGTATTTTCATTTTATATACAACACGGAGTTCCTTTTAACAAACTATTAAACATGTAGGTGCCTAATAACGTTGTAATATTAAAATTATCATTTTTCAAAAAATAATGATCGTGCCTGTATCCTCATCAGTAAAATTACGTTTACCGGATGTTTATACAGTTACAAGGGATTTCCCCTTTGAATTTTCCCTTGATCAAGATTCCAGAATCAAACCCTTTTTATTTTCTTTGACAGTTATTTTTTCTAGCTAACATTTTATTAGTGTAGCTTGAAAATGAAAAAAAAAACAATTTGAACAGTTTGACCTTTATAGATGACCTCTACGATTTATCCTAACCTATCGGCGCCTATCGTAAATATCGTCAGCAGTATCGTCATCAAAAGTGTCTCCAGATTCTGATAAAACTGCAAATATCTGTGGTTGTTACGTCAAAACTCTTAAAATAAACTAGTTTTTCACAGTACCAGTACGATCAACTGTGTAATTCATTCGACATCGGTAGGAATCAGGCGCCCACCAATTATCGCATATTTTTAACGGCTTTATACATTTTCTGGTAAAATAATGTCTTTGAAGCAATCCATTGCAATACTGCAAAGCAAAAATGGCGTTAACTGTATTGCACAAAGGGCTAAGTAAGTAATTCTTAAGTTTGACCTTTTTGACCTATCTTCATAACCTTAAATTTTAGTTCATGGTGGTCTGGAGTTCAAATGGGGCCCCCAGATGTAATTCTGGGTGTAACAGAAGCTTTCAAGCGTGATTCTAATCCTAAGAAAATTAATTTGGGTGCAGGAGCTTATCGTGATGATGAAGGAAAGCCTTATGTACTTCCTTGTGTCCGTAAAGCTGAAGAAAAATTGCGTGCCAAAAATTTGGACAAAGAATATTCTCCAATTGGTGGAACTCCTGAATTCTGCAAGCGGTCTATAGAATTAGCCCTTGGAGAGGGCTCAGAAGTAGTAAAGAATGGATTGAATGCAACAATACAGGGCATATCAGGAACTGGTTCTTTAAGAGTTGCAGCTGCTTTCTTAAGCAACTTTTTCCCGCACAACAAAGTTGTATATTTACCTTCTCCATCATGGGGCAATCATACCCCAATTTTTAAGCATTCTGGACTGGACATAAAATCATACAGGTATTATGATCCAAAAACTTGTGGGTTGGACTTTGCTGGTGTTTTGGATGATATATCGGTAAGTTATTAAATTATGATAACTTTTCTGAATATTTTGTAGTAATTTATTTAGTTATGTAATCTAGTCTAAATACCTACTTGTGGGATTAATAATAGGTAATTTATCTCTAAAGAATGTTAAGTCTTGGATTAAGTTGAGATATAGATACTTAATCTTGTTTTTAATTTTTAACACAAATTTCATCTGTACTTAACTACTGATAGGTAGGTACAGGGATGTCCAAATAAAAGAGAACATGCCTTATAACTTTTTTATTTTAAAGGTGGGAAAAAATGTTAAATATGAAAGTTTTGGGGATTTTTATGGATCATTCATATATCTTATCAGCAAAACAATTGAGCATCGAATAAAAATAAATAGTATGAAACATCGATTTTCTTGCTTATTTTAAATTGGATGGTATTATTTTCATCGTATTTTTGGATTCTAGGAGAAGTTCTAGACATATTTTGTATATACCTACCTACTCTATGCAATTTTTCAATTTTTTTTAAATGTTAAATTAAAAATTAATTCGCATAAATAGGTACCTACTTACCTATATATTAAATGTAAGTAACTATCCAGATTGCGAATGAAATATCTGCTACCTTTCTAAATTTTCTTCTAGGTAAGTCAAAGTTAATGTCAAGGTTGACAATAATACTTTAGTCACCATGAATTTATAATTTTATTTTTATGCAAAATGAGTTAAGTATTCATTCTGTTAAACTGTAAATGTTGATTTTTATTAGTTAGTAAGATTTGAAAGCAATAACCAGTGATAAACAATAACAAATAAATTATAACATAAACAGATAAATGTTATCATTGGCGATTAAATATCAAAATAATGTTTCAACATATCCCCCATTTAGTTCTTCACACTTTTCATACATTCTTCTCTGCCTCTGAAGTGTGTTTATAATACTTTCAGCATCATTTTCGTTTAGATTTCTCATCTTCCTTTGAAGTTCTTCAATATTTTCATTATGGTTGCTGTATATGACATTTCAAATGACCCCAAAGAAATATATCTAAAGGTGTGAGGTCTGGGCTATTTGCAGGCCAATGTAATATAAGTATAAGTACTGATCCATTCTTTATACTGATGGTTTAAAAAATTATGAACCTCAATTATATTATGGGGAGGCACTCCGTCCTGTTGCCAAATAATACGTCGACATTCTTCAAGTGACAATCAATCAAGAATATCTGGTTTTCATTTTCTAAAAGATTAAGATAGCGCTGGCCAGTTAATGCTCCCGAAAAGACAATCAAATTCAAATAAGCTTTATTGCCAGAAGACTTACATCTTATAGACAAGGCAAGAAGGTAGTTTCTACATGGTCCTACATACTATAACTTACTTACAAATAAGTATACATAAAAAAAATCTAAAAGTATATAAGCAGAACCACACTAATAAAAGACAAACTCAACAAGGTGCACAAACACACATATGTAATTTAAAACTTGATATAAAATAATAGGTGTAAAACAATTTAAAATGAGTCGTCACAAAATTCAGTAACAGCAATAAGCCCTGTCAGTCAGCAAATGTCTAACTCTCCGCTTGAATATCCTTAGACTATTCAAAGGCTTTATATTGCTTGGAAGGTGATTGTACAATTTTAAGCACTCATATATAATTCAGTTCTTCACCAGATTGGAAGCCGGGATTGGCAGATAGAATAGAATAGATAGAATATAATAAAATCGCTAGGTCTCTTTCTTTATTTTTCTCTTCTTCTTTTTCCATAGCCCAGAATTCCTCTTTCTTTTAGTCTTCTATTTGTTTTTATTATGGTGTTTAATGATGGGGTTCTTTGTTTCTCTTCAGTACTTTCTTAATATGTATTGTCTTTGAGCCGCTCTAACATTACTGTTATTTTTTAAATATAATTTTAACATTTTGTATCTCTCATTAATAGAATAACTCATTTTGAAAATTATAAATTTACGGTGACTAAAGTATTATCAACCTTGACATTAACTTTGACTTACCTACGAAGAAAATTTGAAAATGTAGCAGGTATTTCGTTCGCAACCTGGATAGTTACGTTTAAAGTATATTTATTCAAAAATAATTTTTAATTTGAAATATTTCAAGAACGATTGAAAAACCGCATAGGGTATATTGTATACAAAATATGTCTAGAACTTCTCCTAGAATCAAAAAATATGATAAAAATCATACCATCCAATTTAAAATGAGCGAGAAAATCGATGTTTTATACTAAATTTTTTGATTCGATGCTCAATTGTTTTGCTGATAAGATATATGAATGATCCATAAAAATCCCCAAAACATTCATATTTAACATTTTTCCCATCTTTAAAAATTTCGGTTATAAGGCCTTTTCACTTTTATTTGGATATCCCTGTACATTATGAGTACTGTTAAGTACATGTAGCAGCGGCGTCACGTACACTAACAAAAAAGTTAATTACAAGTTAATTTTTCAAAAATTAATACTGTGTTTGTTTTATGTATAGAAAATCCCAGAAAAATCCATCATTCTTTTACATGCCTGTGCTCATAATCCTACCGGTGTCGACCCCAACAAAGAACAATGGGCTGAATTGTCCAACCTCATTAAAAAGAAAAATTTGTTCCCATTCTTTGATATGGCATACCAAGGATATGCTACTGGTAGTGTGGACAATGATGCTTTCGCTGTAAGTATTAACTCCAAAATTTTGTGCAATAAATTTACTAAATATTATAAATTTAATACTACTATTTCAAATAATTTTTGTCATATTAAATAGTTTAATAGAAATAATTTGGTTTTGAGTGAGTTTTAATATTTAATTCTGTAGTTGTTACATTTAAGCAAAAGATTGATGGCCAGATTCTCCAACAGTAGATTGGTTTAATTTGACCACCAAAAGTTTTAAACTGACAAGTGTAAGAATAAGACAACTAAGTTTTATAATATGAATTTGTTTCTGAATTGTTTGGCAAATTTATAGAGAAACGGGCAATTTTAGTTCATACTTTCCAAAATAATAGAACTAAGTTCTTTCTAGCAACATGCTCCAAGATAAAAATCATTAGGAAACTCTATGAATCACTGAACTATTAGAATAACTCATAAGTTTTTAATAATGATATTAACAATTACCAGAAAAACACCTGTCAAAACTGATCGACTAGATCTTAATTTAAACCAGTACTAAATCTAAAACCTTTTTAGTGAATCTGACATATTTTCCAATTTACTAGTTGCTCAGTACAGTTGTGACACCTTTTTGTTGTGAAATTGCTGGTATTCGTCACTTCAAACTTATTGTTGCTGATAGTGCAACATGTTTTATGGTAGAAAAAAAAAGAAATTTTTGAAAAGACAACAAACTAATCAGGGAATTTCACAAACAGTTAAAACCAGTTTATTTTACCAATGGGTTTAAGTTAACAATAATGGGATTAAATTGGCAAGTATAGGAACAAGACCATTAGGTTTTGTACTAAATACATTTTTGGATTTTATTCCTACTGTGTGAAAAAATTATTTAAAGTATGCATTGTTGCTTTCAACAGTTCCTGACATTTACCTTTTTATTAAAGGGTCCCATTTTTAATATGTCTAAAAATAATTACATTTATCAAAAGAATGCTTTATTATTCATTAATTACTAAGTCTATATACACTCTTTGGTTTGTGTAATTATTTTGAAAAAAAGAGAACAATATAAACATGAATTATTTTTAATATCATGTGAAATCATGAAAAATACAAATAATATTCAAGCACCCAACCATTGAATAACAAAAATGGCAATAAATAAAATAAACAGGCATTATTTTTTGTGTTTTAACAACAGTGTAAACTAGAATTTGGTTAATTAATTTTGTTCAATTATGGAAATAATGGTTCCCTAAAATTATTAAGCACTTAGCAAAGTGAGCAATAAATAGCAATGTTTGCTGTGGTTCCGCATTATTTATAAGTTATAAATAAACCATGTGGAACCTGAATTTTCGTATTTCAATTCGATAAGCGTGACTCATTTCCGTTTTTTATAACTTTTATTTAAATAAATTATGATATTAAAGGGTGAATTCACGCTGGTTAGCGCTTGCGTGTTGAGTGAGTTTATATGTATTATGGCTAATTTTATATTGTGTATTTTAGTACTGGTACATGCCAATGTTATTGCACAAATCAATAAATTTATTGCTCACATTGTTTAACATATTGCACGCCTAAATCTTAATAATTCCCATTATAGCATATACTACAGGGTGTCCGAAAAGTTTAGGCAAATATCTGTGCTTTAGTAAAGATAGAGACACCAAATTTTAGGTGCATCTATTTAGGTGCACACATTACGGATGCTCCGAACTATCGATTCGGCCTCGGTATTCGGTCGCTTCGGCCTACTTTTTTACTATTCAGTTTTGACTGACGCAGTTGTCTGGTTCGACCGAAGCGACGCGGTGAAAATTTCTTGTCAAAACTTGTTCAGTTACGTCATCAAGTGAGTTGGAGACGTCTTTTAGGCTGTTTAGCTCAAGAAGGTTAATTTAAAAATAACTAAAAATACAAGTGATATTTGGAAATATTATTTATTATGTGACGATAATAACTAGTCAAGGTGCAACAAATGTTCATTTATTTACCTGATAAGTTTTTTTATTAAATATTTAGTCATACAATGGCATAGTTATTATTTTCCCGTCTTAAAGAAATGTACATGAATAGCTTTGATTCGGCTTCTCCTCGGCCGAATCACTGTGAAATTCAAACCGATTCGGTATTCGGACGAATCGAAAAAAAGTTGCTTCGGCGCATCCACAACATAAATCTACTTTTTTATGTAATTTAACTTTTTCAACCCCCTTGAGGGGTGAAGCTAGGGAGTTAGAGTCAAAAATTTTAAATGCAACCCTATGCCGTACGTACGTACGTTTTAAAAATTAAAAATCGTAAGAAAATAAAAATTTAAATATATTTCTTTATTTCTTTTATTATTTTAAAAGTTGTTCAAAATGAATACCACGAACTTCTTGGCAGTAATAAAGTCGATTTTGGAACTCACTTCTCACATGTTCGAGAATGACAGGTGTTACTTCTTGGCAGAGTTCCAAAATCCACTTCATTACTACCAAGAAGTTCATGGTAGTTATTTGGACAACTTTTAAAGTAATAATAGATATACATTTTTATTTTTTTTTTCACGATTTTTAATTTTCAAGGGCATGCCATTTAAAAACAAACTAAGATACAGACCTCGGGTTTGCGGTTAAATTTTTCTTTTTTGGAGACCTTTAAAACGAGATACCACACGGCATAGGGTTTGGATTTAAAATGTTTGACCTCAACTCCCTAGGCCCCCCCCCCCCAAGGGGGTTGAAAAAGTTAAATTACATAAAAAAGTAGACTTATTAACCAATAAGATACACCTAAAATTTGGTGTCTTTATCTTTACTAATAGCAAGGATATTTGCCCATACTAAGACTTTTCGGACACCCTGTATACATATGTAAGTATAATCTGTAATGAACCACTTTAGGTGCTTAGTCTTCTTCAACATAAAACAGTTTTATTTAGTTATATACATGCGTTTTTATTATTAAAAACTATACTAAATCGATTTAAAGGGAGCGCCTAAACATATTAATTATCTTTTTTTGTATGATAGAATGACAATATTATTTATTCTTACTTGTTTTTATAAATTTCACCTAATTTAAAGGTTATCAGTGTTACCACTGGTCAGTGTTATTTATGTTATAATAGTGTGTGGCATTTGAACAAATTATATTGTATAGTTATCTGAAAAAAATATGGTTTTATCTATTTTTCAACAGTGAATTGTTTTGCACATACTTTATTAATCTAACTTTTTTAATAAGAACCATCTATGTTATTATTAGTATTAAAATAGTTCCTCTGAGTAACTTTATTACTTTGGAATCAGAGCAATTCTAGATTCTTTAAATCTGCTCAGAAGTTTTATGTAAGTATCGCCGCGCTGTTTGCTCAAAATGCCATTAGGAAGGTCAATCGTATTAATCCAGGCTGGCTATTCTGAAAAGGTTGATTTCGAGAAAAAAAATTTAGAAGCATTTTGAATGTTTTAGGTTGTAGAGGAGGCATGTCTGAGGATATCTGCTATCCCAGTAACAGCTGAAATTGCTGCAATGATTTTTAAGTATTTTTTGAATATGATAAAACTAGTTTTTCAACTGTAGCTCTTTTCCTTTGCACTGTAGGTAAAAGTGGTCCATAGGAAAGTTGTAGGTATTGAAAAAACCTTTCATTTGAGTCTTTGATCGTCCAAATCCTTTCAATAGTTAACGAGATAATTGCAAAATCCATTAAAAATGGCCCTTTTTGAAATAACTTTTAAATAAACAGGGTCTCCCAAAAATGATGGTTGAGCAATATATGTTTTTTTATGGTTATGATGATAAGTTTAAACCGTCAATGCACCGATCTTTTGCGAGCCGTGTCCATCTGTGATTTTCGTGAAAAGTCCTTTATGAATAAATACGGTAATAACAAGTTGGGGATTTGCACGCATAGAGATAAATACATTAGAAAAAAATACTATTACGAAGTTTCGGAACAAATGTGTATGTAGGTATTTTCCCGGTAATAAAGATGTTCGTTGATTTGTAATCTATTAATTATAGGTCCGTCACTTTATTAAAGATGGTCACCGCATAGCTCTATGCCAGAGTTATGCCAAAAACATGGGTCTTTATGGCGAAAGAGCAGGAGCTTTTAGCATTATTGGTGACTCCAAAGACGAGGCTGATCGCGTACTATCCCAAGTTAAAATTCTTATCAGAGGCATGTACTCAAGTCCACCCATCAATGGAGCCAGAATTGTCACTGAAATTCTTAGTGACCCACAACTGAGAGCTGAATGGTAATTATTAATTTTTAAATATAAAGCACTAGCAATGCCAAATATTTTTGCATTCTTGCCACGTTTCGCTAGGGAAAACCGAGAATTTTTCTTTTTTTTTCCGAACCATTGAATTTTTTTAGTAATATTTTCGTATTCCAGTTTTTATATTAAGTTCCCTGTTGTTTTGACTAGTGTATATTTAATTTTTCTGAAAGGATAAATATACTTTTATTCTTGAAAATTACTTGTTTTAAGGAGTTTTAAAGAAAGCTAATAGTGGTATTTGATTTTATGTTACAGGTTGATTGAAGTGAAAGGTATGGCGGACAGAATTATCTCCGTTAGAAAAACGCTCCGTGAAAATCTTAAAAAGGAAGGTTCTACTAGAAATTGGGAACATATCACAAATCAAATTGGAATGTTTTGTTACACAGGAATGAATGCACAACAAGTAAGTGAAAGACACTTTATATTCTTTAAAATAAAATAGATTGTCTAGTTTTTAGTATCTAAATTTTTGCAAAAAAAAATAGAAGGTATGGAATAGTTATTTGTATACCCAGTTTCGAAAGTAGTCCTTTGCAATGCGAGGACCTAGTTCGCCGCTAGAGACGCCGTCGAGAGCTGCGATGGTGTAAGTCATTGCAAATCATTTTCGAAACGTGGTGTACACAATATTTTTTCTACGACTGTAAACTAAAAACACAATAAATTCTTTAATTACCCTTTTTTTCCTAAATTCAGAGCTTATGACAAGTTGCACTGTCAATATCAATTTTCGCTAATTTGCATAATATATAAATATGTGCTTTTAAAGAAAGTTTTTTTAAGTTCTGCTAAACTAACGGTTTTTAAATGTATGTGTAGTTGCTTGATTGTTTCTAACTAATATATAAATACTTCGTACAAAAGCACCTCGAACTGAAAGTAAATTGTCATGGAAATGCTGAGACAATATGACCTACGATAAAAAAATTATGTTTCGATCTAGAAACCAATACTTGATATGTCAGTTTTCTATAGCAGGAGTAGAAAAGTTTAACTTTTTAAATATAACTGTTGTTTAGGTGGCTTTTAGAAATAGATCAGTTACAAGAGTTATTTACCACTTTTCCGCACGCGACGGCACTTGCACGAATGACGCGAAGCGGAGTTCGGGCAAACCGTCAAGGGCGGAAAAGACACTTTCCGCATGGGTTAGGTACAACATTTTCCTACGATCGCTGATTTACTTCAAATTTAAGAAAAATTTTGAGAAAAAAAAATTATTATTACTAAATTGAAGAAAACGGTTTTTTAAATTTGAAAAACATGCAAAGAACTATTGTTTGCGTTAAATGAACATTTTTCTTTTTTTTAATATCGTGAGGAAAAGTAACTTTTCGGTATTTGTGCGGAAAAGTAAGTTTTGTGTACTCTGCATATTATTATGTTTTTTTAATTCGTGTGGAAAAGTGTAGGTACTTTTCCGCACGCTCGTAGGAAAAAGTAATTTGAAATCGTTTTTGGTCCCTCTGATACCTTATTGTAAATTTAAAATGAATTAAGAAAATGAAAAATATATGAATGGCGTTTTTTATGAAGCATGAACATTTCGATGAGGTACATTCATTACATTTATTCATTTATATTTTGTCAACACCTGCAGCCTAAACTATAGGAGATAGAAGAAAACTTTAAAATACAAAAGTTGAACAACTTTTTCTCTTTTGGGATTATCACAGTTTACAATATGTCATAAATAGCTTAAAAAAACGTAAGATCCTATATAATATTAATTTATTAAAAATGCTCATTTTTCCAGATTTCAAAAATATTTAACATATTCAAGTCCAAATCAGTCATTCCTAAAATAATTAATTACGTTTAAAATTTGAAAAAAAAAATCGTTTAAGATGTTGATCACAAAACATATGTCTGAGATTTTGGTGACTTAATGCTTTAAAAGCTTTTTTGAGGAGTGCGTGAGTGGCGTCAGAGAATCAAAAATGATGCCATCCAGTCATCCATATTTAAGAGAATTAAAAATGATGCCATCCAGTCATCCATATTTATTTTTTTATACACTTGGGCATTTTATATACATTATGTATATGTATGTTAAGTTTATATTAGTATTAGGTAACTTAATTTAAGTGAGAGCCGTTTGTTTTTTATGACATTAATAAAATTGTAACATTGAGTGGGCATTGCCCGTTGAAATAAATAAATAAATAATCCTGAACGATAATAGAGGAGACATCATGTAACTTTTGTATTTAATGGATTTTCTCTCCTATAGTTGAGGCTGTAGGTGGATGTCAAAATATAATGGAAAACCATGTACCATGTAGTGGTGGTGTTGATTTAACTTTTTCTATTGTTACAGGTGGAGAAACTAACCAAGGAGTTTAGTATTTATCTTACCAAAGATGGTCGTATTTCTATGGCCGGAGTCACCAGCAAAAACGTAGATTATCTAGCTCATGCGGTGCACGAAGTCACGAAGTAAAACGTCCTACGCTTGCAATTTACTTTTAAATATTTCAAAGAAATCAGTATGCATTTTTTTTTCAATTCATTTCCTTATACAAAAGCTCTACTTTGTTTTCTCAAAACTTTTTATTTTTGCTTTATTAAGTAAGCCTAAAGTGTATTATATATTTTCTGTTTATATTTTATTTTTAAGTCGAAACAGTGATAGATAAAGTAAAGTCGATATTATCAAAGTAAGTTTTTATTACATTCAGATACTTTATTCGATATTTCGTTCTTAGTCATCATTTTAAATAGTATATTACATTACAAGTATTGAAAGTAGCCAGCCGAGTACAGAAATTACAACTTGTAAGACCCACAAAAGGAAAAAAACACTTTTTGCCTATTGCGGAGCCCCATTCAATAAGGGGACATGCGCTCGGCCCGGCCCGACCGGACCCAACCTAACCCTGAATGTATGCAATCCAACCTTTGTGCGTAGCGTTTTAGAAACAATTACAAAGCAATACCTTAACGTTGATTCTCAGCAAACTTCCAGTGGGAAAGTTGTTCCTTATAGTCTAAAGAACACTCGTGCGACGGCACGAGATATTTTGACAAAAAATAAACAAATTAGAGCAGGTTTAATCCAGCGTTGCGCGCCGCGTCTACATTTCGATGCATGCGTAGTACTGTTTGAACATTACAGAAGATAATTTGACGTTTAAAATATGACACAATAATTGTAAAAAAGGGTTACAAGAATAGAAATTGTTCTATTAAAATTATATTATCAAATATAAATTTTTGTTAACACAAAGCATTTTAATACAAAGGATTTTTTAATATGAAACATTATAGCATTAATTTTTAAAACGTAGGAAAAGCATGCATCATAATCATTTCACTTTTTTGGGCTTACTGCCTTTAACAGCTGTGTTTTGAAAAATGTTTTCATAAAATTTGCAACCTTCAGGACTAAGATATTTAACAAAAGTTTTCAGACCATTCAGTTTTTCGCGAGAAATTCCGACATCTTTAGCAAGCGTCGATTTTTCTAAAATTTCAAAAGTGGTTACTTTCTCGAGAATAATAGTCATAGACTTTTCATTATAACTGTAAAAGACGTCAATGTAGCCATTTGCAAAATAATTAATTTTCACCACTTCTTTAAGTAGGTATTGCATCGACGCCTCTGGTAACAGATCCAACTGGCCAAGCTTATTTACGAGTATTAATATACTTGTGTAAATACCCAACTCCACTCGTTGGAAAAATTTCGCACGCTTATATGAATAAAAATAGTAATGCTCGTATCCCTCTTATATCGTAAATATCTATTAATTATCAATATTGATAAATAACAAACGAAATTGGCGACTTAAGGAAGCCAGCTGTAATCAGCTGTTTTTTAACGGGGAACGAGGGCTCACTTGACGACAAAAGTGACAAAGATGCCAAATAACACGATAATGAAGACAAGACGAAACGAAAACATTCCCCGTTATAGTTATAGTTAGCAAATCGGCTGAAGAGGGCGTCACGTTCTTAATTTGAGTTGGACTCGACCGCCTGCCAGCGAATCAAGTAGAATGTCAGAATGATCTATTCCATAGCCTACTTATTTTCGATGCGCCCATTGCAGTGCTAGGCGAAAAGAATCGAGCTGTATGATATTTGGTGTTTGTGGGCACAAAAATCAGCAGTGCGGGTTGGGAGATTTTTGACTTTGACGTTGAACGCTGATTATATATATATATATATATATATATATATATATATATATATATATATATATATATATATATATATATATACAGGGTGTCAAAGTTAAAAAAATAATTTGGAGTTTTTTAGATATTTTCAAAAGTTTTCGGAGCATTGGGTTAAAATTTGGTGTAGGGGGGTTTTTTGGGGCGGGAAATAATAATCTGTGCTCATTTTTCTTCTAGCGGATATTTTCTTGCTTTTGGACTTCCATAACTTTTTGTCACTAGGTATAATAAGATTTATCACCCCTAATTAATAATATTACGACTTTTTGCGTAAAAAAGGTACTCTTGTCAAATAACGCTAAAGTTAATAGTTTTCGAAATATTTGCCATTTTAATTAATAATTTATCCGTACGTTATGTAGCAAGCATTGATATAAATAATTTTTTTTATTTTGTTTTCTCTTGTAAAATACTATGAACAAAAGTTGGAAATTGTGGGTTTTATTTACTGATTTTTAATTACCCATCAATTATTCAAAAACACCTTGTATCGAAAAATAATTTCTGCTGGATCTCAAACAACGGAAAGGTCATTGAGTATTAAAATAGCAAATATTTCGAAAACTATTAACTTTAGCGTTATTTGACAAGAGTACCTTTTTTACGCAAAAAGTCGTAATATTATTAATTAGGCGTGATAAATCTTATTATACCTAGTGACAAAAAGTTATTGCAGTTCAAAAGCAAGAAAAGTGCTGCTCGTAGCGCCCTCTATCCGGTAGAAGAAAAATGAGCCCAGATTATTATTTCCCGCCCCAAAAAACCCCCCTACACCAAATTTTAACACAATGCTCCGAGAACTTTTGAAAATATCTAAAAAACTCCAAATTATTTTTTAACTTTGACACCCTGTATCTTTCTTAATATCAATTTTCGGATTATAAAAATTGTGCTAAAGCGTAATGTTTTGAAGTGAAAAATTCACTGCTTCTCTGTGTCCCATTACTTAAGGACCACCGTGTATATGGGGCGGATCGCCTCAGATGTCCAGATGTCCCAGCGCCGCGCGTGAGCCTAAAAACATGCAACTTTCATGATCTCTTAATGAAACGCCATTAAAAAATAACTGAATCGTAGTTTTCGATGTAAAGGGTCTTCCAACGAGGACTGAATAGGGGCTCATTTTTGAGCTTCCTTGTATTTAAAGAAAAATCTAAAATAGCCAATCGATGTACTTTTTCCTGCAGAATTCAAAAATGAAACCAAAAATTTATTTGAACCAGAAACAAAAGAGTTACGCTATGGATAAGGTGTTTTTTTAAATGGAACATAGCTTTTTTTATACGATTTTCGGAACGAGTGATTTTTTTTATGTCCGTTCTGATTAAAATATTTAATATTGTGACAGCTATTTTTATTAAATTTTAATGTTTTATCCAGTATAATTTAACTTCAACCTGTTTGAAACATACACTAGGTAATAAAGGTAAAATCACCTTGAAATCCTTCAAAGTCAAAAAATTTGACAAATTTACTATAATATTGCCGAAATGAAATATTCGTTAGATGAGAGATTGCAATAAATCTTCTCCTTGCTTCTCTTGCATTTTCTTGGCATTTCACTATGGGGTTTTTGAGCCATATTTTTGGCCTAAATTAAAAACACTTTGTATCATGCAAAAAATTGATCAAAACGTAGTTGTTTCGAGTTGTTATGTAATACTGAATATAAATTTGGGTTTTATGTATACAGGGTGGTTTTCTTATATGACCTTGAAATTTATGTTGGAGCTGAAAAAAAAATCAAAATCAAAATGGGTGGGAACTATTTTAGAACCATTATTGTATATTTTCTTACTCAATATGACTTGCGGTTTCATCGAAAATTACGTCATTACCTTCTTTTGTTACTATACCCTATGTATTTTACTTCAGTCTGTTAGATTTCTTGTGAATAAAGAAATATAAGAAATCGAGCACTTAATTGGAAAAAATATTTTTAAAAAGTTATTTTATATCAGCTATTTTGTTTTGAATTTCTTAAAATGACTTTTTGAATATTCTATTAAGGCTATTGTTACTTAATCATTGCTTACACAGTTAGTTAGTTATTTAAATTATTCATGAAATTCTGTATATTTTTATCTTCAGGATTCCATTATTCAAATATGGTCTATTCTTACACTAAGTACATCATCCTTTGCTTTAGGGAAGGAGAAAAATAAAATTTCCTACATTATTTTAACATTTATTATTCATTTTCTAACTCTAAGTTGTCCAGTTTATCTAAATCTATAATATTGTCCAAATCTTCATGTTCTTCATCGGTATCGGTTGATTCAACCTCAGATGAGGTAACTTCTGGATTTTATTTGTATTCTGTATCTACATCAGGTACTTCTAATAAAGTCAAAACATTTGAAGGAAGTTTTAATTTTTTTAAGTTGGCATCTTTTATTTAAATTAATTGATGAAATTAGAGGATCGGACGTGTCCATTGCCTGTTAAATACATCTAACAAATTGATTTGACGCCCTGCTTTCCGCGCATGATATTGCCTATCGTATTGATATATTTTATTGCGGGCTTCCGATGCTTCCTCAGTGAAGTATCCTAAAGCTTTTCTAATGACTCATCTTCCTCTCCAAAACTGCATTCGCCTGTAGCCAAGCTATGTTTTTTGAAGCGAAAGAATCTTTATTCCTCGACGATTTTTCCCATCTCTCAGACAGATATTCGCAAAATCGACAAATCTTTTTCCGAATCTTATTTTGAGATTCTTCATCCGCTAAGGTGAACTTGTCTCCCAGTTTGTTGAGAACTGCATGAGAAACTACAGCCAACTTTGCCGTTTTATCTCCCGCTTCCAGCCACAGTTGGGCTAGCTCTTCATTTTTAAAATGCTGCATGCCTGGAAGCAAAAATAAATAAATTAATTTAATTTTTATATTGGGCTTTCGGTCAATGTTTAATACATAATATTTATTTGTTTGTTCAGGTTTTGCTTTATTTTCTTTAAACAATCACCAGAACTACATAGAAAATTTAATATTAAAGATATACGTATGAATTTAATATTTAAAACCTAAACATGCCTTATGTGTCTTTAACTTACTAACACAAATAAGATAATTAATTATGTTTGTAGTTTTGGTGATGGTTTAAAGAAAACAAAGCCAAACGTCAACAAACAAATATTTTTTATGAAACTTGGCCGAAAGCCCAAAATTAAAATTAAATTAATTTCCACTCAACGGCAGGAAAATAAACTAAAGGAAATAAAACAGAAGTTCGCGAACATTCGCAGAATTTTTTTTCTGCATTACAATTACTAATGTTTTCTTTAGTTTCTGTGCAACTATGAAAACCGGGTTCGACCGGGTTTGTGTTTTAAACCAATTGACATATTTAAAATTTTCTTTCGCAAAGTTCAAAACAATCTCGCATAATTTAATGTTTACTGCAATGTAGATCAATTTAATAAAAAAGTAAAATATCGTTCTGTAAAGTACATACCTAGAGCTAAATCATGCACTTTTCCGATGAAAAAATAATGATGCACCACGAAGTTAAACGCACTTAACACCATTCACACTTCGCTTACAATTCGCAAATGAACTCTTACTGGAAGCGTCTACTTCCGAAACCTGCACAGGTAAAAAAGGGTCTTTTTATTGGGTTTTCGGGTGATAATTCCTTCGTTTTGAAATATTTACTTTACTACTATAATAAATAAAAGCAAATTGTTTTACTTTCGGAAATACCTATTTTGGCCAAGAATTAGTGGAAAAAACCCCAATGTGCATTTGTAGAACAAGATAACAATCTGCAATCTCTCATCTAATGAATATTTCATTTCGGCAATATTATAGTAAATTTGTCAAATTTTTTGACTTTGAAGGATTTCAAGGTGATTTTACCTTTATTACCTAGTGTATGTTTCAAACAGGTTGAAGTTAAATTATACTGGATAAAACATTAAAATTTAATAAAAATAGCTGTCACAATATTAAATATTTTAATCAGAACGGACATAAAAAAAATCACTCGTTCCGAAAATCGTATAAAAAAAGCTATGTTCCATTTAAAAAAACACCTTATCCATAGCGTAACTCTTTTGTTTCTGGTTCAAATAAATTTTTGGTTTCATTTTTGAATTCTGCAGGAAAAAGTACATCGATTGGCTATTTTAGATTTTTCTTTAAATACAAGGAAGCTCAAAAATGAGCCCCTATTCAGTCCTCGTTGGAAGACCCTGTACATACAGATTTTTTCCTCAGATTTCCGATGGTGAAATTTGTTTTTAAAATTTCGCTTGCTTAACCTTAAAAAACACTAAAGGTGCTGTATACTAAAGGTGCTGTATCTCGAAAAACGACATTTTTATCTTCTTTTTTTAATACGCTACATCGAAAGATCAGGAGTTTTACATCGAAAAAGCTATTTTCCAGGAGGACTTTTTTTTGTTTACGAAGAATCAATCGAAAAACAGCTCGGCATAGCAATTTATACAACCACAGAGCCCGGCCCAAAAAAAACTTTTTCGACGTAAAAATCCTGATCTCTCGATCTAGCATATTAAAAAAAGATAAAAATGGCGTTTTTCGAGATACAGCATGTTTTGTGTTTTTTTTAAGTTAAGGAAGCAGAATTTTGAAAGCAAATTACAACGTCCGAAAGCAGAGGAAAAATACATCGAAAATAATGTTTCGGTTATTTTTTTAATGGCGTTTTCATTGCGAGATCATAAGTTTAATATGGCATGTTTTCAGGCTCGCGCGTCGCGCTGGGACATCGGAGGCGATTCGCCCCATATGTATTTAAATATGTACCTATGTTTCTATTTTTTTAATTTTTTACCCTTGTAAGTAAAAACCTTTAATAAATAATTACCTATATAATTATCTATGAACAAAAATGGAAAATTGGTACCAATTATTGCCCATAAAAAACAGTTATTCTTTTTCAGGGATTTAATGGAAAATTACACCTAACACGTACATAACATGTTTTTATTCTAAAAGTAAGTATATTTAATAACGCACTTTATTTAATTAAGCTTTTTTGATGATAAACACGGATTTTTTTTCAGCCAATTTATCTACTTTAATTGTCAATAAACATTACTGACTGTGTTTATGAATTGTGAATTAAATAAGAATATGTGCATTTTGAGAAGTTTCTGGTTTTACGGTGATTATTAATACAAGCCGGGTGTTAAAGAGTCCTATAACTATTGGTCGTATATTACCTAGCTAATTCTAGAGTTAAGATTAGCTTTCATTCAGACCATACATATTAGATTTGGTATCGTCCTATAGTTTTTTTCATACAAAGTGAGTAATCGATATATTAGATTGTTCGTAATGAACAGTTAAGTTGTGGTTAAATATATTAATAAAAAAATTACTTTTTTGTGTCGTATATGCATGAAGAACAATTTTTGCGCAGGATTGCAAATTCACAACTCTTTTTTATTTCGCTTTAACTCGAAATGTAAATGTTAAAAAGTATTTAATTGTTTTCAGTTACAGTTTAGATTTTTCATACTATACAGGGTGAAAAAGTAAAAATATGTTTAATTTAGCTACAACTCTAGACTCTAGAACGTTAGCTTAAAAGAAATATTTTGTACTGAAACAAAAAAGTCAATTTTTACTATTAATGTCTGATTATTACAATAGTATTTAAATAAACGACACTTGGACTTGGTATTGACTAGTTAATATATCTTACATGTTACTGTTACCGACTTCATTATTATAAAATATTATATGTGTGTTATTGGAAGGTGTAATCAGATAAATAATTTTTTTTATTAAACAGACTGAAAGAGGTGATCTCCGATTTCCCGCCCCTATTTGCGCTCTTAGTCAGCGCTCTCATATTTTTGTAACATGCGTAGCTACTATTTAAGTATTTGCTTGGTATTCGGTGCGTCCCTAGAACCGCGCATGCAAGATTTAAAATTTAGGCTTCAAATAAATTATGGAGTTACTTAATCTAATATCTCCTAAAATTAAGATTAATGGTCATTATATGGTACTCAATCGTTAAAAGTTCGGCAAAAAACGGCTTCTAAAGGTAAAAAACAATTAAGAAGGTTGCTGTTAAATCATCCTTAAGTACAAGTTTTTTTCCTCTGTTCGTTTTGTTACCTTTTGTTATTCTTGTATATTTTTTGATAATCATTACTTAACTAACTTCAAAAATTGGTAACCAATACAATTTTATATCAATAGTAGTACAAATTAGAACCTAAATATATCTAACAGCTAATAATAATTTAGGCAAAGAATGGACCAAAATCTCGCAGTAAGCGTGAAAAATGTAAATAAAATATATGGCAATGACAAAATTTTGAACAATTTTTCCATGGCTGTAGAACAAGGAACCATGTAAGTGAAACTAAATTTAACTTTAGTTAATTTAGTAATTTAGAGGGCGGAATATATACATTTAAATTTATCCAAAATATGCACGTATATGCATATATTTTATTGAAAATACATAATATGCACTAATTTTATCTAAATATGCTAATTGCGTATTAGTTAAAAACACTGTTTGTATTTCTGGAACTAAGGTATTCAGTTCTCAAAAAAGGAACTATAATAATTGGTTGTTTATTCCCTAGGGATTAAAATATTTAACTGAAGTTTTAATACTGTGGTAAAATAATTTTACACTTTCCACTAATTTGAGATCTTTATTTTTAAACACTCGACATGTTTCGAAACACTGTTTCATCTTCAAAGGAGTAAAACACTTTGTTTTACTCCTTTGAAGAAGAAACAGTGTTTCGAAACATGTCGAGTGTTTAAAAATAAAGATCTCAAATTAGTGGAAAGTGTAAAATTAAAATATTTAATACTATTAAAAAATACGACTGATTTGTACTAAAAAATTATTTTAAAATAAAAAGTAACTTCAAATAAAACGAAGATATCAGTAAATACATTAATTAAAAAAGAAATATAACGATAATATTTTAATTAGAAATGCTATAATTAAAATAGGAATTTATTATTAAATGTTTTTCAAAGTTTTCTAGTGAAAATGTTTGCCTTCTGTCCGTAAAAATATGTTTTGTTATAGAAAAACTCCTGTCAACATCTACTGATGTAATGGGACAATACTTTGGTTTGGGAAGCAATGAATTGGGCCAAGGTATAAATTCATTGAATAAATTACCCCCAAAAATATTCATTACTGCCCAGAAGGATTTAAAACCTACATTATTTTCTATAGTAGAGTCTGTTTTTTTACAACTTTAACACCTAAGTATTATTATAGTGATTGAATCCTCAAGCATCCGTACTTTCGTCAACAATGATATATAAATTGTTATCGCCTAGTGAAAGTTTAATTTCCTCTATTACACTCTCATATACTGCATTCACATTCCTCTTTCTTAATGTGGACTCGTCTGGGATATTGTAGTTACAATATTTTTGTAAAAATTCTCTTATTTTTCTTTTCTTTATCTAAGACACCCCACGCAGACTTCAAGCCTAAGTACTAACGTACCGTGGGCGTTTGAAGAGAAGGGAAATGTAGTCTATTGACACGGGATTTGAAGGATTGGAGGTTGGGACGGGAAGGGAAAACATCTGCAGGCAATTTGTTCCCTAATCTGGAGACCCTAGGTATGAATGAGCGAGAGAAGTGATCTGTTCTAGGCCCTTGTAACTGGACAGTAAAGGGATGCATACGTAACGCGCCTCTTGTTGTTCTGTTAGGAGCAGTCAAGGGGGGAATAATACCGGCTAGTTCTTCAGAGCAAAATCCGTGGAAGTAGCGGTAGAAAAGGGATAAATCCCCTACAGCGCGACGATGAGCGAGAGAAGGGAGTTTTCTCGAGAGGGCTGGGTCATTGATAAGTCGTATGGCTCTCTTTTGGATAGACTCGAGGATCCCCAGTGTCGAAGTTGATGCCGCTCCCCAGATGTGGGAACAGTACTCTAGGTTAGGTCTTATTTGGGGAACATAGAGAGTGTATAAGTTGGAAGGGGAGTGTATGTTGAAAGGGTTTGCTGCGACAAAAGCTCTGCACCAATCTTGGTTAAACACTTCCTTTTCACTTTTTGTTTTATCACCAGCATTTTGAAATGAGATTTTAATAGACTGTTGAACTAGCCCCGATTTCATTGTTTGAAACTTAGCTTGATGCATTGCTGTTTTCACATGTTGATCCACCTGGAACTTTTTTTCACAGAAACAATTGAATAGCTCGGATGAAAAAGGACACAACTTTTAAAACGTAAATTTTACAGGAGGAACAGAAACTGATTTTTTAAGTACACAGTTCCAATTTTTAATACAAAAAGGGCTATATGTGTTTATAATTTATTTATAAAAGTATTTATGTTACAATTAGTGTTGAAACGTAAGAAATTATAACATCAGAAAAATTAAAGTTATGGGCCCCTTTTCTCCCAAGTTATGATCGATAGAGAAATCCAACAACTAGTAACTAACAACTAACAAATCGGATGGTTTTTAACAAAACATCGTAAGCGACAAATTTCCTGAAAACCAGATTATTCGTTTAAACCGTCGCTTACAATATTTCACGCTCGATTTCAAATAATTTTGTCCTTATCCGTTACCTTAAGTGATCCAAATTATCGATTTATTTTTATCCTAAACACTACTTTATTTCAAACTAATCCCAATTTTGCCCATTTTGTATCGCAAACGCCGATGTGTAAAAAACTGATGTAAAAAATTTTAGTTGTGATAGTGATAAATAAAGTTTGACAAATGGGGGTAATTCCAGAGACGGCTTCTAACCTAGTTGGAAATAAAATTAGGATTCGATTTGAAAATAAAATACAAATATTTATTTACCCACATTGTGTTATTTGAAAGTGCGAGATACGAAAATATCATACAGGGTGTCTGAAAAGTCTTAGCATGGGCAAAAATCTTTACTATTAATAAAGAGAGCGACACCAAATTTTAGCTGTACCTTATTGGTTCATAAATCTACGTTTTTATGTAATTTGACTTTTTCAACCCCTTTGGGGGGTCACGCTAGGGAGTTGAGGTCGAAAATTTTGAATGCAAACCTATGCCGTGTGGCCTCTTCGTTTAAAAATCTTCAAAAAAGAAACATTGTTTTAGTATTTTAGTATTTATTTATTATTGTAATTCATTTTTAAATGGCAAGCCTATAAAAATTATAACTCGTAAATCGTATAATCGGTCGGGGCAAAAGTCGACCATTAGTCGACCTCTTGTGCCATACAGTACAAGTCGGCGCTGCTATTTTTTGTTTTGTGGGGCACTTTTTTCTAACTTTTCTCCAACTTTACTTCTTCATTTGTCGTTGTTATATGTTTTGTTTTTTGACATCTGCGCAGTAGACCAAAATGCGTACCACGCGCAAACCGAGCGTGCTAGACATGCGCACGGAATTTCAGGAGATGGACTTTGGTGTCTCCATTTGAACCCATTCACTTTTAAGAATCTATCTCCAGTAGTTAAGGTACCACTGCGTATTTAACTTTATTACGTTTTTCCCAAGTTTTTTCGATTTTATTTTTCTTTTTTTGCTATCTGCGCGGTGGCAAATAACGAAAAATACAGTCGAAAAAAACTTGGAGAAAAAGTTTTACCATTGATCAAAATGCGTACCACGCGCAAACCAAGAGGGCTAGACATTCGCACGAAATTTCAGGGGATGTACTTTGTTGTCTAAATTCGCAGTGGTACCTTAACTACTGGAGATATATTCTTAAAAGTGAATGGGTTCAAATGTAGACACCAAAGTCCATCTCCTGAAATTCCGTGCGCATGTCTAGCACGCTCGGTTTGCGCGTGGTACGCATTTTGGTCTACTGCGCACATGGCAAAAAATGAAAAATAAAGTCGAAAGAAACTTGGGAACAAAGTTATAAAGTTAAATACGTAGTGGTACCTTAACTACTGGAGATATATTCTGAAAAATGAATAGGTTCAAATGTAGACACCAAAGTCCAACTCCTGAAATTCCGTGCGCATGTCTAGCACGCTCGGTTTGCGCGTGGTACGCATTTTGGTCTACTGCGCAGATGTCAAAAAACAAAACATATAAAAACGACAAATGAAGAAGTAAAGTTGGAAAAAAGTTAGAAAAAAGTGCCCTACAAAACAAAAAATAGCAGCGCCGACTTGTACTGTTTGGCACAAGTGGCCGACTAATGGTCGACTTGTGCCCCGCCCGATTATACGATTTACGAGTTATAATTTTTATAGGCTTGCCATTTAAAAATGAATTACAATAATAAATAAATACTAAAATACTAAAACAATGTTTCTTTTTTGAAGACTTTTAAACGAAGAGGCTACACGGCATAGGTTTGCATCCAAAATTTTGGACCTCAACTCGCTAGCGTAACCCCCCAAGGGGGTTGAAAGAGTCAAATTACGTAAAAAAGTAGATTTACTAACCAATAAGGTACAACTAAAATTTGGTGTTGCTATCTTTATTAATAGTAAAGATATTTGCCCATGCTAAGACTTTTCAGACACCCTGTATGATATTTTCGTATCTCGCACTGTCAAATAATCCTAAACACTACTTTATTTCAAACTAATCCCAATTTTGCCCATTTTGTATCGCAAACGCCGATGTGTAAAAAACTGATGTAAAAAATTTTAGTTGTGATAGTGATAAAATTAAAATTGGTGTTTGTGGCAGTGATTACTGATTACTATTTGTTACATTGATAAGTGAGTATTCTACTTTTAGAGTTTATTTTTAATCGACAATTATTATTGTTAGAGTAAATTTTATCGTAAGCAAAAACTTTATTTAAAAAAATCTGGCAGAGGGTTGACAAAATATCATATGTTGCATTATTTTAAGAAAATATAAGATTTTAGTTATTTCTCTTTTTAAGCTATTTTTCGTTAAAAAAATATTTTATAAATTTTCAAGGTTCTATCTTTAAAAATTAAATTTCTATGAGAAAGAATAGCGTCCTGTAAAATTTAGGTTTTGTCGCTTAAGATGTTTTGTCAAAAACCCATTGAAATGTATGTAAAAAACCTATTTATTTGAAAACATATCTGGTCATCAACTGATATTTAACTTTTTTATACCCTACTGATTATTATTTAAGGTTCTGATTACTATATGCCGTCCAAATGATATGTTTTTAACTACGGGAAAAAAGACCCAAGTGTAGCAGATGGGCCTTTCTTCCGGCAAGCGAAATAAAAACAGCTGATTTTAACCATGTTACAAAGCATTTAATGGGCCCTTTTATTGCACAGTAGTTGCCAACTAGTATAAGGAATGTAAAATCATAAAAAACGTAGTTTTGGCAAACTACACGGATGGGCCCTTTTTAATCCAAGCTATTCAATTTTGATGCAAGCTTTGCAAAACACTTCATCTCCGCTAACCTCCAACTCAGGATAATTTTTAATCCACAAAGAAGTTTTCATTTTGGACATTCTGAACAACAAAAGAATATTAACGACTTCACTCACCATACTTTCACACACGGCTCTATCTCTTAACTAAACTATATAGTACACAGTAACTGTAGCACACAAAATATTTACGAATAATTACGGTAGTTCAGAAACCAAACTTCTAAGAAATTATTTGAGAATCTCACTTAAACCTTTTTATGACCTTCTTTAAAATTTTATCGCACTGTTGGTACTTTATTGGTTCCTGGGAAGTCCCAAAACCCCACAAAATATTAGATGTGCTAACAAAAGTGGACATTCATAATCTTTGAGTCCTTAATATGCACGATAATACGTTTTTTTTTTCGGGGATATGCAAGATGTCAAAAAAATGACTGAAATCTGCAAAAAGTGCATATATGTATATGCATTATGCATATATTCCGTCCTCTAGAATAATAATTAACTAAACTTTACACTTCTATTTTAAAGATTTATTGGACTAAGATTTAACTACTTTAATAAATCAATACATACAAGGTGGGCCAGCGAAAACGAAACAAACCCGATTTTTCATATTTATCGTCCCTTAAGAACAAAACGATTTGACACGTGGATCTTGTGTGGAAGGGGGAAACCTTTTACATATATTTTCAACCCTCTAACTTCAACCCCCTAGCAGCTTCACCCCTAAAATTTTATAAGGGAATGGGGGTCAAGTGATAGCACATTTCAAAGGTCATTAAATTCTCTTTTTTATGCTGCTCAGTTTTTTTTAAATTTGGTTTAGTAGTTTTTAAGAAAATACCTTTTATGCATGGTAACCTTTCAAAATTCATGCTTTCATTTTTGTAGCTTAATTTTTGCATGGCATTTTTTGTTTTAGCTAAAAGATGGTTCCTAAAAAGTCTTTAGCAAAACTAATTCCATTAAGGGTGGTTGTTACAACCTTATTGGAACTATTTTGTCTGTTAAAAATTGTATTTTAAATTCGAGCCAATTTTATTAAAATAAAATAAGAAATTTAGAGATAATTTACCTTTCTTACTTTATTAAATATTTAAAATGTCGACCTTCCGCTTCCAGACGTACGCTTTCCACCGTAGTACAGATTCTGTTCAAATCTGTTTCTGACGTTTTGAAGCATTTTTGGGGAAATTTGACGACATTCGTTGATAATTCGTTGACGTAAATCATTCAGGGATTCTGGCTGGGTTCTATAAATTTTACTCTTTAGGTGACCCCACAAAAAAGTCTAATTGCCTTAGATCTGGTGACCTTGCTGGCCATTCTATTGGCCCTCTTCAGCCAATCCATCTACTAGGATGTTTCATCCAGATATTGACGAATATCTACGGCATAGTGTGGTGTCGTTGCATCTTATTGAAATATCAACCCGTTTTCATTGTAACGGTCACTTGTTTGATATTGTGTTACTGCTGCGTTGACAGTATTTTCCAACAATTGCAGATACATGTCACTTGTTAAATTTTCTAGTAAAAAAATGGACCTATAAACTCCAGCCCAGGCAGTTAATTTTTCAGGATATTGGGTGTGAACTTCATGGAATATGTGTTGGTTTTGGTCTGATCAATATCGACAATTATGACGATTAGCAGTTCCGTTCACAAAAAACGAACGCTTATCCGAAAAAATAAATATTAAAAAGCAAATTAATCGTTCCCTAATATGCTCGGAAAATTGTAAACGTCGATCGAAATTATTTTTGTTTGATTCTTGAACAAGGTGTATTTTATAAGGGTGGAATTTGTAGGTTTTAAAAAGTTTTCGGATGCTAGAACGGCTCATGCCAGAAACTGTTGGCCACTGCGTAGTACTTAAAGTAGGATCGAAATGAACATGGCCCAAAACAGCAACTTCTATTGCTTCATTTCCGACTATTCTGTTTGCTTTCGATTTGTCACCGATCCCGTCTCCCGAAACTTGGCTAGTAGCTCAATAATGTATTCGGTTAACATGCTTAGCCGGATTTTGTTCATTAAATTAATAACGCGGCCGCAATATTAGCGCATCTACCGTTTCCATAAGAAGGTTCAGTTATTAAGACCATTTCCGCAGTAGAATAACCATTTTGTTTCAAAACGATACCTAAGCTTTTAGCTGATATTGTCAAGATCAATTCCCGCGATGCTACTAAAATAAACTAGTCAGTCATTTAGTAATAAATCGAGACAAGATAAAATTTATTTTATAAAAACATTTTTAATGAACAAAAAAGTGTCGGAATAAGAACTAAAATTTAACTGACAAAAATTGTAAACAACGCGCAGACAACACTTTTGTGGTTTTAAACCGTGATAAAAGTCGAGCAGTCCTTTAAAAACGGAACAATCTTCAGATTTATGTTTAAATTCATAAAGGATAAAAAGTTTAAGATTCGTCCACGTTTAGGATTATAGTGAACATGTTGACTCTAGCAGAGCATAGATTTGAGCTACTAAATAATTAAATCTGCGATCTTATTTATTGTTGACTATTTTTGTTGAAATATTGAAATGATTTAATTGCTTCTAATGTACATTTTTATAGATATGGGCTTCTTGGTGCAAGTGGATGCGGTAAAACAACTTTACTAGGTTGTATAATTGGTCTAAAAAGGATAGACACTGGAGAAATAAAGGTTTTTGGTAAGGCGCCTCGATCTGAAGGCAGCGGCGTACCGGGGTCAAGAATTGGGTTTATGCCACAAGTAAGATTATTAAAATTAATTTTGAACTCATTAATACCGGTTTTGTTTATTCTGCTCATGGACACTCAGGATATCTAAAGTTCTGTTAAGAACTAAAATCCTAATTAACTTGTCTTGTTAAAACTTTCAAATTAATTATTAGTTGTGTTATTGAGAATTTTTGGATTAATAAAAGTAATAATATAGATAGGAAATACTATCTGAAATTTATTTTATTATCATTATTTCTCTTTAGTATTACGATGGCTTCTTGTCTTGTACGCTAGCACTGATTTAAGCGAAAGTGAATAATTGTAACTGGACATTTTTCTTATTAAACAGACCTCGTATATGCCAATGAAATAAATAAACTTATAAATGGAACTTAGTATCCACATAGATTTTTTAGGCAACTTAAGAAAGCCAGAAATTTTCTTGTATGAAAACACACGTTTTGGAAAAATTTTATAAACCAAACTTTAATTCTATTTAAATATTATAAAGGTTTATGTCATTCCGTTAACGCCCAGTATAAGTATTTTAAGCTCCTACTACCGAAGTTAGTTAAGAAATAACCATTTTTAGCAATTTATATTGGGAAGCAAATATTTTAGCAAGACATATACGTTTAATTTCAGGATATAGCTCTTGTTCCCGAGTATACTGTAAAAGAATCTATATTTTATTTTGGGAGAATAGCAAACTTGAAAGACATTACTATCAATAAAAGGTTTAAAGAACTGTCTCTATTGTTAGATTTGCCTCCAGCTAATCAGTAAGTTTATTTTAATTCTAAGTTACTCAGCCATATTTTGTGGGGTAATTCCTAGTTAGAAAATCATAAGGAAGATTCTGTGAACATATGTCCAAAAGTGCACAGTTTCGAAAATTTATGGTGATAAAATTCCCAGATCATGTGCCTTTTGACCCACCTAAATTGGGACGTCACCGACTTTGCTTAATGATTGAGCTATATTCCACAATTAATTTAAAGATTTTTGTTTCCTTTGCTCTTTTAATATTTTTAGACCAATAACTGAATGTAGTGGCGGCGAGCAAAGAAGAGTATCTCTAGCTGCTGCCATAGTGCACCAACCAGAGTTACTTATACTCGATGAGCCTACAGTTGGTGTAGATTCGATCCTAAGAGATAAGTAAGTAAATACGCTCTTAGTCAGATAATAAAATGAAAAGTTATGTTTTTTTTATATAAATATAATTTTAATTTTAAAAAATGACCAATTTTTATGTTGATAAAGAAAATTTATATATATATATATATATATATATATATATATATATATATATATATATATATATATATATACAGTGACCGGCAAAAAGTTCGCAACATATGGGAAAGATTTTTATTAGGAGAGTATTGGAAAAACTTTTCCGGGGGATCGGTTCTGCATGTCCGATAACCTAAAAATCAATTTTGACATACGTCACGTGACCACTGGTATAGCGTCAAATTAAAAAAAAAATTGTTAATTTACAAAAAGTGAGGTTAGTTGACGAGATATCAAAAAAAGTTATTTGAAAAAATTGCTTAGAATTAAATTCTAGGTCCTTGTGCAAAATTTTAAGATTTTATTTAAAAAAATTGGAAAACTCAATTTTTTTTAAATATTTTTTTATCGATTTACAAATTTCCAGTTTTTTTCGTTTAGATAGCTTTGCTAATGTAAAGCCCATGTATCTGGATGAAAATAAACGAATGTAGTAGTTTTTTCTACAATTGACAGGACAAAATTAAAAAAAACAGGGTTTCGCCAGACGCTAGCTGTTGCAATGATTTGTATCTAGCAGCAGTGTCAAAATTTTAGAGACATTTCAATGAGATTACATTGAGAAAACCTTAATCGTCTTAAATATATCTGAAGTTCGACTTTTTGTAAAGTTAAGGGGATTAAAATAGATAATAAACAAAAAAGTACCTGTTTATTTAATCGAAATTTCATAAACGAAAACCAATGTAAGAAAAACTTAAAAGTAGTCAAATTCTGTACTAACAACATAAAAAATCATTGTTTTTCCTTGGGTGCACAAAATTTAAAACTCAGTATGACCACCATTTCTCTCCATACATACTATTGTTCTCGAGCGCAACTCTCGATTAACATTTCGGAGCATTTTACGATTTATTTGCAATACACAATTTCTAATGACATTCTCTAAATTTTGTATATTCCTAAAGGGTCGATGTTTGTACACAGAGTTCTTTAGGTATCCCCACATAAAGAAATCTAACGGAGTCAGATCTGGTGATCTCGCAGGCCACGGATTTTCAGAAAACCGTCCTATCCACTGGTTTCCAAATTCTTGATCCAGCCATCTCTTCACCTCATTTGTGGAATGAATGCTAGCTCCGTCTTGTTGAAAGTATAAATTTCTTCTTTCGGCTAATGACAAATTGTCTAAAAAGTCAGATATCTCAGTTTGTAGAAATTCTAAATATCGTTCTGAATTTAAATTGTCTCTAAAGAAAAAAGGTCCCACTATTCTGAGGTTGAAAATTCCGCACCACACATTAACCTTAAAACTATATTGGTCTTTACTCTGAATTACAAAGTCTGGGTTTTCGGTGGCCCACCATCTACAGTTTTGTGAACTGACGGTTCCGTTAGAGGTAAATGTAGCTTCAACCGAGAAAAGAACGTTCTTTGGGAAATTAAAATCTTCCTCAATCATACCCTGGAACCAGGCACAAAAATCGAAGCGGGCGTCATAATCCCTATCTTTTAATACTTGTACAAATTTAGGTTTGTACGGATGAAATTTGTTTCTTTTTAATATCCTCCGCACAGATCTTTCGTGAATGTTAGTGATCTCCGATATTTGACTAACTGCTAATTGGGGTGTTTCTGTGATCGACAAACACACATCCAGAGAACCTTCGTCACCTGTTACCGGTTTTTCATGGGAAACTTTATACTGATTTTCTACCGATCCCGTTTCTTTAAATTTATTGACTAGACGAGATACTGTGGAATAATGGAGGGATTTATCGGGGTGCCTCTCATTAAAAATTGCTGCTGTTTCTCTATGGCTTTTGTAATTATCTCCAGAAATTAAAATAATTTCTATCTTTTCCTGAAGAAGTAGTGTGGGTGCCATTTTAAGGAATAAAATATTAATAAACTTATGTAAAATATCAAACTTAGTAAGATGCGAGACATAAACCAATGACATAGGTTGAAATCAAACAAATTATAATTTGTTTGACATTTTCTGTTGTTTTTAACCTACTAGATTATTTGGTTGTTTTAATTTCAGAGCCTGCTTTGGTAGTTTTAAGTACAACTAAATAGACCTGGTTGTTAAATTTATGTGCGAAAAATCTTAATAAAATCTTGATACAGTCATTTCATTAGATTCAAACCATTGCAACAGCGAGCGTCCGGCGAACACCTATTTTTTCGATTTTGTCCTGTCAATTGTAGAATTGTAGATCTGACTCCGTTAGATTTTTTTATGTGGGGATACCTAAAGAACCCTGTGTACAAACATCGACCCTTTGGGAATATACAAAATCTAGAGGATGTCATTATAAATTGTGTATTGCAAATAAATCGTAAAATGCTCCGAAATGTTAATCGAGAGTTGCGCTCGAGAACAACAGTATGTATGGAGAGAAATGGTGGTCATACTGAGTTTTAAATTTTGTGCACCCAAGGAAAAACAATGATTTTTTGTGTTGTTAGTACAGAATTTGACTACTTTTAAGTTTTTCTTACATTGGTTTTCGTTTATAAAATTTCGATTAAATAAACAGGTAATTTTTTGTTTATTATCTATTTTAATCCCCTTAACTTTACAAAAAGTCGAACTTCAGATATATTTAAGACGATTAAGGTTTTCTCAATGTAATCTCATTGAAATGTCTCTACAATTTTGACACTGCTGCTAGATACAAATCATTGCAACAGCTAGCGTCCGGCGAAACCCTATTTTTTTAATTTTGTCCTGTCAATTGTAGAAAAAACTACTACATTCGTTTATTTTCATCCAGATACATGGGCTTTACATTAGGCAAGCTATCTAAACGGCAAAAACAGGAAATTTGTAAATCGTTAAAAAAATATTTAAAAAAAATTGAGTTTTCCAATTTTTTTAAATAAAATCTTAAAATTGCACAAGGACCTAGAATTTAATTCTAAGCAATTTTTTCAAATAACTTTTTTTGATATCTCGTCAACTAACCTCACTTTTTGTAAATTAACAATTTTTTTTTTAATTTGACGCTATACCAGTGGTCACGTGACGTATGTCAAAATCGATTTTTAGGTTATCGGACATGCAGAACCGATCCCCTGGGAAAGTTTTTCCGATACTCTCCTAATAAAAATTTTTCCCATATGTTGCAAACTTTTTGCCGGTCACTGTATATATATATATATATATATATATATAGGTATATATATATATATATATATATATATATATATATATATATATATATATATATATATATATATATATATATATATATATATATATATATATATATATATATATCTAGATACATATGTAAATGTCTAAGAAAATATAATTAAAAAAAAGACAGAATGTTAGCTCAAATATTAAAACTTGAGATATCATGTAGAGAGCGGCAAAAAATTGGAGAATTTCAAACTGATCCAAGGAAGGGGAAGATCATTTTTATTTTAGAGCAAATTGTAATAAGAAAATGTTACTGAGAATTAAATATAACAAACCGTAGTCCCATATGATAAAAAAACCGTTTCCTAACATATCTAAAAAAAAAACTATTTTTGAAATAAGTTAAGAATTACATTTAATTATGAAAGTTAAAGTACATAAAAATAAAGGGCTTGTTAACTTAAAGTACATATCATTTTCATTGTCTTATTCAGGATTACTCCAGAACACGAATTATTGGTGAAAAAATGTTTTTCTTTTTCTACATAGCGTCCGTGTAGCTCAATACATTTGTTATTGGCTGATTTGTCTAACTCGTCTAACTAGGCGTTTGTCGCTGCAATCAATTTTGAACCCAACCAGAACTTTTTGCGTACCTACTCCAGGCGCGGCCAGTGAAATTTCAAAGTTGCATATCTCTGTTGTTACTTATGGGACCCATACCAAATTCAGGTTTTTTAATAGTAA
Source organism: Philopedon plagiatum (assembly GCA_963971165.1). Taxonomy (NCBI): domain Eukaryota; kingdom Metazoa; phylum Arthropoda; class Insecta; order Coleoptera; family Curculionidae; genus Philopedon; species Philopedon plagiatum. The sequence goes on along the minus strand of OZ020189.1, from coordinate 123,729,382 downwards.
TGTTTTGGTAAAGAAAAAAAATATTTTGCAATTTGCGAAAAAAAGTTGATTTTTTGAATTGACCCACCTGGGTAAAAAATTAACACGCTTAGATATTTTATTTATTATTTTTCCTAAACAAATTTTACATCATTTTGTCGACAATTCTTAAATTTTAAGAGAAAAAAATGTGTTAGTAGAAAGTTATAGTCATTTGAATTTTTTCAACCGAAAAATAATTAAAATTTTCGGTTGCAAAAAATTCAAATGACTATAACTTTCAACTAACACATTTTTTTCTCTTAAAATTTAAGAATTGTCGACAAAATGATGTAAAATTTGTTTAGAAAAAATAATAAATAAAATATCTAAGCGTGTTAATTTTTTACCCTGGTGGGTCAATTCAAAAAATCAACTTTTTTTCGCAAATTGCAAAATATTTTTTTTCTTTACCAAAACATTCCTAGTAGGCTCACTATTAAAAAACCTGAATTTGGTATGGGTCCCATAAGTAGCAACAGAGATATGCAACTTTGAAATTTCACAGGCCGCGCCTGACCTACTCTGAATTTAATTGTTTTTAGACGACATTGCCTTTGCCTTCTTGGGAGTTAGTTTATTCCTCGCTGCCAACTGTTTTGATTTTTGTTTGGTCTCTGGTACAGTAACGATTCGACATTAAAAATCAGTTGGATTTTTCTTAAACAGTGCTCCTCTGAAATGGTCGCAAGGGTGAATTTTTGCGATGGATACAGAAATTGCTGCACCCTTTGCGAGAATAGTGTAGTGTCACGGCCTATAAGCATTTATTTAAGGATATAAAGCGGTGTACACAAATGAAGAAAAGTGAATTTTAAAATATCCAAGAAGGGATTATAAATACAAAAAGGAATTCTCAAGAATTCATTTGGCAACACAAAAGGAAAGGATCAAAAATAAAGTGAACAAAGGAAATGTTTACGTTTTATTAAAAATAATTCATGTAAAAAATATACAACCCCTAAGTGGTCAAATGATTGATCATTAAAAATGCCTTAAAAACCTATCAAATACTTATACAAATAGAACTACTTACTTAAATAGAAAAACCAATCCATTATTTCAAAAATAATTGAATAGAAGAGCAAATAATTTAAATATTTTTATTTAACCAACCCTTTGTACTGTTATTCTAAATGGAGAAATTCTCCCCCGCTCAGAAAAGAAATATTTTAATTACCCTATTATGACAAAGGAAAATATATTTTATCTTATCTGATTGGCCTGCAGAAGATCCGCCCCGTTATGACCTATTCTTATCGACTCATCATTACAAAATGTTGCGCTATATTAAAACATATATTTTAATATCCTTTTTATGTACTTGTTATGACACATGCCCCTATAAATAAATGCCAATAGAAAATACGGGAAGCAATAAAAAGCTACCCACTTGATAATAAAATCCAATAAATGGCAGATAGTTTGAGAGATTTTATTTCATTTGCCTGCTAAATTATGTCGCCCACTCGTAGAATTTGCCGAAAGCGAAGAGTTAAGTAGAATTTAGTAGGGTCGTAAATGTCATGGTGTCACATTAATTACGTGAAGTGGTCGTTGGCAGGGGAACTCCTATCAGAAAGATAGTTGAAAGATACTCACCGATATAAGGTGTTACGCTGCCCGATCGCGAACCGAGATTCTGTCTATGGGAAAGTCCAAAAATCTGGATTCAATAAGTACGGTGTGTATTGGGAAATTTTGGAGCTTGTCGTACTTTCTTGACAAACTGCGGCAAAACTAAGTGAAAAAGTACGTGCGTTAGAAACCCAAGAATTTATCTAGGCTTATTGGAAAATTTTTGAAAAAGAAGAATTGTGAAGACGTGTATTTTGGGTGTCTCCCATACGTAATCTGTGGAAATTAAGTATAGTTGATCCAGAAATTTGTATTCAAATTGCTGTTTTCTTCTTTTTTTCTGCTTTTTCACCTTCAGTGCTTATGCGACCATGTTTAAAGTCCGCACCCCGAGTTTTAACTGTTAAGAATGAATGAGTTGATTCACCCAAAGTAACATCAAGCACAGTTTTTATATGTGTAGGGTTTCTATTTTAATATGGAAATATTTTATTACAACATGGATCTCGATTTTTTATATACATCGTGTAAAACTTCATAAACTTTAACTACTGCAAAATACAAACTACTAAATGCACTCTCTTGAAACTTTAAAGGTTGAAACACAAAGAGTGTGGCTGCGTAAACACCTACCAATATGACGATAAATTGCGACCTCTGTGGGTCAGGCTGTAAACTTTTAATTCCATTCGCGTACCTCTGTCTTGAAACAATTTTATGTTTTCATTTTTTGATCTGAAAACCGCTGACTGCTCTCAAAAAGCAGATTTTTTTTATTTAATACCTATCTTATAAATAATATTTAAGATAGTAAATGTCTGTATATTGTGTCAGCTGTTTACGCATAAAGGACAACTGCTGAGGAAGACATCATAATATATTTCCACTTATTGATCTTTTTTACCTTAAATATCCAGGTTGAATGAAAGATAGATTTTGTCTAAGTACTGACCTATAACTTTTAATTTTAGGATTTGGAATTATTTTTTAACTTTGGTACGTTCTCAGAAAATATGTGTTATCATGACAACGCACTATATTGAAGAGTGTAAGGATGCAGATCGGGTAATATAATAGTAATATTTCATAAATATTTTTGCTAAGGGTTCCTTTCACATCACATTGTAATATTTAAAGGTATAGCTACAAATTTATCAAATTGGGCAAAGGCAAAACAAAATTTTCTTTCAAATATAATCTTTATATTTGACATTTACCTATTTATTTACTACTAAGATTTCTCTTGTTAGATTGGGCTAATGAGAAACGGGAAATTATTATGTGAGGATACACCAAGTAATGTTTTAAGTTTTTATCAAGTAGAAACATTGGAGCAAGCTTTTTTTAAAATGTGTCTAGCAGAAGATCAGGGAGAGCTAAGTTGTCTTACAAGTGGAAACCAAGCTTTGATGGATAGACCTTCAACTTCAAGTTCCGTTCAAAGTTTAGATGTGGGATCTACATCATCTGAGGTGGGTAACTATACAGGAAGTCCCTGAATGGAATTGAGTACTCGTTATAGTGTTCTTTACAGGAATTTTTTATAAACTAAATTTTCTTTGGTAAAGGAATATGATTCACATTGCTAATAATCACAATTTTTATTGAGAGCGACAAGAACGTATATAGCATACATACGTATACAGTGTGTCCCTGGATGGGCTAACGCTTTCTAGTAAACTTCCTAATTTTTGATTTTTTGAGAGAAAGTCATTCCTAATTAAAATTTTTGTCCATCTTTGGATATAATAAACAGTGACCAAAATCATGATGAAGTATATCTACAGGGTGCTCAAATTTTTGAAAAATGTTATAGCAATCTTAAATAATTTACATTTATTTTTAAGCTTTTTTAATTACCTAACTCGAAATTAGAATGCAAACATTTATTTTCTTCAGAAGGCAAAAATTTTTAGTTAAGTGGAAGCGGTTGCCACTATAAATGCATATCCGCGGATGTGTAAGAATTTGGAAAAAGATTCGAAAAATCTGTATTGACGGGAGGACAACATATTTAGAAGGTATATTTTTTTAAACTTATTATTACTGTTTACTTGTAAAACATTGTTTTAAAGGAAATAAATAAAACTCTTAATTATTTTTTATTAAACCAGGTATTTAAGATTTGCTTTCAAGCTTTGTTAAATAATTATGTTTAAAAAACTTAAAAATTCGAATATAGTTAAGATTAATTTTACTTTTTTAACCGTTTTCATCACTCTGTATATTTTATCCAGAGTTTGATCACTGTTTACAACATCCGAAAATAAGCAAAACTTTTTCCAAGAATCGCTTTTTCTCGTAATTTAAAATCAGGAAGTTTACGAGCTTGCGGTACCTCAACCTAAAATTTTGGAAATTGGAAAATTGCAGCTAAAATCTGAAGCTTAAATTAAACCTTGTCGATTTTGTTGCACTATTTAGTTGTCATCTTTTTTACCTGTATTTCAAAAATAACTATAATTAGATTGTAATTAAGGATTTGAGACCTTACTGATATCATTTCCAATTATCACTGCAATTAACCGCATGATCGCATGCTTCCAGTTTCCAGTACAATTGATTCAAAAGTTGCCGTTTTTGGTCTGCCAGAACGCGGGGCATCTTCAGAGCTACGACAATCTTTAAACTCCGCAGCCCAAGATTTGACTGTTGAAAATGAAAGATCTGACTCACCTAAAGTATTTAGTTCAGCTTTTATTTCTGCAGGAGATTTTTAATATGGGAATATTTTATTACAGCACGGATCTCGATTTTTTCCATCACTTACAGAATGTAAACTTTAACGATTGTAAAATACAAACTAGGTATCGCACTTTCTTAAAACTTTAAAGGTATACTAATCAAAGAAGATACTAATGAATAATGCGGCTGCTTAAACACGTCTTAATATTACGGTAAATTGCTCCCTCTCTGGGTGAGACTGGAGACTACTCATTTTATCCTTTTACATACAGGGTGCTACCAAATTCACTGCATATATTGGAATGGGTGTTTCCTGAGATAGTCTACAGACATACCCAATACTTTTCCCCTCAAATCGCTCGTTTTTTTTATTTTAAAAAAAAACCCCACCGTATCCGACGCTTCTAAGAGGCATGACTTCATGTGCTAAAAGGGAAATAAACGACCCATCCGCGGCATAGATAAACTTAAATATTACCTTGATATCTCATTTTTTTAACAGTTTTCGTTAAAACCGAAAATAATCCAAAGTATTTTTAATTCAAAAGACTGAGTTTACTAAAAATGTGTCCTTTAATTTAATAGCAAATTATTTACTTAATATGGGAAAATATTGACCATATACTGGTGAAATTAGATTGACATTGTAAGCAGAACGAAACAGGCTATGTTATATGGTAATACAATTATGGCTTACCTCTTACGTTAATAATAAGATAACCATTAGGTATTCATTTATTCCTACTAGCTTAAACTTTCTGCCTTTAAAAAAGGTTAGAAATCAAAACTCAAACAGCATCGCCGCCGCCGCCGAGCCTCTCATAATTTACGAACACATCCAGTTCGGTGGTTCGATCCAGAGTTCACATAGTTTACTCTCACACTAATTGAGAACAACTACCCAGTTATTTTAAAATTATAACCATTACAGCTGGAAATTTTGTCAAAAAATCACATTCTGTGAAATACAAAATGTGTGCAAAGATGTCCAAAACAGACAGCTGAAGCTTGTTTTTAAACTTTGACGAAGACGACCGATTAACAATCGTTGTCAGACGCGTTCTGATTAGTCAGGTTATGACTGCGAAATTGTGCTAGTCATTTAGCATTTCTATTTAGTATATTATAAATAAATAACTAAAAAGCGGTGTTATTGCTAAATATCGATTTAACTAGATAATACACGTGTTTTTGTTTTGTTTATTTTTAACTTTCATCTTCTTTTTTGACAAAATGGCAAATGATATAAAAACTGAAACATTATTTGCCTTTATATGCGCCGCGCAGGCGCGGCCCGTGAAATTTTAAAGTTGTATATCTCTGTTGCTACTTATGGGACCTATGCCAAGTTCAGGCTTTTTAATAGTGAGTCTACTAGGAATGTTTGGTAAAGAAAAAAAAATTGTTTGTAATTTGCGAAAAAAAGTTGAATTTTTGAATTGACATACCTGGGAAAAAAATTAACACGCTTAGGTATTTTATATATTATTTTTTCTAAACAAATTTTACATCATTTTGTCGACAGTTCTTAAATTGTTAGAGAAAAAAGTGTGTTAGTAGAAAGTTATAGTCATTTGAATTTTTTTAAACATAAAGTATAAATTTAAAAAAAATCAAATGATTATAATTTTCTACTAACACATTTTTTTCTTTTAAAATTTAAGAATTGTCTACAAAATGATAAGTAAAATATCTAAGCGTGTTAATTATTTTCCCAGGTGGGTCAATTCAAAAATTCAACTTTTTTCGTAAATTACAAAATATTTTTTTTCTTTATCAAAACATTCCTAGTAGGCTCAGTATTAAAAAACCTGAACTTGGCATGGGTCCCATAAGTAGCAACAGAGATATATAACTTTAAAATTTCATGGGCCGCGCCTGGTGTTTACTACCAGTGGTGCGCGGTGGTTAATTTTTTTTGAGGGGCCATATCTAGCTTATTATCGCGAAGCGCCATTTATGACTAATTTTCCCCAATTTTAATTGATACTAGGATTTACCGGTTTCAATATATGCAGTGAATTTCATAACACCCTGTATATCCATTCCTGCAGACACAGTAACTTTCCTATTGGTGAAATATGCTTGAAACCTGTTAAGCATTGTCTTTTATTTCCATTGACCTGCAGCAAGAGGAGACGCAATCGTTCAACCATAACTAGCAGGCGCGGCCCGTGAAATTTCAAAGTTGCATATCTCTGTTGCTACTTATGGGACCCATACCAAATTCAGGTTTTTTAATAGTGAGCCTACTAGGAATGTTTTGGTACAGAAAAAAAATGTTTTGCAATTTGCGAAAAAAAGTTGATTTTTTGAATTGACCCACCTGGGTAAAAAATTAACACGCTTAGATATTTTATTTATTATTTTTTCTAAACAAATTTTATATCATTTTGTCGACAATTCTTAAATTTTAAGAGAAAAAAATGTGTTAGTAGACAGTTATAGTCATTTGAATTTTTTGCAACCAAAAATTTAAATTATTTTTCGGTTGAAAAAATTCAAATGACTATAACTTTCTACTAACACATTTTTTTCTCTTAAAATTTAAGAATTGTCGACAAAATGATGTAAAATTTGTTTAGAAAAAATAATAAATAAAATATCTAAGCGTGTTAATTTTTTACCCAGGTGGGTCAATTCAAAAAATCAACTTTTTTTCGCAAATTGCAAAATATTTTTTTTCTTTACCAAAACATTCCTAGTAGGCTCACTATTAAAAAACCTGAATTTGGTATGGGTCCCATAAGTAGCAACAGAGATATGCAACTTTGAAATTTCACGGGCCGCGCCTGATAACTAGCCTTTTGTTTTGTTTCATATATTGTGCGTGTGTGGGACAAAAAGCTACTGCTATAATTACACACACTGGCACTGACACACCATTTCTTAAAGTTTATGGATAAAGTGCTTATAGAAAAATCAAAAATCACTTAACATTTCTTTACACACGTATATTTCAAACTGCCTGGAACATACACACACAAAATTACGCCTTTAAATCTCACACATCCTCTTAAAGGGCTGGTGAAATCTCTACGGATGTTTCCAGCTTTGGATGTGCGAGTCGGATTTTCCCAGTACGCCCACGGTACCTACATAGTACTTAGACTTCGGTCACAAATCTGTGCTTCGGTCTTCACTGGCTGTCAAAAGATAAAAAAAACAGATTCATCAATGAACGAGACGACGCGACGCCACGTGAAGTGACGTTGCTGCTCTAACTTTAAATTTCGTCACCATGCAATGAACGACACGCTGTTTCTGGAGCAGTAAATAGTTGTTCACTACCACATCTGCCTTATAGACAACTGTATTATTTCAAAACACTCCTACTTCGTTTTGTACGTTTGATCTGAACCACTTCCAGATTTCACTGTTTTTATTTTTGTTCGTTCCTTACTGTATTGAGTTCGTAGCATATGTAATTTTCTTTACTTCTTTTTCTGTCATGTCCACTGAAGCCGCCATCTTGGCAATAGCTGTACGCCTCTTATTTTAGTTATATTCTTGGCTTTCAACGTTCCACAGGATTCATTTCTCTCAACCAGCTCCAAAAGTGTTATTACTTGTTTACGTGTCCAGTTAGTTCTTAAAGTAATTGAATATTTTATAATTTAATACACTGACCGGCAACACCCACATATCCCATCACACCTGTAGATCTGCAACCATGTAAATAAACACCTACCTCGACTAAACAACCAAAGGCTGTATTTGCCACCAAAAATAGCACACACTGCAGGCGTAGCCGTTGCAAAAGTTTCAACCAAGCTAATATTTCTTGAAGCGATCGCAACTCCTAAAATATCCGTTCACATGTGGCTACTTATAAAACTGCGCCCTGCAGCTAAGAAATGCTGCAGGCAACCGTATTGCGCACGCTTCTTTCAAGATTGCACGACAGTTCACACGAAGATTCGCTTGAACTGCGTAACTTTTGTGTTGCATCGCTGCAAAAGTGGCTGTGTGAAGTTAGCTTTATTAATCCTAAAGGTACATGGACGCACCCAGGATTTTGTCTTGGGGGGGGAGGGGGGTGTGAATAATGCAAGTCGGTGGATTTATTCAATTAGTAGTGCACTTTTTTAATTTTTGTGTGTCTAGGATGTTGGTCTTGGGGGGGGGGGGTCTGCAGCCCCTCCCCTTGGTGCGCCACTGTAAAGCTAAGGTAACCGTTGCATGTTGTGCGCTTCTCTTGCGATATGTGTAAACAGGACGTGAAACTTTTGCTGCTGCAACCATAAAACTGCGCTGTTAAAGTAGCTGTGTGTGACCTTAGCTAGTCATATCCTTTAGCCTGTGGTGTTTAGAATTGCAGATAGTAACTTGCAGTTATTACGTTATTTTAGTATAGTTTATCAATCTGAAAATATGTCACAAAACTCATTCTCAAGACGTAGATGGGGGACCACATAGTTGAAATATTTACTGAATTATAAATCTGAGCAACATCAATGTTAAATATCCAAAGTAGTGGGTAATAAGCGTTAAGGCCTACTGATCTCAAAAGCAAAATATTTTCAGGAACTAATTCAAAATGATCCAATCGCAACAAAAACATTTCTGGGGATAAAAGGTAGAACAATGCATGCTCTATTGGATAAAAACTTTAAGCAATTCTACAGAAATATGCTGTAAGTATATGTTAAAACAAATGAATTGCTCCTAAACCAAAAAATTAGCCCTAAAGCTTATAATTTAGCTCCGGCCCTAAAAACTGCATTTGTTCCTAAAAACATTTATTTTAATTAATAAATTTTTATTCGTCCAAAATTATTAACGTTAGCATCACACAGTGGCAAAAAGGGCAACTTCGAAAATGCTAAAAGAATTATTTCCATATCTTTAGATTTGACGAACCTATTGAATTTTTTAAGTGAGCAACTCGCACGCACTCTTATTTTGTTAAAACTCGTTTCAAGCTCTTTCGTTGTCTTTTGACAAAATGGTAAGTACCTCAATAAATGTAAATATAAATATTTCAAGATTCTTAAAAGGCACCAGAGTCGGAGTGGTTTAAATTAATTTAATTAATAAAATCTTGGTAAATTACGAACGATTAAAACATTGTTTATTGATTTCTGTCATTCGATTTATTTGTATAATAAAGAAATGGTAATTATTTTTCCCTTGTTCGATTGGGCTTTAGTTTGGCACTTTCCTGATGGATCTATCCACCATTTTGCTGGGGTGTCACGTGTATCAAATCATGCTTCATCGAGGTAGATAATGGAACAATTTTCTAATCTGTACTTTCTTATAAATTTTAAATAATCAAAGTACCACTGACGTAATCGTTGTGATTCCATTAATATTTGTCTTTTATTAATGGTCCGATATGTAAACTCCATTTGAGATAATACTCTTGAGAGGCTTGTCGTGCTGCAAGAAATGTTGGTTTCATCTTTCATTAGTTACTGCTTTAAAGAAACCAACGCAACGCCTACGTAGGCACAATTTTCTTTTCGGATATAGCATAAATTTTTGAAAGTATTAAGTCTTTATCGCTTTCGTGAAAACCTTCCTTTTACCAGCATCACGTAACATATACGTATTTTTTTGTCTTTAATTTGCTTCGTCATCTTTAACTGTAGACAAAGGAGTTTCTGCTGCAGCTGCATTTACATTAAACCCCCCTGTTTAATAAGGAATCATACACATCGTTACCAATTTGCTTGGCATCGGGCGATAAATATTTTCTTTTTAAATTAGCACTACCGCAGGCACTGTGATCAACGTCTTTTGCAAGGACGCCATATTTTTTAGCACGATCGGAATAACAAAAAATACGATTGAAATCATATAACAACTGCACGGTTTGCCAAACGGATAGGAACTAAACTAAAATATTTAAATTATTAAATTATTAAACCTGGTAAAAAAATACTGCTTCTATTAAGGGGTTACATACAGTTAGACTTTTCAAAAAATCGATTTTTTTTAATTTCATTTTCGTAATGTACATATATTCCAGTACACACACAGAAAATTTCAAGGCAATCCGGCGATTATTTTCGAAGTTACACGCATATTTGTAAAGACGTGTCAGAGCGATTGTACGCTATGTAAAGTGCTTTTGAAACTTTAAACGCGTTTTTCTCAAAGCTGTGTTTTTAAAGTCGGTGACAGAGATTTCTCGGAAACGGCTGAACCGATCAGTCTCAAATTTTAACACAAGCTTCTTAAGTATATTTTGTACTAATTAATCTAAGGTTTTTTCTCACCGATAAATATTTTTTTATATACATATAAACAATTTAAGGCCAAAATTTTGGTCAAAAATCGATTTTTCTTTGAAAAACCGCCATTTTGTCAAAAAATTTTATTTTGCTTATTCCTTCGATTAATTAGAAGATTATACATTACCTACTTTAACGAAATCCGTTTGGTTTTTTCATTTTCGATGATCAAGTCCAGAGATATCGTTGTCACCGCAAGATGCCTTTTTTGAGGAACTCCTGGAGATCAGCTATAGCAGCTTTCAAAATTATTATTTTTACAAATACAAAAATCTTAAAATACAGTTAAAAGTTACCATAATATGTGTACAAATTTTCACATTAATAAATTTAAAAGTCTTCTCAGGAAAAATTCTTGAAAAATCGCTTTTTTAGGCCTCCTAACTGTGTATAACCCCTTAAAATTATCTTTACCTGTTATTTTATTAGGGTCAGCCCTGTTCGCAGTTCTTGAAAATTTACCGGGTTTTATTACAACTATAATAATAATAATGTGTTTATTTAGCACTTGGCTAGTAAATACAAAAAAACATACAAGTACAAAATGCTAATACTAGTTACATTTTTATGAATTCCGTAAATATTCGAACACGTTTTTACTAAAAACCGCCAAGCTAGAGGCATTTTCCAACGCCTCTGGAAGAGCATTAAAAAGGCGAAGACCTTCGTAAAATAAAGATTTTTGTAAGCTTGCCGTCCGAACCAACTCAATACTATAATTTTGTCTAGAGCGAATATTATATTCAACAGAGTTGGATCTTTTTTCAAGAAAAACACTTACATATGTTGGTAGCTGCCCATGTTCAATTTTGTATATCAAAATTAGGTTGGCCCTCTTAATGCCCTGCTCTATAGACAACTAATTCACGGTGCTGGTGTCGATAATAGTTTATTGTAGGCAGTAGGTCAACGGAAGAGCTTGAAACGAGCTTTACCTCGGTGATCGCGGCTCAAAGTGTGCCACATGACATCACTTGCAGCGGGGCGTCAAATTAGAAATTTTAAGCGGCCTAATTCAGTTGTTTTTAAAGATATTTCATCAACTCTTTTACCGGTAGTTTCTGAATTTTTAAGACTATTATTGAGTGTATATCTAAAAAATATAAAAACTTCTTAATAATTTTGACAAATTATTTATATATTAACACATTAGTCTCTATTTTGTGTTTTGTTTTGGTTTAATTAGGTTTTTTTCGTCATAATTTAGTGACGCATTAAGCAACCCAATTTATATTCATTAATATCCTGAAGGAATAATTTTCTTTTTAGTGGAATAATCATACTATGCGGACTTCCAATTTCGCAAACTTTATTTTTCTTATATTGCGTAGGAGGTGACATTAAAGACCTAAAATTGGCAATAATCAATGAGGAAGTGTCGCTATTAGACTGTCTGAAGTACGACAGAAACTTGACAGTTATACCAAAATCAGAAACTTACGAATGCTATTTTAGAAATCTTAGTTGCAGATTTCTGGAGTATTTGGACAATCCGATGATTGATAAGGTAAAAAACATATTACTAAGGATGTTCAGTTCTTCTAGGAAATAAGTAAATATTTTTGTTACCTGGGTTTACTGAAAAATTAAAACATCTAGTTCGTTAGTTTTAATGTTATCATGTATGGGTCAAGACTGTTTCTGTTCCTTATTTTTGCTTATGGACTAAAATATGGCGACGTCAAAACCTACATAATTTTCTAACATTAGAGTATGACTGATAAGTCTCGTTGCGCGTCTGCAGGATAGTCCAAGAAATTTTAAACAAATGTGAACTTATTAGTATCATAGACTTTAAAAAAAACTAAACCGTGTTGCTTGGAAATGCTTGAGAAAGTTGTTATAAGATTTTTGAGCATTTATCGACGTTCGAGGGTTATTCGTAAGAAAATTTTTTGCTAATATGACAAATAAAATAAAATGTTTTGCTAACTTTATAAATACAAGAAAAAAGCAACACTTATTTAATGGAAGGTGCAATTAGAAAAACTGAACGAAGATATGTTGGTTTGCTTCTGTAACTGATGAAAATGTGTTTCATGCTGTTAATTATTTTATTATGATGTTCTTGATCAATAGGTACTTAAGTAGGATTTTATTGAGATTGCACTGTTATGACCAGTAATTTTTATAAGCTCTTGCTGTTGAACTCCGCTTTTGACACGTCGAGCGATTGCAGTGGTTGGTAATTTTTTTCCTTTGTATATATTCAATTCAATTCAACTTATTTATTCCCAACAAACTTACTAGTTTATAACAGGGAATCTCTAATATAACATAATATATTACACAATATTTAAAAAAAAAAAAAAAAGAAAGAAAGAAAGAAAGAAAAAAGCATTAAAATCAGTCAAAATTGACTACTATAAAAACTATTGTAGAGATTTCTTATATAAAATCATAGAAAAAAAGCTTCTAGCTCAAAAATCAACTAAAATTCTAAAAACTTTTTTGCATAAAAAATTTTTTTGTGATTCTTTTAAACTTTTTCATATTATTAGAATTTTTTATTTGTTCTTGCAAAGAATTATATATTGAAATACCATTATATAACAAACATTTTTTGCCAATATTACTTTTTATGGGTACTGTTTCTAATAAATCACACTGTCTAGTATTGTACTCATTTTTAACTTTTTTTAATTTTAAAACTGAATATTTATTTTTTATTTTTATTGAATGAATAAATGTGCATACTTTCAATTTGAAAATGTTTTCTATATTTAAATATCCCAAAGATTTATATAAGTTATTCGTAGGTTCTAATAAAGGGAGTTTATGAATACATTTAATTATCTTATTTTGTAGTATTTTAAGAGGTTTTACAACTGAAAAATTAGCACATCCCCAAACAGATATTAAGTATTGCAATTTAGAATATATAAAAGAGTAATACATATTTTTTAAAATATTTACAGAAATTGAATTTCGTATTTTAGAAAAAATTCCTATTAACGGAGATATTGTTTTTCTTAAATATTCTATATGTTTATTCCAGCTTAATTTTTCATCTATATATAATCCCAAGAACTTGATTGTACTAGAATAATTTATAGTTTTATTAAATTTTAATGGAGTTATTTTTTCTTTTTGGGTCTGTTTTGCAATAAAAATAAATGTAGATTTATCTGTATTCAAAGATAATTTATGTTATTGAAGCCAAACTGATAATATCTTAAGGTCTTGTAAAATTAAAGATTTTAATGTATCATAATGATCCGCAAAATAAACAATTGTCGTATCATCTGCATACAATTTTATATTTCCATGAGTTTTTACTTTAAAAATTGAATTTACATAAATATTAAATAACGTCGGCCCAAGTATAGAACCCTGTGGGACACCACATGTTATGATTTTTTTAGAACTTATAGAATTTTGAATTTTAACAAACTGCTTACGATTATTTAGATAACTTTTAAACCAGTCATAAAGTTTTCCTCTTATACCAACACTGTATAATATTTGTAACAAGATGTTATGATTGACGGTATCAAATGCCTTCCGCAAATCAAGGGATAATAAACAGCATTTTTTATTTTGATCTATATTTATCTGCATATCTGTAATAATATCTAAAGCAGCAACTTCAGCATCCTTAAATTTGCAGAAACCATATTGCCCCCCAAAGACAACATCCTGTGTAAATAAAAAGTTGTTCAATTTGTTATTCATTATTTTTTCTAAAATTTTTGAAATAGCTGGCAAAACTGAGATTGGTCTGTAATTATTTCGATCATCGCGGTTTCCACACTTAAAAATTGGTACTACTCTAGCTATTTTCATTTTTGTAGGGAAAATACCTGTTTTTAAAGATAATTTAAATAAATAATGTAGGACTGGTATTATTTCAATTTTGACTGATTTTATGAGTTTTATAGATATATTGTCATATCCGGTAGATTTTTTGAGATCTAGTTCATTGATAATTTTTTGAATCTCTTCAGTCGTTATTTCTTCTTCATTTATAAACATTGAATTATGATTCCATATTTGATTTTGTCTTTCTACATCAGGAATACGTTGGCTAAGCTTTACTCCGATGTTTATAAAATGTTCGTTCATTTCTTCACATATTTCTTGTTCATTATCAATCACATTATGACCATTTTTAATATTTTCTATTTTGGGATGTTTTACTTCTGATTTTCTAAGCAACTCATTTATATTACGCCATTTTTCTTTTGGACTACAATTTTCAAATTTTTCTTTGTAATAAGAATATTTTGTTTTTCTAATTTGTTGCTTGGCATATTTGTTATAATTTTCATAGGCAGTTTTATAATATATATTTTCCGGGAACATTTTCTTCTTACGAAAATAATAATTACGTTTCTTCAGTGTCTTCTGTAGTTGATCATTAAACCATGGCTTTGAATTTGTTTTTATTTTTAAAACTTTATTATATGAACTTTCCTCAAAAATGCTAACAATTTTATTATAAAAATCATCTGGATTTTTATAAGCATATTTTTCATCATTTAAATATGTCAATTTAATTTTCAAATTTTCAGTGTGATATTTTTTGATGTTTATATATTTAAATTTTGAATATTGATTTTTTGTGTTTATAGGGATATTTAATACATGAATTTTATGATCAGTTATAGGAGAATTTATAAAATCTATTTCTATTTCCTCTTCTATGTTTGTAATAACATGATCGATATGACTTGCTGCTTGTCCTTTCTCTCTGGTAGCTTTATTTTCATTACAGAGTGAAAAACTGTTGGAATAATATATATCTTTAAGTCTTGTCATATTATTATCCATTGTAAGTAAATCTATGTTCATATCTCCAATTACTAGACATAATGATTTTTGCACATTTAATTTTTCTAGCTTTTCATCCAGAAAAGAAAAAAAATCTTCATTCTTGACACAGGGTGGTTTATAAATACCACATAACAAAAAATTTGGTTCCTTTATTTTGAGGGTAATGAGCATAATTTCTTCTTCAACAATATCCACTATGTTAAATGAAAAATCCTTTTTTAAGAAAATACCTACTCCTCCACCTCTCTTCTTTCTACTGTTCTTTCTATTTGCATATATAGATACAAAATTTTTAAAATTATAATATTTTTCTTCTTCTTTAGACATCCAAGTTTCAGTAACAATTATAATATTTGCTTTTTCTTCATTTGCTAGAATTTCGATTTCGTCCATTTTATTTTTTATTGATCGTGAATTTAAGTATAGCACTTTTAAAGTATTTGTAATACTTGAAACTAAATTCGTTATAATTTTAATCGTAGCAAATTCTGTCTCTAGTTTCTTTGATTTTTAAATTATGAATAGTACACTTGGGAGAATTTGCTTCATGACGAGTGTCATAATTCTTCTTATATTTTTGGTTATAACTTTTACAATTAACACAAGATAAATTTTCTTTTTTACAATTCCAAATAATATGTTCTTCGGCACAATAAGAACAAATTTGTTTCTTTTTACAATTTTTTGAGATGTGGCCATACCCACAGCATTTGTAACATGTCATTATATTATAATCTTCCTTAATATAACATTTTTCCCAACCTAATAATAACTCTCTGTTTACTAATTTATAGAAAGTATTCCCATTTGTTTCTAAATAAATAATATATTTTTTGGAGTGCTTACTCTGTCTGAAATACTTGATGTCAATTTTATCATTTTCATCAATATATCGCATGACTTAATTCTTCTGTTAATTCTTCCTTTGTATATGATTTTCTTGAACCTAACAATACAAGTCTTGGATTTTTCATTTTTGATATTTTTATTGAGTAATTTTCTTGAAGTTTTTCCATCGATAATTTATTTATGTTCTCAACTTCTTCCTCTGTTCGAGTTTTTATAATTATACCTCCATTTTTAATTTCTTTAACTTCACAGATTCCAGCTCCAATAGTTACTGGATTTACTTCTTTTTTTACCTCAAATTTGGTTTTTTTACTATCTTGATTTTTTTTTGGTTTGATAATAAGTACAGTAACGTTCTTTTGAGCTTTAATTTCTTTTTTTGGATTTTTTAATACGTCAGAGTATTTTATTTGGTTTTTTTCTGTAAAATTATTTTCCTTTTCTTTAATAATATCAATAATTTCTGTTACATTTATTTCAATTTGATTTATTTTTTCAACGATGTCATTTTCCTGAAACTTTTCCATCTTTTCAATAATAAAATTTAATTTTTCTTCCATTTTGCTAATTTGCTGCTTAAGAAACACATTTTCTTTTCTTAAGTAATTCATTTCAAGATCAATCGGATTATTTCTTGCCATAGTACATGTTAGACAAGTCCACTGCTTATTTTCTTTTCTGATATCTAGCATTTCCCTTTCAGACAACTGAGAACATTTTAGACAGTACCAAAGTTCACATGAAAAACATTTTATGGAATATGATCTTTTATTAAAATTTTTATTGCATTTTGGACACTTTTTGTTTGATTCTTCATTATCTTGGCTAAGTTTTGTGTCATTTTCATCTTTTTTTGAATTTGTTGCCCCTTTTTGATCCTGAGAATTTATATAAAATTTACTGGCATACCTTTCATATCTTGTATCTGTTGGATATTTTAATGCTAAGTAGTTTTCATCGTCTTCACTAGAATCTTGGTTTATTTTTGTTCCATCATTTTCTAAATTTGATGTTGACAATGTCAAACTTTTTTTCTTTTTCTTTCCCATTTTCTGAATTTATTAAGTTCTCTCTAGGCTTCCCTTCAATGTATGTAATAAACTAATAATTTTTGCTCCAAGTTATAACAGCGAAAGTATTTTTATTCTCCAAAATTAATAAAAAATTGTAACTTTTTGTTTTGACTTTACTGTCATACACCTTTTACCTTTTAACACACAATATTATATAGTTCAATGGATTTCGCAGACGATTTTGTCGAAATCTGAATTATATTCTTGCCAATAAGCATATCATTAGACCCCCTCCTATACATGGGAGGAACAACAATTTTTATGATTTTTTACAAATGTTGCTTAGTAGCTTGCTATTGTAAATGGGCAAACTATATATAGGGATTTCTGATGTTGTCAGGACAGGACGGTTTTTGTCCTACACACACATTTTTTCTTGTAAACCGCTCGCTATTATTTATTTCTTTTTCACCTTCAAATGCCTCGATTGCCCACGTAAAAAAAATTCTGTTTGCGCAGCTATAAACTGGGAAGGTACGTTAGTAATTTTTGGTACGTTAGACTTAATTATATAAACGGGACATTTTGAAATTATTAAATTATTGACAACTTCAGTAATAACACATTTCCTTGGTGACGGCAACGAAGTGATAATTATTAACCATGGGCATCTGTTGTAGCTGTAATTTTTTTCTGGTTGGTAATTTTTAATCATGTGATTTTAAATTAAAGATTTTTATTGGATTTCAAGTTAGGAAAAAATGTGAGTATAACGAAAAGTTGGTTCATCGTTAAAGGTCAAACAGCATACAAGGGAAAAACAAAAATTTATAAAATTGCTTAACAGAGGACTACCCTTATTGTTAAAATTATGCGAAAAGTTATTAGGAAAAGTTGTTTAGAATTAAACCACCAGTTAGAAGAAGGAAATAAACGCCAAAATATGGCAAAATGACTTCTATTAAAATTAACATTTTTAGAGAAACACCCATCTCTTATTGCTAAGGAGGAAACAAAGACCTTACACGCTACGCAGGTGGAGGCGGTAACATATTAGAAGTAAGAATCGAGCAAGAAAAAGTCACGAGCGACATAGAAATGAGGGCATCACGCGTTCTCTGTCGCGTTTTAGAATATTCCTGACAGAGCACGCGTAGTGCCTTCATTTCTATGATGCTCGTGGCTTTTTATTTCTTCTTACTTTTCATCAGTATTTATTTCCTTCTTCAAACTTTCAAACTAGTGTATTTAGAAGGCATCATTCATTTGGCGTTCTGTCATCAACTGTTTAAGTACGTATTTTTTGTTATTATTAATATGTTTAATGAATAACAATATTTTATATGGTTATTGTGTTTTATTTTTTAATTCTCTTTAAAAAGTCGTAAATTTGGAGAAGGAAATAAATCCACGACCTTTATTACTATACTATCTAACTAATAAAAGCCACTATATGGCGTCTAATTGTCCTATTGGACTTAGAACACACTGCACTATATTTTATCCACACGTTAAATTCAGGAAAAGGTGAAAAAAGAAAGTGATTTTTTTTTTCATAATTAATAGCATGGATTCATTTCCTTCTTCCAACTGATAATTTAATTACGAATTATGTTCAATGAATTCGTTGCCTCTAAACTTAAAATTTTAAGGGTACTTTAATTTTAAGCTGTTTTCAATTTTTCCCCTGTATGTTATATTTGACCTTTTATGATTCTGATACTGATATCGGTTACTTTTGTTTTTAGGTGTGCATCAACTTTTCGTAATACCACAAACAAAGTAGATATTATGTTTGTGGTAATACTACCTTTCGATAAACTCATTAATGAAATAATTCCATATTTGTTGCTAAATATTTCTAAAAAGAAAATTATTTGTTCTAAAAAAAAAATTATTTGTGACGCGATACTTCTTTACAAATAAAACTTCAAAACGACATCATGACAATCCAAACAACTGTCTACTAGGTACCTACTAGATGAAATAAAAATATCTTTGTCTAATGCCTACTAATAGATGTTTTGATACAATAATTAAAATTAATAATTTTATTTACATATTTTTGTTAAAATTAGAAAAAATCCTGTTTGAAACACGTTAGGAAATGCAATTATGTTTAACTCGTATAATTTTAAACATTACACTGGTTAAACAAAGTAAAGCATTTAGTAACTGGTTACATAAATAGCAGGGATGGGCGTCGACGCGTCGACTTTAATTGTCGACGTTGACGCGTCGACAATGCGTCAACAATCAAATTAACGTCGACAATGTCAACAATGTCGACAATGTCAAGACTACTAAAAATGCGAGGTTAAATTACCTAAAATTTCAGCATCTTCAGCAACACTTGAAAGGTTGTTCTAAAAATTGGGGGTACATTCACAAGCCAATAAAAGACAGAGTGTCTTTCTCGCATTCTAAAATGTTTATACATGTTTATTTCAGACTTAAACTCGAAACGGTAAGAAACACGCTAAATTGTGATCATTATGAAAGCGATTTCGAGGACGACCTTAATTAATATTATTTTCTTAATTTCAGTATTATTATTGTAAGAATGTAAGTTTTTATTAAAACGTGTTCTAAATGTATTTTTTGTACCTTTTAATATTATTTTAATGGGCATTATAAATTTTAAAGTGATTGTCGACATCGCTTAAGTTGTCGACATCGTTTAAGTTGTCGACATAGACACCATAGTCGACAATTCAATTGTTTACGTGACATTGTCGACTTCGCCCATCACTGATAAATAGCTATTTATGTAGCATTTGCTTTACTGAATAAAACAACTTTTAACATTTTTAAATTGGCATTTTTAGTGAAAATGATTTTGTAATGATGATCATCTTGACTCATTTTAAAATTATTTACAGTGGTAACTCAAAAATGATAAATTTTTAGTTGTGCCACTATTGTATTCAGCAAGCGACATGTTATCTAAACTCTTTATATTTTGCATTGGATTTGACAAATTTTTGATGAAGAATTGGAAGGAATTTTAAGCTTTTTTCTACTGACAATTCATCACATTGACATATTATGACATTTTCTTCTAGGTCGCAGATTTACCCAGTGAAACAACTTTATATCTTTAATTATTGAAATTATGTTCTTTTTTTCTGTTATACAGTCGGGAGATATATTATTCGTCCACGTATAAAATTTTTAAAAAATTGGGATAAAATTAAAACTACCTAGGTACTTAAGTTTATTTGCTTTTTATAACAAAAATAAAAACAACTATTCATGTACTAAAAACTGTAATATAAAGTCCAAAATTTCTTATTATTGTTACATGGATAACCTTTTTGTAATCACTAGCTTAACTTTTTACTGTATCTGTCGCAGTAGTTTGCGGATTTTCACTAACTTTTCTTAGTATTTCTTATTTCTCTCGAAATAGTTATTTTTGTATTAAGTGCGTGAAGTGAGTGTTTTTTTAATGGCATATGAGAGTGTCAATTTTTTGCCGAGACCGCAGGTCGAGGCGAAAAATTCTCTCGAATGTGCCATTAAAACACGAATTTCACAAACGAAATACAAACAACATTTTTTGTACAACTGAAAGTTTGAATTAATCGGTAAAATTGTATATTATAATAAAAATTTTACCATATAATTTCACATAATCAAGTTAACAGCCCTGTCGTTACTATAGAAATGGTTTGTTGGCACGTTGCTTGTTTTGTTGTCATACGTTGATAGCTGTTCATATTTATTGCAATTTTTTAAATAAATAGTATAAGTACTTAAAATGGATGTAGATTACGATAGTGATAGCGAGATTCCTTCAGATATAGCCGATATAGCAAATTCGGCTATAGCTAACATGTTACCGGCGAAATCAAAATTTATATACGAGAAAAATTATAACCAATTCCGTGAATGGTGCGGCAAGAAAAATATACAAAAAGTGTCTGAAAAGGTACTTATATGCTATTTTGAGGAGAAATCAAAAACTGTAAAACCTTCTACTTTATGGAGTGTCTACTCAATGTTGAAGAGTATGTTGAATGTTAAAGAAAATATTGATATAAAGAAGAGAACTTTTCAAGGAATATCTAGCGTTTCTGATCAGCAGCAAGGTGGACTAGCTTCGGGAATTAATATTGGAAGCAATTGTTCGAACTTCACCATCAATTATTATTGTAACAAATGAGATTTTTTGGTAGTTGGTAATTAATTAGTAAATTTGTACAAAAAAATTCAATACATTTTTTAAAAAGTAATGTTTTATCGTTTTTTTTGTAAATCATTTTTCCAGTTAAAAAAAGTCTTTTTTTCACCGTGAAAAAAAGTCTTTTTTTCACTGTTAAAAAAACAAAAGGTTTACGTATCGATAGCGATGAAAAAATGTCAACTTTTTTTGACAGTTGTACAAAAAGTACTTTTTGTTCCTCTCCATGACAAGGTTTTTGTTGTATGGATTGTTTCATATTTTTTTATAATGCATTCCACTGTTGACCGGCTTGTTGCAACAATTTTTCTTATGTTTCTTGGAGATCTTCCTTCTTGATATACTTTTATTATTAAATGTCTGATTTTTTGATGCACTTCTGATGATTTGCGACAAATTTTGAAAATTTGCTGTATTCTTTAGACCACGGAGTCTCAAACTTCTATTAAAAATAATTTATAATCTATATTAAGGAATTTTTTATCACTATAAGAACAGATAAATACATTATATGTACATCTTTAATTTTTTTTTTAGAGTGGACAAATAATTTTGCTCGCCGATATTTTATCAAATTATTTTTCTTTTGTCTTTTTTGTCCAAGGGATCCTGATAAATATGAAAAGCTATTGTTATTTTCATTTCTCGGGAAAAGAGATATCTGTTAACTTATTTTAAAAATTTTACTAAATTTAATGTAGAAGTTTTATCTATATCTATGAAAAATTACAAGTGGACGAACAATAAATCTCCCGACTGTATTCACCAATTTATAAATTTGATCCTCCAAAATTTTACTCTATATGCACTTATTTTCAGATGTCATATTGTCAATTTAAAACTGTTTATTTTAGGTTTATTTTGATTCGTTAACTGAAGCAAAGCAAGGTATACTACATGGAAAACATATCGGAGTTCTTTATATAGGTCCTAATTTTACGGAATCATATGAGCAACGGGTACGTTCAGTTTTTGGTTATTTGAAGGTCCAGACCACTCTTGTTATTAATATTAAGGCGGCATTCTCCACGTGACGTCCACGTTGGCCAACTGAATTTCATTTTGACACGATTTTTCGGCTTTAAAATTTTTAACAATAACAATAACAATAACAATAACGTTAGATATATTAAGTATAGATTAATATCCTGCAAGCAATTTTTAGCAGTGGCGGCTCGTGACAATTTCTTAGGGGAGGCAGTCAAAAAATTTTCTTACAACAAAACAGATTACTATAGGAAATCGGAAGGACTTCTACTTGGTCAATAAAATATTTTATATATGCTATAAAAAATATGTTATTGTTCAGCAAAACCAACGGGAAGGTGTAGAGTTTCCATTAAATTATTTTATTACCTATCTATCTAAACAGTAGGTACCTGCACCTACTGTTTAGATAGGTTATACCATAGACAAGATATATTTAGACCATCACAACGTATTCGCGACACCAGCTGAATCCGTCCAATGTATGGGCGAAAAAGTGCGTTTGTACGCATTGGGCGCCAGTCAGATTTTTAAACGACGGTCCTCCCGAGGCATGCGCACTCGGGACGTCTCGTAAAAGTGGTTGTTG
Source organism: Philopedon plagiatum (assembly GCA_963971165.1). NCBI lineage: Eukaryota > Metazoa > Arthropoda > Insecta > Coleoptera > Curculionidae > Philopedon > Philopedon plagiatum. The sequence continues at coordinate 123,706,459 of OZ020189.1, read as the reverse complement.
AACTCAATGACGCAACGCGGCGATCAGAACCGGGCCGAAAAAATCTCAGTCATTTGTGTGTTATAGTATTTTTGGTTGGGGTGGCGAATATAGCGAACCTCTGAAGCTTGTTATTTCGATACAAAAATAGTCTTCACAAAGTGTTACAGACATTTCATATGTTTCGCCAATTATGTATCCAACTTTTAAATATAAGGAATTATTTCGTAGTCTATTTCTTACAAGTAGTGCATAAATACAAATAGTTTAATTCCAAATTTAAATTATATCAATATGTGAAAGAATAGGAGGTAAAAAATATAATTTATCTTAAATGCACTACGGTGTAGAAGTAGAAATATTTGTCAGTGACGTATATTGAGTGTGGTCAAGGTGTCAGAAAGGCACTGATGGGGTGTTTGTGTATTAGGGGCATTGTATAAGGGGTAAGATGGTGTAAGAAGGTCATATATAGTGTCAATGCCTCCTTCCCCTATATTGCATAAGGGTGAGTGTGACCAAAAGGCATATTTGCGCTTTCGCCAAAGGGGCACTAAAAATACTAGTGGATTAGGGTAGAGGGGAGTATTTTAAAAGGGATGGCGAAAGAAAAAAGTGCTTTCGCCAAAGGATCGCTAAGATATCAGTGGATTAGAAGGGTGAGTGTCCAAAAGGCATATTTGCGCCTTCGTCAAAGGGGCACTAAAAATACTAGTGGATTAGGGTAGAGGGGAGTATTTTAAAACGGATGGCGAAAGAAAAAAGCGCTTTCGCCAAAGGATCGCTAAGATATCAGTGGATTAGAAGGGTGTGTCCAAAAGGCATAGTTGCGCTTTCGTCAAAGGGGCACTAAAAATACTAGTGGATTAGGGTAGAGGGGAGTATTTTAAAAGGGATGGCGAAAGAAAAAAGCACTTTCGCCAAAGGATCGCTAAGATATCGGTGGATTAGATTGACATGGGGCCGTAAGTAGTAGCGCTTTCAGCAAAGTATCAAGTGCACACACTGTAAATAGGTGTAAAAATATTTACATCTTACCCTAGAACTTGGTTTGTTCAATAATTATACAGGATGGGATGCCAATCCAATAAAATATACACATGTAATTTTTTTGATTTACTAATTTACTTCTTAAAACAGTTGCATATTTTATTTCTATTGTTTAGAATACTATGTTTATATTTTATTTCAACTTTCAATTTTGTAAATGTAACGTTTAAAAAATTAAGAGGGGGGGGACATTAAAGATACGCACAGTATATATATATATATATATATATATATATATATATATATATATATATATATATATATATATATATATGTATATATATATATATATATATATATATATATATATATATATATATATATATATATATATATATATATATATAACAATATAAAGAAATAAAGAAATATCGTTATAATATTGTTATATATATCCCTTGGGGTAGAGGTTTCACGCAGGTGCTATTGCAGCCTCCGTGGTGATGTTGGGTGTTGCCCGGAAATCCCTGGGTCTCCTGACAAAAAACAACCGCAAATGTGCTAGCAGGTCCCTGGTCTGTGAACTCTTTGTGTTTTTTCAACTTCCAAGTTTCCCATCTAATAACTTGGTTATGTGCGACTGATGAGTGCTAATAAGCACGAAACACGTGTCGAGCACTACCATACAGACAGTTTCCCCAATATTTTCTTCACCTTTATATATATATATATATATATATATATATATATATATATATATATATATATATATATATATATATATATATATATATATATAAACTGAGCTATTTTCGAGGAATTATCGACAGTTTTGTATAGCAAGAAAACTAAGATTTAAGTCAACAAACTATACACTTTTTGTTAAAATCTCACTAATGGTTACATTTTTATCATTAATAAAAAGAATAATTACAAGTAATATATTTAGCATTTATTACTCGATAAAAGATTCACGTCATGTGAAATAAATTTTGAAGTACGGTCCTGTCTATCACAAGGCAAACGTTCGACAATGCGCAAGCCCGCAGAGGACCGTCTTTGTTTACGGATTCAGCTCGGTAAATTTGCCGCATTCGTAATTGACATTATTTCTCTACTATATATTTTCTCTATGGGTTATACCTATTCAAAAGTAATAAAATAATAATATGGATTTTTGCCAGGACGGAAGGAAAATGGAAAAAAGGAAATAAAAATGAAAGTTGAAAATAGAAAGGTCAGCTTGAAGATTAATCTAGGATATGTCCTATCCTATAGGATAGAACTCGGGATAGGAAGAAGTGGAAAAGTGCATTCGCACATACCTTCACAGAAAAAGATATAGGTAACAGGCGCGGCCCGTGAAATTTCAAAGTTGCATATCTCTGTTGCTACTTATGGGACCCATACCAAATTCAGGTTTTTTAATAGTGAGCCTACTAGGAATGTTTTGGTAAAGAAAAAAAATATTTTGCAATTTGCGAAAAAAAGTTGATTTTTTGAATTGACCCACCTAGGTAAAAAATTAACACGCTTAGATATTTTATTTATTATTTTTTCTAAACAAATTTTACATCATTTTGTCGACAATTCTTAAATTTTAAGAGAAAAAAATGTGTTCGTAGAAAGTTATAGTCATTTGAATTTTTTGCAACCGAAAATTTAAATTATTTGTCGGTTGAAAAAATTCAAATGACTATAACTTTCTACTAACACATTTTTTTCTCTTAAAATTTAAGAATTTGTCGACAAAATGATGTAAAATTTGTTTAGAAAAAATAATAAATAAAATATCTAAGCGTGTTAATTTTTTACCCAGGTGGGTCAATTCAAAAAATCAACTTTTTTTCGCAAATTGCAAAATATTTTTTTTCTGTACCAAATCATTCCTAGTAGGCTCACTATTAAAAAACCTGAATTGGTATGGGTCCCATAAGTAGCAACAGAGATATGCAACTTTGAAATTTCACGGGCCGCGCCTGATAGGTAAACTCCTTAGTTATTTATAAAATAAAACGAAAAACAAACAAGAAAATATTAACTTCTTACTTGCATACCTAGGTATATATAGGTACAAAAAAAAACTATTATCCCTTCATTTCATTATCCATTCATTAACCCTTCATTTACTTCCATGTTTAAAACACAGATTATTTAGGAACCCCCTCTCGTCCTCTATTAACGCACTACACCTTCCCGAACCTAATTATTAATCTAATTCTTAAAATCAAAACTGCTTAACTGGATGTCAAACTTGAATCTATTCGTTTAAAACACGGTGGGCGTGTTTGCCTCCAGTCGCTGTTTTCATCATGCGAAAAACGTACTACGTTTCCTAAAATATATGACTAGTTGTCTTTTTACTTACACACTTTCCTAAAAACGTCAAGCGCAGAGGAAGCATGCCTCCGTCCAGCGATCAGGTGAAGAGCGAGACATCAAGATGCGATAATAATGAAACAGATAAGGACGCCGCGCTCACGGACCTGCATAATGGAGAGTACGCGCACTTACGCGGTTAGGGGTGGCGTAGAATATTCTTACTATCAGAGCCGTTTCGCAAAATTTATACAGGAACTATTATAGAGTTTATATTAAAAAATATGTTTCAAAGCTGTATTAATTGTATTACATATTTACAAAATAAGGTAGGTATTATTATTTCATTTATTTCATTTTGTAGCTATGCTGCAGGGGAGGTACTGCCTCCCCTGCCTCCCCTGACGAGCCGCCACTGATTTTTAGTCAGTTATTTAAAGTTTAAACGTGTATAATGATTTCATTTAGAAGATGTTAAAAGAACTAAGGTGACATTTTTTTTGTTACTAGGACCCAAGGGCGTAGATAATTTTTTCTGGGGGGGGGGGGGGGGGGATAGCACCCAAAAATTGTAACTACCATTTACAAATTGTTTTATTTGAGATCATAAAATTGAAATATTTAACAATAATATCCTAAATTTATTTAACAAACATGCACCAGTTCAAATAAATAAAAATAAAAAAACAAATTCGTGGATTAATTCGAATATAAAAACTTTTGCAAAATTAAAAAAAAAAGCTTTCAAAAAATATTGTAAAAATAAATCTGAATCAAATTGGAAAGATTATGTAGAAATAAGAAACTTTCTATCTAAATTTATAAAGAAAGAAAAGCAAACATTTATAAAGAATAATATAAATCCAAATAATCCAACACTTTTTTGGAAAAACTTGAAAAAATTTAATATTAATTTAAAAGAATCTAAATCAGTAAATGAATATCCTTGTGCACAAGTACTAAATAATCATTTTATAAATTCTGTAAAAAATGGATCTCCAAACCAAAATTTACTATCTTTTTATTTGAATAATAAGTTTTCTAAAATTGGTAAAGATGTGTTTCTAAATTTAAAACCAATTACAAATTATGATATTGTTAAAATTTTAACAAAAATTAAAACTGAATCATGTGGAACAGATGGTATTACTTTACGCATGTTAAATCTGTGTATGAATAATAATTTTTTAAATACTATTAAACATATAATAAATTGTTCTATTCTAAATAATAATTTTTCTAATATCTGGAAAACTAGTTTAGTTATACCGATTCCTAAAATTCACAACGCAGAAAATGTAGATGATTTTAGACCAATTTCTCTACTTTCTGTAATATCTAAAATTTTAGAACGTATAGTTTTTGACCAAATAATAGAGTATTTTAAAAAATATGATATTTTACCAGAAAATCAATCAGGTTTTAGAGAAAATTTTAGTACTACTACTTTACTCTGTAAACTTAAAGATGATATTTTAGAAAATTGGGATTCAGGTTTTGTTACTAATATAGTCTTTCTCGATTTGGCTAAAGCCTTTGATTCTCTAAATCATGAAATGTTATTAGCAAAGCTTAAATATATAGGTTTTAGTCTAAAAACTTGCCAGTGGTTCAAACATTATTTATCTGACAGAAAACAAGTGACAAAAATTGCAAACGAATACATTTGTGACATTTCAAATTCACTGCCTATTTCTAGAGGTGTTCCACAAGGATCAGTATTAGGCCCTTTATTGTTTATTATATACACTTTTGATTTTCATTTATCTATTAAACACGGTAATTTTTTAGCTTTTGCTGATGATACTCAAATATACCACTCAATCAAGTACACAGGTTTAAAAAATAGTATTTCCTTAATCAATAAGGATATTTTAAATATTTCAAAAACTATAACTGATCACGGATTAAAAATAAATGAAAATAAAACTAACTTAATTCTAACTGGTCCTAACACACTAATCACTAAAATAAAAAATAATTCTGATTTCAAAATTGTTCTTAACAATAGTTTTAAGATACCGTCAATCGAATTTGGCAAAAATCTTGGAGTAATTTTTGATCAGCATCTTAATTTTCATGAACATATAAAAAATATAATTAAAAAAGCATACTACAAACTAAGAATTTTATATAACTTTAAGGACTACTTAAATACCGATACTAAACTTAGACTGGTTGATTCAATTATTCTAAGTGGATTAGATTACTGTGATATCATTTATCACAAAAATATCAGTAACGAAGATAAACAGAAATTACAAATTCTTCAAAATAACTGTGTTCGTTTTTCAATAGGGCTAAAAAAGTATGATCACGTATCACCTAGTTTTGACCAACATAATTTAATTAAATTAGAAAAAAGACGCGAAATCCACATATCCTGTTTTATTTATAAAATAATTTTAACTCAGAAACCAAGATATTTATTTGAAAAAATTTAATTCAGGAATAATATTCATAATGTTAATACTAGAAATCAGAACGCAATAGAAATACCTAAACATCATACTGAAAAATATAAGTCTTCGTTTAAATATACCTCTTCTGTAATTTATAATAATATTCCTTCTAGTCTGAGGGGCTTAAGCTATATAACTTTCAAAAAAAATATAAAAAATTATTTAGTAAGGGTAGGATTGGAAGAATGATTTTTTATAAATCAAAACCCTACCTATTTATGCCAACTAGTATACTACTGTCATTTTTTGGTTTTCTTTTTTAGTTTATCATTTTTATATTTACATTTTTAATTGTTTTATTGGCATAAATAAACATCTTTATTATTATTATTATTATTAGATCAAACAATAAAAGTAAAAAAATAGTCTCACAAAATAGAATTAAAACAAACATACACGTACCTAATAAAAACAAAACTAGGATGTAATTACATATTGTACATCTGAATTTATTAATTTTTTTGAACCGTTCTGGGGGAGGGGGTAATTACCCCCTCTACTCCCCATATCTACGCCTTTGCTAGGACATTAATCTTTTTTTTACATATTATTTTCCTAAAATAAATCATAGATAGAATATGAAGCTACGGTTAATATTGTCACAATATATATACAAAAGAAAAATAACGCAAAAAAGTGTACTAAGTAAAATGGAATTAAGTTGGCCAACATGGACGCCACGAGGAAAATAACGCCTTAAGTAGAATTGATTAGAACATGTGGACAATAGAAATCTTGTTATACAGACCTGCACTTTTTGTCTTTAGGTAAAAGATATAATATCGGTGGATCAATCAAGTCTTGATTTTGGTTCCATGAAAGCTTTTTTGGATATGAGTAACAGGGAAACTGGTGGTGCACTCAAGTATAAGCTTATTGAATTGTTTTTAGACTTTCAGGAAGATTTATATGATAGTTGTATGTGGAACAGAAGATTAGGAAGTATGTCAGTACGTGAAGATTATTTATATGGAAAGAAAAGTGACAGCTTTATAATATTTTTAATACCGGGCATGTTAATATCGTAAGTAGCGAACATAAATCAGCTCGGGTTAACTTTTGTTGTTATTTAGATGATATTTTAGATTTACCTTTTTCTTTGGCGCTACTATGACGTCACATATCATGGTCTCAGAAAAATGTGAAGGTATGTACAATGTTTTAAGCTAGTTAGTTGTCAAATGGCTTGACTTTTTTTACATATTTTATTTATAAGTCCAAGCAAACAGTTATAGTAAAATCATACAGCCTGATCAGTAAGGATAGGATTTTGTTTTTTTCCACTCACTTAATCGTGTGAAATATCAGCAATAATAATAACAAGCATCAGTAAGAAATGCCTTGCCATTTCGTATTTATTTTTAGTATCTTTATTCTAGGATAGCTTTTATTCTAGGACCACGTTTTTTGCACCAATAAAATAAACTACTATTTGTTATATTCCTATTCCATTAGGTTAATAAACCAAAAATAGACTTAATCTTCATATATATTTAGAAACATTTAATTTATGTAATTGTACTGTTACTGGAGTTCATATTTGCCGCAATTAAGAATAATTACCTACACAAATACATTGCTTTGGTGCAACTAACTCTCTCTGCAACTGTAGTGCGAAAGCTCTCCAGGACAACTCGCCGAGGGAACCTAGGGTCAGTTGCGTTACATTGGGAAAACGTATATTTTTGCATAAAATATTTTTTATGTGCAAAAAACTGTATAATTAATAATTAATTATTTGACAATATTTTTCCAAAAGCAACTAAATAGTAGTAAACATGTGAACCCATAAACGTCACGGGGTAGCAGGTAAATGATTATTTATTATAGCGGAGAAAATTGGTTACGGTTGCGGCGAATGATAAAAAATTATACTTTTAAAGTAAATCGTTTTACTGGCCTTACAACTTTTTAGTCAAGCTTGTACATTAAATTTGGATCACTTAACACAAAAATATTAGTAAATTTACAAAAATGCAGGTAATAGTAGATTAAACAATAAAATAGTACATAGTAAATACGAAATAAAAATTGGAGTTAACGTCTGTCGTCAAAGTACATCAATGTAAGCCGCGTCGTCGGCGGCGTTTGATCTAACGGTGCAAATACTGAGAAAAGATCGTAGCGGGTTTAAAAGTATCACACAATTGTTAAATTCGTTTGGTGTGTCGTGAGGTAAAGACCTCCTGCAGGAAGCCGTTTAGTTAATGTGTGTGTGTGTGTGTTTAGTGTTTGTTTAAATTTGTAAAAAAGTAGAGAAAGTATTAAAATGAGTGCGAAAAAGAACTGAAGTTAGAATGTTTAATACCTCATTCTGATGTTTTATTTCAAAGTGATACTGAGTAAAGATCGGACTTTTGTTTTTTCCATTAGCAAATAACTTGTAAAACTTAGTAAGTAAACATCTAGACCGAGAGTCGGCAACTAATTTCTAGTAGGGTTCGGATACTTTGAAACATTTTATCGAGGTCCGGGGGAAAAAAGGAAAAACTTTAAATGGACGGCAGGTAATTGTTTTTTCTCAAAAAGGAACGTAGCTCATAAAAAGTCATATATTATTTGTTTTAAACTTTTATTTTTACACTTAAAAATGATATAAGATAGATACAGGACCACAAATGGGAACCGAAAAAAGTCCTTTGGCGAGATTGATATCCTATATGTATTTTGGTGCGCTGATTACGAATCCGAGGTCCATATAACCCCAGCACATCACGTTCAAGGTCATTTGAAGGTCAAATGCATATATTACGGAAAAACAGAAAATCTGACCACGGATTCGGAAAGAGCGGGAAATTTTACGTCCAAATTTGTAGTTTTTAGTTTTTCCAACATGACCCTCCAAGGTCATCTTGGGGTGAAATCACTCACCGATAGACCAAATTCTTATTTCCCATATACATCATCACAACTACAGACTTTTACGTACAACTTAGTCAGGTATCTTTAGGTTTTTTGACGCGCTGATTACGAATCCGAGGTCCATATAATCCCAGCACGTCACTTTCCCGCTCTTTCCGAATCCGTGGTCAGATTTTCTGTTTCTCCGTAATATATGCATTTGACCTTCAAATGACCTTGAACGTGATGTGCTGGGGATATATGGACCTCGGATTCGTAATCAGCGCACCAAAATACATATAGGATATCAATCTCGCCAAAGGACTTTTTCGGTTCCCATTTGTGGTCCTGTGTTATTCGTTGTTACAAATTAATTAAGATTTTTTGGCGGTCCAGCTGTCTACCTTCCGCGGTCCGGATCCGGACCGCGGTCCGCCAGTTGCCAACCCCTGATCTAGACCCATAGTCGTCCCACGTAGTGGGAAAATTAGTTGTTAGTGTTACATTGTATAAAAAAGTATTTTGCGATTATTTGCATACATATAGCAGTTCTATTCCCTACATGCCCTCGGGGCATACCAACTATGTTTTGTGTAGAGATCTTTTTACTGACAATTTTTTTTTTTTTTTTTTTTTTTTAATTTTACACAATATCGGCCCAAGTTAATTTTTATGTTCTGAGAATGTTGTTTTAACACACCCACCTTCACAGGTGTACATAAATTATCAACATTTGTATGTTGACAGAATATATGAAAATGTGTCTTCAGTCCTCTCTGAAAATTTCTTTGTCGGGGTTATCCTCACTAGGCTAGAATGTTTGCACGTAGATTAAATAATTTTTCGAAAATACCTATCATTAACTAGGTATAAGTAAAAGTACGCCATTATATGAAATGAAAATATACTTAACACAGCACAACCAGAGTTACAAAAATACTGCCACCACAGAGTACCAGACGAATCTACTCTTCGTAAAAGTTATGTGGATAAGGTATACTCAAAAACTATTGACAAAATACGTCACAATATTGAAGGAAAAAAGTTGTGTTTTAGCATCGATGAAACCACCGACATCAAGGGCCGACACGTTGCTAATATTATGGTCGGGCCTTTAAATCCTATAGAAGCGAAAGCTCATAATATGTAGTCAACAGTAAATTTCTGGCTAAAACCAATAGTGAGACAATAACTCATGCTGCAGTAGAAAATATCAGAGATACGAATATAACTGAAAACGTTGGTTTGGTTCTTTCGGATAGTGCGGCATATATGCTAAAAGCAGGAAGACAGCTAAAAGAACATTTTTCAAATTTGATTCACTAGCTCATGCCTTGCATAAAATATGTGAACTGATACGTGACTTCTATCCAGTTACTGATACTTTAGTTAGCGAGGTAAAAAAGTTTTTCTTAAATCACCAACGCGAATAAACAAATTTAAAGAAATGTGTCCTAATGTCCCATTGCCCCCACAACCTGTTATTACAAGGTGGGGGAACATGGTTATCAGCCATTATATATTACCATACAAATTACGACTTAGTTAAA